>OZ018329.1:120312407-120714907 GCA_963969495.1 Ceratothoa steindachneri | reverse complement strand
TATGGAAGAATGTGAGATGAAAATAAAAACAGATTCATAGTCAATTAGAATGGTATGTCCTTGATTTTTATGGGGGTCTTAGGCAAAATTTCAGCCGGCTTCCTTGCTAAATTCTTGTGGCACGATGTGTAGGGTTCTGAGGAGCAATAATTTTGGGTTAGTTCAGGGGTATAAAACGTTTAGAGTTGTTTCTGAAGTTAGGGTTCATGCAGTAGGAACTGGGTCCTGATGTTTTCTCTGGGAGGTTTTTCGTAGATAACCACAATTTAGGCATACCATTATTTATCCACATATGATTTAATTAATTCTTAAATGTTTAAGCTGGGTAGAACTGGCTATATGCGTACATTATAGGCACTTTTAAGTAGAGGTACTTTTCCTCTAATGTTACTTTTCTAAGTGGAGGTTTGTTTTGTCTTTTAAAGATTCATTTATAGGCAGTTAAGCTGACTGGGCACAGGTGGTAGATGGTTTCTTTTCCTCGCGTGGTTTGTTTATCTTCCTTGTTTTTATAAGTTCTTTGATGGTCGGTCAGGACATTTCTAGAATACGATGGTTTCCTTTACATCTATTTAATTGACTTAGAGTCGTGACAAGGATGAACTTCTCTGCCACATTCTAAGCAAAGGAGTTGTTGTGTTGAGTACAGATTCTTTGCATTTTATATGTTCCTGGACAAGAGACTTTGTGAAGAAAAGGTACCAAATTCATAAGCTTTTGGCGCCGTACTATTTTCCCCAAATTCACATGAAATATGAGCGCATAGTTTTTATTTTGACAACTTCGGCGACTTTAGCCATTGTTTTTTCAGGATCTAGCCGTGTACAGATAATGTTCCTGTGAGAATGAAACTGATAGGGGGAGGGGGTTTTGGAATTAAGTCTCGTTTTCGCAATTATTTTACGAATTTCTCAAATATTAGAGATCTTACATCTTTTTCTTTTTGGCAAATCGCGATGTAGTCATTTTGGAAATCAAAAAGGCGTAATAGGGCAATATTTAATTCTCGAAATATTGTTTCAAAAACTCTTTCACTTTCATGCCTGGTCAACCTAAAAAGAGTTTGGAGGAAGACTTTATTAGTTCCCATGATGTTAAGTGAATTTTCTACGCTGGGAAGCACATTTTCTATCTCAATGTCTATACCTATCTAGAGAAGATTCTTACTCTTCACCTCAGCTCATTTACTCTGCTCGACTAAAAGCTCAGATGAGAAATTTTGCTCACTCAGTTATAATTAGGGTTCGATTCTTGAAATTTGAGTTAACTCTACGGCTCTAAAATATTACTCAGCGAATGGACGGTTGATTAAATTGAGAGGGGTAGGTATCTAAGTCCATATCCACGTGTTCAATAGCAGGTTATGAAGCTTATACTATGAAAATTCCATCCAATATAAACCCTACAATCAAAGGACAAAAGAAAGGCTGAAAAGACAGATTGTCACATATAAGAAAATATAGGTGAAAAATTGAAAGAAATAGCAAAATAGAATAAAAATATCTGGTGAAAGCGTACTTTTGTACTTATACGTTTTTATTATTTATTATTTACCTTCTTTTACTTCGAACATTTTTTTACTTTCGAATGGTAAATAGATATTCAACTATTTGCAGTAACGATCATTATATGTATTGGGTTATTATTCATTAATTGAGTTATTTGATTAGATGCAATAAGTATTTGTTTGAAATCGAAATATAAATGGACCACCGCTGATCAAGTGCAGGCGGGAAACATTTCTTTAGCAATTGGTCGTTTATCACTGGAGAATGAACTTCTGCTTTGTAATTTATCATCATAGATGTTTAGGCGAATATGGAAGAAATAAGGTTCATGTCGATCTAGTATATAGTTCTAGTCGCAGGCGACTCTACATCTCCCTATGTCAGTCAGTCGGTCCCCGTTTTGCCTTTTCTTTTGTTTTTGTAATAACATTGTAACTATTCGGCCGATTCTAACGATATAATTTACAATGTCCTCCTAAATTATTGAAAGTTTGAAGGTCGTAAGATCATAAATCAGAACAAGTGATGCCACGCGACCTTTTGGTTAGCAGACTTTGTTCTTACTCTTTGCTCTCACAAGTTTTTAGTCGCCTGCGAGTCTGGTGGCGGGCGACTTTATATCTCACTATGTCAGTCAGTCGGTCAGTCCCCATTTTGTTTTTTTTTGTTTTAGTAATAACACTGTAACTATTCGGATGATTCTAACGAAATTTGAAACCCTTATGTTGTTTTATATTCTCTTTCGAATGATATAATTGCCAAAGTCCTCCCAAGTTAGCCGGAGAATTATTTGGCTATAGCTTCATAACTATTCGGTTGATTCTAAAGAAATTTATAAATCTTATGTTGTTTTACATTTTCTTGCGAATGATATAATTTCCAAAGTCCTCCCAAGTTTAGCCCGGGAATTATATTGTTTGGCAGTAACATAGCTATTCGACCAATTCTAACGAAATTCGAAAGTCTTATCTTGTTTTACATTCCCTTTCGAATGATATAATTGCCAAGGTCCTCCCAAGGTTCGCCCAAGGTTAGTTATATGATAACTATTCGGCTGATTCTAACGAAATTTAAAACCCTTATGTTGTTCTACATTCCCTTTCCAATGATTCAATTGCCAAAGTCCTCCTATAAGGTCATAAATCACAATAAGTGAGAACACGCGACTTTTGGTCTGTAGAACTTGTTAATTCTAAATTCAGTGTGGGTATTTCAATATGTGTATGCAATTCCCTTTTCTGTCCAAACTCTCCCGAGTTTTAAAATAATTAGTAGAGCTTTGTTCAATATCATTTGCAATTTTTGTAGCCGAGTGTGATCAATTGCAGCAAGTGGTAAATTATTCTGTGCATTATGGTAGTGCTAAAGATTTATTTAATATAACTTTCCCAGATATCAAGGATAAGAAAAAGTTTCCATAGGTTGGTAGATATAAATTTATGTAGTTGCATCTTTGGCCGTAGCTTTTGCTAGCAATGTAAAGTTCTCAAAACTCTCCCGCGGTGTTGTAATGATAGGTTTTGTTTTGGATTCTTAGTGCAACCGAATTATACCTATTGATGTGCAGGATCTAACCTCTTTTTCAGTTTATCTGTTGAAATTTTCGATTTTCTTTCCAAATGATTTATGCTCTCAATTTTCAAAGCAGCGAATGTTTCTCCTAAAGTGCTGAATAATTTGTGTTAAGTCATCTGAAAGTACACATACAGAGTATATTCCATAAAGGGGGTAGCCAGGTCAATGGTATATATTAATTAAATTTGTGGACTCAATCAACTCTTTTGCGAAACTAATAATCGTAATCCGAATCTCGATTCTATCTAGTACTTGAGACTGACGTAGAGTTCCATCTAAAAGTAAAGATAAAAATGCCAAAATCTATATTTTCGTCAAAATAACAGTTTTTCATGAAATTTCACTGAAAATCATTGAAATTTGCTCCTGGTGGTTGATAAACAGGAACGAGTAAAGTATTATATATTTAAGGAAAATATGGGCCCCAAAATAAAGAATGATATGCATAAATGTAACCATAAAGTGAACTACATACGTATCCCAGACATAGTTGAACAAAATCGTATTAATTAGTATGCAAGCCCTGGTATTAAATAAGTTAGAAACCAATTTTGTCGCAGGACTTCAACAACTTGTAACCTTCTTCGGTAAGGTTTTTATTTCAATCTATCAATTTATCAGTTTTAAATCAAGACTTTTAAAATTCATGATGTGCTTTATCGTCTTTGCTGTGAGGAATGAAGCATATTCCTCCAGGTAAAATGGCTGACGTACTCCAAATATTCATAGAAAGGAAACTAGATGTACTGAATGAAACAGATCATTCTATAGCGTATGATACTTTTCAACTAGAGTTCATTTGAGGTGGCAAGTCTGGATTTAGAATAGTTTTTTATTTTATTTTAGAAATTATTTAATCATCTGTTTGAATAAGCTGTGCGGTGATCCTGCTTAAGTCGATTTCCTCTGGGTGACCCAGACTAAATTGTTAGAAAGTATATAAATAATTTCTCTAATATTCTTAAAAATCAGCCTTTGAATAGCTCTTTTTATTTTATTGTAACTTGTATGCAGGAACAGATTGATTGATACTTGTAATAGTAGGTCCCGGCTTAATATGGTGGTCTAGTAAATTGAAAATAATTAAAACTAACTCTGGGTGCTGTTGAAATATCGGAGAAATAGGTTGAAAAATCTTGCCCAGCTCAAGGTGAAATTTTTTCCAGAAAGAGGCTTTAAGTTTCTTTCTTCTTTGCTGTAATATGTGTAGTCTGATGAGCTGTAACTGACGTTAAAGTCTCCGGTGTAAAGATCAGTTTTTCCTTGTTTAAAAACAGTTAAAATTTGATTTTTATCCAATAACGATTATTAGAAGGCCTATTCTAGTTTCAATTTCGATCGCTATATTTGATTATTATAGTAGTGAAAGTTGTCTGTATTTAAGGTTTCTTTATTACGAAAGAAACACGATCAAACTGTTATGTGCTGTGATTTACAAAGAGATGATCGTAACAATAAGTATTAAAATTGGTTCTTATTGTCTTTTGCATGCATTCGGGATGTAATCTTTCACCTCTAGGACACTTGACAAAATGCTTTGGATCGGAATAAATAAAATTGGATTTCTTTCTTTAAAATAATTTTTTACTACTTTATAGCGATACACAGGACCTGTTTAGTTACCAAGAGTAAACTAGGCGTTTTATTCTTTTACTTACAAATGATTTATTAGCAGGGGATGGTGCTATGAGTCTCAACTCTCTCAAGCGAGGCTAGAATTTGTGGCGATAAACATTTAAGTTTAGGTTCTTGATCTACTTGGCGTAAAATATCGGTTGCTTGCTCAGATTTGAACCTTCAAAGGAGAACCATTATCTTCATGGATGTTTATTCTTCGTGAAATAGCACATTTTGCCTGATTGAAACTCGAAATGTCAGACAGTGCCCATCCACTATTTCACTGGATAATTTATTTCCCCAAAGATTTGTCGACCTCAACTCGTCTCGCTCTCGTTATAAATGAGTATCAGTATTAGTTTAAATAGACGTGACCCAGTGTTGCCTATACCTACATTACTATTTTCTACTTGTAAAGTTATAGTGATAAGTTCTATTTCTTTAGATTTTAAACTAAACTTACAATCTATCAGAAAAAAATGTAAAGAATATTCTGAGTAATTTCCCTAAAAATTAAGGGAATATTTTCAATCAAGTGAAGATTTCGATATTTTGTTCTCTAGCTTTGGAGGGCGTTGAAGGCATATTAATCCATAGTAGAATTCTTCTTAAAGATTGGTTCTATGCCAATTCTAAGAATTTTTTTATATCAACCCGCCGTTTCAGACTTTATTGCACACCATTTGAATTATCTTAGGTTTAATTCGCCATCATACTTTCTGATATCTTATTTATTATAGTGTTTGCTATGTCTACACCCCACTCTCTTAAGAGTTTATGAATTTAGTAATTTTTTATATCTTTGATATCAAGGATCGTTAAGATTTTAAAGAAAATCTTTCCGACAAAATCGCGAAGGGAAATTGGAGGAAATTTCTCTGTTCAAGAGTAAGTTTGTCAGGTTTGGGATGAATATCATCTTCGATATTTCTAAGGCATCTGCGAGATAATCGAAGCTAAGCGAAACATTTAAGTTCTTAAGAAATTTGATCCGACATCCAAATGGTTATCTGTTGAAGTGCTTTAATAGGGTTATAGAGTTCAATACAAGAAATTTGTGCAATTCAGCTCTCAATATATCTTTTTTAGTGAAGACATTTTTATAGGCGAATTTATTTCTATATTTTCGATATCGTAGTTATTAAATGATATCATTTTTGAAGTCGAAATCAAATGCCTCCTTTTATTCTGGAGGGCTAGAGAAGATAATCATTCACTCAGTAGCCAAATGGTGCCCATAACGTGAGCTTATATCTTGTTAGTTTCATTGTTGAGTTTAACATTTCAATTTTGTATATTTTCTTTCTTAAATATTTGCTCTCCTCTTCTACATAATTTTACTAAGCATCCCCAATTAAAAAGGACATTTTATTACTATATTCTTTGTTCCCAGCGCGTTAGTTCATAATAGTACGTTAGTATGAATGGAGTAGTAGTGAGATTTGTCGAGCTATATGCCAAAAATTCACAATGGAGCCAGACTCAGCGACTAATTAAAATCCTAATTTCTCTCTTTCCCTCTGTGCCTTCATACGCTTTCTCATAATCGTAATATATTATTTTAGCTCATTATGCGGATTTTCTACTTCACAAACCATCGGTTCTATTCGAGGTTCCTTTTTGTCAGTAGACTTTTCTCATTGCCGCATTAACGAGGTATATAAACAGCGCGAGCTGTTTTGTTATCGTATTATACTATAGTGAGTAATTTCAGCTAAAACAAGGTCTTTCATAGTATGATGTTCTTTCTACGAAGTAAAATAGACATAATCGCTCACACGATAACGTACACATAGCAATCAGGTTGTGAGATTTGTAACCGGATTCGATATCGTTATGTGGCTATTTTTAAACACATAGTTTTTATGATGCTTGACTTTCATCTTCAAAATAATTAAAGGGACTTGCAGGATTGAATAGTGAAAACTATAAGCCTATAACTTTTCAGCGTCATTGTCACCCATTTGATCGAGAATACATAATGATGTTAATTTAATGAAATATTTCCTGACGGGTTTTTCTAATAAAAGGAAAACCAATGTCAGTATATCTTTTATCATGGCTTAGATAAAACGGTTATCTTGAACGTGGTTAATTAAGTGGTTAATAATGGAGAGTGAAAAGGAGTCAATCTTATGTAGGTAGATTAGCCAAATGTCAATTGATTTACCCCCAAACTCTTTGTTTCTTCAGATCCTTGTTTTTTTTTTCTCTGGATATTCCCCAAGATAAATGTATTAATTTATTCTAGCACTTCTTCGTTTAACACAAAGCGATTACGTCATTACAAAAATGAATAAAATAAAATCAAGAAATAAATGCCCACTCTCCCTTTATTTGTCCATTCACCTTAATTAAATGGGAACTCTTGATGTCCCCTACAGCTGGGTCCTAACAACACTTGTGTTTATTTTCTCTTTTGTTTAATATTACTCAAGCTTTTCAATGCTGTCTCTCTGCGACGTGACTTATATGCAGTTGATGGCTTTTGATATTTGTTGGACACTTCACCCGTACTTATTTTCTTCACTTATCATTTCTCGCATCACTTTCCCGAAAAGCCAGCATCTTTTTGCTGAAAGAGATAAGTTTTTGTTTTAAACCTTTGGTATTGCATTTCATGGAGGTGTAATTTATTAAATGACTCCAAGTTTAAATAGGTTAAGCCCTTATGGACATACTAAATTGCATGAATGAGAAATAGTTGCATTTCAGCTGATACCCATTCATTCGTCGTCACCGGGAATTCGAGGTTAACTAAATGTTAATATGTGACAAAAAAGTTTGCCGTGTTCATTATAAACCCAAATTTCTTCGTTTCACCACGTTTAATTCAATAGAAGGTAGAGACAATGACCAGGTGCGGGAAGAATGAAAACTGTGTACGGTGAAACCAAGTGAGAAATCATTTGGTAATATCGTGGTTCTAATCTCTAAAACGTATAAGATTCGTAACCTTACTTTTGCATAATGGCTTGAGTAAAGATATTCTCCAAGCAGCTATTCCTCAAGTTTAGCAGCAAACGCAAACGACCTCCTTCCTGTAAATTTTTACTCCTTTTTTTGAAGTTACCAATGATTTGGAGTAAAGCATCTCTCTCACTCTGGACGAAGTAACATCACAAATCATTCTCACAGCGCTAACAGTTTGTCCTCCCTACTATTTTGTTGTCAGCCATCCCAAAATTTAATAAAGTACTCTATTTTGTTTACGTTTGTAGAGCACACTAAGTTATAACATTAAGCTGATTAAAACTAGACCTCTTAATCTAAATCCTCATATTCTATTCTTTTCGGCGTTCCGAAAACTAGATTCATGTGTCATTGACTTCACTTTATGCATACCAAAAAACGAAAGCTCTTGATCAATATATACAAAAGAGCAGAAATACTCTTAAATTGCTCTCTATTATAAATATAAGGAGCTTAATTCTTCGTTTATTTCTATAACAATTTAGGAAATGATGCTCGATCAAAGATAATATCACTGATGGAACTTAAGTAGATTTTGGCCAACAATATTTCACAGCCAACCTTAACCCCTCACCAAACGTTATGGTGTTAGTAGATGTTGTAGACTAAACACTGCCCTATATTTATGAGATATAGATAGCCTACCTTTTATTAATTAATTCAACTAGAGAATTTATATAAGGCAGAGATGAGATAAGTGCTAAACACTAATAAGTACGACTAGTTTAGAAACAAGGAAGTACACTAAGAAAATACACGAGAATCATATTCAGTAATCTGAATTTTAACGATGGCCACCACTCAAAAGCTTCACCTATAAATGCTTTCAAGAAGACCAAGCCCTTATTTAATAAACAAACTATGAACTGTAAAAAATTAGCAAAGGATCAAAACTAGTAGAAGAAAATATTGCGTTATGCAAATCGTATTCAAAATACACATACAAACTAAACAATATCTGAATTTATATTTCTGTAACTATTTTTAAAGTAAGAAAGATTCCTCTAGTTTTAATGCTGATTCTTCTTAAAAAACAATGTACCGGTACAAACAAACTTTTATCTATCCACTCAAGAGATTAATAGGAATTTTAGGAAAATACAAAAACTAGTATTAAAGATATTTAACTTGTTATAAATGTGTTCAAGCTGTTTAAAGCTAACTGTAGCGTAGTAATGCCTAGCTCTTTTTAAAGCTGTAGTTAATACCTAGATTTGTTTATGCTAGCAAATGCCTGTCCCATCTGAGACTGAATTTTATTAGAACCCTTAAGTAATGATAGCAGAAAGTAAAAGACGCATAAGGCATTTCATGCTTTATCGGTAGAAGAAATGGATTAAAGGCCCATTATTAATAAAACACATTACTGAATTATATAGAATTGTGTTAAAGTTTTCTGAAGGCCTCCATTTGTGATAAATATCACTGAGTTGATTTTGAACTAAAGTTTAAAGGGTAGCGTCCGAAATATTGTAAATGATCTTGATGTTCTTAAAGCTTTTGTGGAGTCTAATCATCGACAAAATTTTCATGACGAGAATTTTAAATGTAAGTTATAAACAGTTCTAAATCTCTCAGAATCCGAAATGTTTAAACAAAAATGGTGTTTAGGTGCAATATGACCTGTCTTCAAGACAATTTTCAGAATTTGTGTGTGGGGAAATCAATGTCACGAGGGCAAACAGACGCTAGTTTGTTTACACAGCGTCAACAGTTACGTTCAATATGGTCCAATACTTTACCCCCCCCATCCTTTCTTCTTTGCCCCACTGTCCCCCAAATCCTCGAGATCGCTCGCAAAGAAGGATTACCATCAGCAGATTTCGTAGTCCGTTAATATAACCACAGGAGGGTGGGATAGCATTTAGAATAAAAAATCTATGAACAGGCTCACTATCCCCTCCGATTGTCTATGTCTATTTTCGCCAAATAGAGGAAATTTCACTTTCTCCGACGTAAATCAGAAGAGCGAATGGTCACAACGTTGAAAAGTGATGCCCTAGAAGAGAGGCTTAAAGTTGGGCCCTCATCTTCCCTTTCCTCGCCCCAGGGGATGATCGAAATATATATAGTTCGATCTGAAGAAATAAAAAAGAGGAATCGGAGTAGCAGTCAGGAGAAGAAGACGAGTCCTGGAGGCAAACCGGGAATCAAGAAGAAAGTGGAACCGAGCGGGATTTTCCTTCCCGATGCTGTTCCTTTGGTCACATCGAAAAGTAGACCAACGGTATCGAGAATCACTCTCATACCAATCTCGTTCAGAGAAACCCCCTATCTCATTGAGGAATACCAATGCGAAATTCCACTCGAGAAAAGATTCACCTCTTGGTCAAGTCTCATCATCGATAATTCTGCAAGTGTAACCCGAGGATTGGAATAACCGTACATCCACAATCCCCTCACTTATATCTTCAAGTCAAGAAGCATCGCCACGCGCTTTCCACTTACCTTGGTATAATCATAAGCTGTTATTCCCGAATAGCCTCAACCAACGTTTCCTTCGCTCAGATAGACGGTCAGCCGTTTTTCTGAGTCAGTCTCACGTCCGCGAGAAGGTTACCGTACAACTCGTCTCAAATCATCGCATCGAATAGGTTCTCGTTCAAGGTCATCGAACGCCAGACTCCCTCCTTAAAAAGGTAAAAGGAATCCAAAACTTAGTCATGTTCGTTAGTTACCATTCCGTACTAAAGTGGATTTTTGCGTCGACCAACGCGTAGTACTCATATTTAATTTTTTTGTAATTAAATGTATATTTTTGCCCTAGTTGTTTAATTAAATCTTTGAAACGCTGCATATGGCAATAAATATATAATATTACGAATCCTCCCTGGTTAAAGAATCGAAAGTAAAAATAAAGCACTCTTAGAGAAAAGTGGAACGGAGTTATTCATGTACGGAACAAACGTACATACATACTCGTCCGTATAATACGATATTTAAAATTAGGGGCAAGTTTTTTAGGTATTTAGAATAACTCAATAATAGTTGATTGTGTTGTATCCCCTTGATTAGCAACAAATTTGTGTCTAAGCGTTCGATGAAAATTAAACATAATAAGAGGATAAAGTCGTTCTATGCATTTTTGTTAATTGATTGTGGTTAGCCCGTTAATGATCTTAATTATTTTTTGTGGCATTTCAATTAACATAAAGTGTAGGTGGTAAGGTTAGTTAGACAGAGCGTTACTTGTTTCCTGGCTGCATAAGTACCTTTAGTGTTCATCAGTGAGTTTTTGACAGACACAGGTAAAATGTCGGCGTTCGAAAGATTCCATCGTCAAGGCAAAATTCTTGTAGTAGCAAGCAAGATCTAGTTGCCTAGGTCCTGGAAGAAGAGAGAATAGAAAGAGAAGAGAGAAGAATACAGAGGAAAAGAGAAGCAGAAAAAAGAAGAAGATGGATAGATTCAGAAGTAGAAGAAATAAGAATACAGATTAAAATAGAAGTAGAAGAAAGAAGAATACCAAGCAAAAGAATAGCAAAATAAAGTATAATACAGTTGAAAAGAGAAGTAGAAGAAAGAAAAATACAGATGAAAGAGAAGCAGAAGAAAGAATAATAGAGATGTAAAAAAAAACAAAATGAAGAAGAATAGAGATGGAAAGAGAAGCCAAAGAAAGAAGAATACAGCTAAAAAGAGAAGCAGAAGAAAGAAGAATACAGACGGAAAGAGAAGAAGAAGAAAGTATTATACAGATAAAAAGAGAAGCAGAAGAAAGAAGAACACAGATGGAAATTGAGCAATGAGCAAGTGGAAATCAAGGCCGTTGTATCCCGGCCTGGAGCTACGCAGTTACCTACGACGAAACCCTAGCAAAATATTGTGACGATTGATGAAGAAGGAACCATGGAAGCGTTATACCCATGTGATCCTCTTCAGGTGGTAAACATGGTGTACGTAGAGTCTAATAACAAGCGCACTGTGTGGACGACAGATGGCCTCCGCTGTCCAAAAAAAGGCTAATCGTACATTTACCAATTTCTCCATCAACTTGTACACGCATTAATTTAGAGAGATTGAGAGGAAACGGGTCGGGGTAGATTGATCTCTCCCCGGTTTGCGAAGAGCACATAATAGATTCGCCAGGAATATGGGAGGATGCCCTCTACCAAGATCCTGTTGAAGAAATCTAGCAGAAATGTAATGCCTTGCTCATCCAGGTGTCGCAGCATGGCGTAAAAGACATCGTCACGCATTGAATTCTTGAGAAGCAGCATCCTGGTCAGAGAATGCAGAGAAAGTGGCCGCGAAGGATTCCGCAACAGACGCGGGGTCCGAGATTGCAGTCCTATTCTCTCGATGAAGGGGAGCGGGTCCTGCAAGAACTGCCCCGAATCCTTTTGACTCCCTTCTACACTTCTGATAGAGGAATCTTGCCGTTAGGTGAAAACATCAATGCTCGCCAAAAAAAGCGGTTGGCGCCCTTCGAAATATACTCTAACCTAGCACTAGCCCGACAAAATAAATCGACAGTGAAATCGTTCGGGCGTCGCTTATAGCGCATATAGGCATAACGCTTCTGTTTGAGGGCCATCTATTACTCCGCCGACCACCACCTGAGTGGTCAGCGTGCGTGCAAAACGACCAGACGTTCTAGGAATAGTAGCTAGGGCCACGGCAATGAGGTTGCCGGAGAAGAACTCAATGGCCTCATCACCCAACCTAAACTCATCGAATGAAATAGAGAAATCAGTCATTTCCTGCAATGCTGACCACCGCGCCCACGCCAAGCACCACCGGGCCGTGCTTTCGGGCTCCAGTGTCCTAGAAAATAATATTTGAATGGAAAGGTGATCACTACCATGGAGGTTATCGACCAGTGTCGTGGTATAGCCAACTATCCAATACAATATCTATTATTATTAAGGGGGATAACTCAAGGTATTAAAATGAACCATCGAAAGACTGAACGCTACGTTGATGCGCGGATTATAGAGGTCAGGTTGAGACGTGGGGTCAATTCACTTAACTAATCAGGTCAAGTTCGACTTTGGTGAGATTTGAATAATGTGTCTGAGAATGAGGTTCAGGTTAATTAAAAATAAACATAAGAAAATTTAAATTTTATTTACAAATTAAAATGATAAAAATGATATAAAGGGAAATTAATGATTTGCTAATAATGATTTAGTGTTACCGGTGGGAAAATCGAAATTCAATTAATTAGTTTATAGCTATCTGCTCAGATCCAAATGGGCTCACTAGGTAAAAGGAATAGCAATGGCTGACGGTAACTGCGACTTCATAGGAGACTTGAGGGAAAAGTAGGGGCTCGGCGATACGATCTTGTCGGCGTCTTCAAAGGAGGGATCCTCGCCAGGAGAAAAGTGGGAAGGAACGGTATGGTCGGCATCTTACTTTCGGGACTGTGAAGACGTAAGTTATAACCTTAGATGGTGCTCGAAAAAGAGAGCTGGAATCCTTGGTGATTCTCAGGAGACGAATGGCTACCTCAGAGTAACTTCGACGGGGCTGGGCGCTTCGAGAACTCGAAGGAGTAATCTCGCGCAGCTGCTCCAGAAGAGGGCGGGGGCAGAAGCTAACGTTTGACCGTGGATACTTAACCCGGGAGAGATTGTCTAGACTTCGACTGAGTACACACCGACTTAGGACGAGTGATGTCTTCTGCGAGCGAACCTTGTCTTTACTGCTCTTCCCAGGCGAAAAAAGCTTAAATATGTAGTCTCCTCAAGGGGAAGATCAAAAAAATAAACCCACTTTGGGGAATTCCCAGGGGGCAACTCGAGGCGCAAACTGTCGGCGACAAACAGTTCTTTTACCCCCTCTGTCTATCTCAGCAGGGAAAATCGCTGTAATTTTCGACCCCGTAGGGGATGTTATCCACAACTGGCTTGGATGGTACGATAGGGGAGGGGGGCGCATCTGAGCTTGCTTCGTCATGTGACTCTCGGTCACGTGGGTTCTGTCTCCCCACGTGGTCCTAAGGCCCCTCCTAAATTGGTTACAAGATTTGCCAAATTTCCTTTTACCTCGAATCCAAGAAACTTCTATCCATCTGAACACCGAGACGTTAGGCCCCTCGTTTCTTCTTCCCTGGTTGTGCCGTACCAAAAAAACCCGATCATCTTCTACACCTGCGGAGTTCCCGGCCATTACCGCACGAACTGTCCTCAAAACTCCCGATTCGCAAACTCTCAGTCCCACCAAGTGCACCAAATCTGAGCCGCCCCTGCTCCTTTTCCGTCGCCTCAGGAGAACCCCGAACCTCCCTCGCCCGCCAAAGTTCCGGACCATCAGGTAAACTTCCTCTTCAATGAGAACAACCTTGTTGTATTGCAATTAGAGAATGGAACCATGAACGGTTACCGAGTATCCACCCTTGTCCGTGACACCGGTTGCACCTGCATCGTAGTGTCTGAGGACCTACTCCCCCCTGTTGGCCCCGACCACAAGAAGTTTGCGGTGGTCCACGACTACCTTGGCCGGGCCAGTCGATTCCCAGTAACTCGTTGTCACATCGAGTGTGACTATATGTCCGTTTGGGCCGAAGTGGTAGCGGCCCCAATCCAGTTCTGCTCCGTTTTGATCGGTCACAGCCCCGAAATCCGCCACCATCCCGTGGCCCAGCCCGTGATTACCCGTACACAGGCAGCCCTGGAATCCCATGCACCCGTTCTCCTGGAAACCCCTATCGATCCGGAGTTCTAAGCCTTCCGGAGCGGCAAGTTTGCCAGCGCCCAGAAGGAGTGCGCAACTCTCCTCTAACTTTGGGAGGAAACTAAAACACTCGAGCGTGAGTCCACCCGAGGTAACAAACGAGTGTTGTATCTCGAAAAGAAGGACTTATTGTATCGTGCCTGCTCGGAAGTCACAGACCAAGAAACACATGTCTTGTGTGTTGCCGTGAATACGTCGCGCAAGTATTGAAGCCCTCCCATGACAATTTATTCGCAGGCCATTTTAGCCATAATAAGACCGCGCAACGAGTTTTCAATTATTTCTTTTGGCTAGGTGCAGCCAAAGATATCGCCGAATATTGTCGGTCATGTGATATCTGCCAAAAGACGTCCGCAAAAGGGCGGGTTAAGCCAGCCGCCCTTCAGAGAGGCCCCATCATCACCGGGCCCTTCTCCCGAGTGGCTATCGACCTGATTTGCCCTATTCACCTCCTTTCCAGCTAAGGACATTACTACGTCCTCACCTCGGTAGACTTCGCTACCCGTTTCCCAGAAGCAGTCCCCTTCAAGAAGATTGATAGTATCACGTGCACCGAAGCACTGATATCCATATTCTTGCGCGTGGGAATTCCCAAAGAGGTACTGTCAGATCGAGGAAGACAGTTTACTCACGAACTCATGGAATATGTAGGCAAGCTTCTAATGGTAAAACCTTTGTTTATCACCCCTTACCATCCGGCTGGGAACGGTATGTGCGAGAAATTAAACGGGACCCTCAAATCAGTCCTCAAAAGGGTCTGCATTGACCAGCCCCGAGAATGGCACCGATACTTGCCGGTTGCCCTTTTCGCGTGCAGAGAGATCCCTCATAGAACCCTTAGATTCACTCCTTTAGAGCTTTTGTACGGACGGAACATGCGCAGCCCCCTCAGCATCTTGAGCGAACTCTTTACTAATCCCCAACTGGACGAGGAAATACAGACCTCCTACTCTTATCTCCTGGATTTGAGAAAAAGGTTAGAGGAGTGTGCTGATCTGGCCTATAAGAACGCGGACGTGAATTTAGAGAGGCATAAGACCTACTTTGACCTTAAGTCACGAGAACGAAAATTCAAGCCTGGCGCCAAGGTGCTGTTACTACTTCCCACGGAAAGCAACAAACTCCTTAGCCAGTGGAAGGGACCCTACCCTGTCCTCGAGGCTAGAGGACCTGTGTATTACCTTATCCGTACTCCAGCGGGAGCGAAGGTGTCCCACGTGAATATGTTAAAAGGGTATTACCGGCGCGCAGGTACCCACAACTTTGTAGCCACAGGCGAAGAATCCCCGTTCGAAGCAACATACTCCGCTAGCCCCATCAACGTCGTCTAAGTAGTTTGTATTGAGTCAGATAATGAATATCCCCTTCTGTTACTACCTGAATTTACAAATCCATGGGAGGCGACCGCACTTGACGTCTGCCCGCGGCTAGCTCCCTACCCTGAGAGTCAGCTGCAGGAGTTGCTAAGCGGATTCGACGATGTCATTTCTAACACTCCCGGCTGCTCTAATCAATTTGAGCATGATATTATCCTTGTAGTGGAAACAGACCACCGCCCCTTGTCGTTTCTGAGAAATACAAAAAGTCAGAATGGGCGCATCATGAGGTAGTTGCTGATACTAAAACAATATCAGTTTGAAATATTGTATGTCCGCGGCAGTGACAACTGTGTTGCAGACAATTTGAGTCGTAACCCAGTGGCAGAAGAAGCCAACGAACCACTAAATTAAATAACTGTAAATATGGTATTTCTCCTATAACCTAGAGGTTAATCGCTTGGCAAAAGTTTGCCGATATTATAATCCCTTATGTATATATTATCTCATTAATGTTCTTAATTAAGATTTTTTTTGTTCTACTAAGTTGTTTAGTCATTAGTCCCATATTCATGCCTCCATTTAATTGCATCCTTTTGTTTGGTTCCACTGAAATGTCGCAAATATTATCCTGTTATTTTTTAAAATTTAAATTTGTGCTTCTTAAATTGTCTCTAGAATTGACCCGTTGAAGGCATGTCCGTAAATTCCCCGCTGAGCTCAGATTCACATTTTTTTGGGTGCGTACACCTGTCGTAGCAAGTCAGAATTTTCCTAGACCCTTGATAATTCTAGTTCGACGGGTGGGATGATCCTTTCCTACACAACTGCTCTGAAAAGCATCATCTTTCGGATGGGAGATGTGTGGGGGAATTCCACATGCAATTTCTTTTCCAGCACGGAAGTGACGTCCATGCGTTAAAGAAAATTCTAGAATTTGGTTAGGCTTAAATTGGTAAGCCTCCCTCCCCCATCCAAAAGCGGTAGCCTCGTACCGCATCCACCTTGGACCACTTTTTCGCGGGTTAGAACGCCACCGAGCGATTTTTCCGAATTCTCTCATCAACTCCTGTAGAAGCCATCCTCGTTCTCTCCTCGTCTTCGGGTGGCCAAAATACTCTTTCCTGGACCGGACGTTGCCGCCCCCCCCCCCTGTCTTGGAGAACCATCATCATGACAACTTCTCGCTCAGAAGCTCCGAGTGCCCTCACCCTCACGTTTATTGCCTGCAGAAGACATCCGTGAAACCTTACCCTGACGTCTCACCCGGAATCCTCCGTAAGCCAACCCCTCGCCCTCCCCTTCAGCAACCCATTTGAGTTAATCATCCCCATTGGAATAGTTTCCTTCTGTAACGCATTAATTTGTAACTTCAGAGTCTGATGCATAACTCTGCCACTTCCCCCCTCATTTACCAATATAATTTTGCCCATTGATTCTCTTATTTTATATAAATAAAATTATATTTTTGTACATGCCTCTTTAAATAACCTTGAGCTGTGTCATTGCCCAAATTTTACCTGACCTCGTTTTGCACTCTATTCTTGCTGCTCCGCGCGTCGAAACTTGTGGCGTTCTGCCCCTTTGTCGGTTCGCCTTTAATTTATTAGTCCTTTCTCAATTGATATAATATGGTATTGATAATATAATGTCACACCACGACACATTGGAAGTGAAGAATAAATCCAAAATAATAAGCAAGTGATCATAATGATCAGGTATATGAGTAGCTAGCTGATAATTTGCTTTAAATATATTAGAATTGAGAAGGTAATTGCTTCGACCCTCCTGTGATTTTGAAGGGAGAATTCAATCATTCTTTATGCTGAACATTGAAATCTCGAAAGTAGATGACCTTGGCTTATGGGTGTGAGGATATCACTTTCTCATAGCAGAGGTTTAGATGGTCAAGGAAGAATACACAGTTTATATAATTTTTAGAGAGCAGTAGTTAAAACAGATGGTAATTGTGAATACCAAGATACAGATATTGAGCCACAAAAGATCAAATTTTGGAGATTTAATAACTCTGAGGTCCTCAAAAGGTGTATTAATGTGGGAATATGCACAAAATCAATTTTAAGGAGTTCAGTATTGAGAATTTTAGGATCATTATTTTATTTTTGACAATGATGGGATTCAGCTATCGAAAATGATGAAGGAAATGCAGCTAATGACAAATATGCGCTCTCCAACATAGCATAAATCTGAAAACATACTGGAAGAATCTAGTTCCAATTGGGCTGATATATCTTACAATCATTATATACATATGAGGAAAGAAGATAAAACAATTGCAGAGATAAGACAAGACTACACAAAACAATAACTAGATTTATGAGAAAGGAGCATATACAGTACTTCTGACCGCGTCAGAAGCTCCGTCGTGGTGGTTTCCTGTTCGGTTGACGGTTAAGGTCATTTTTTCTCTGCGTTGATCAGGTTGACTACATGGGCTGAAATCAAGCTGATGCCCGAGTCCATTCTTCCAAGAAATGTTTCTGTAATTTTTTTTCTATCCGTTCGGGTTTAGTTGCAAAAATGTTCAATTTCCACTTCTCTATACATTTTGGTGGTTCTTTTATCCCTACATTTCCTTCTCGGTGGTAGCTTATTAGTATCGCCTACGCCTTCCCAACTTCTTTTTCGTTTTTCTTCTTTGTTTCCTGTCTGCCTCTGTTCGTGGATGGGAACGCGGGGTTGGGGGATTCCTCCCTGGGGGGTCGGGTTCCGTCTTGCCTTCGATTTCTTTCTTTTCTGTTTTTTTTTTCGGTTTAATTAATCTCAGCTGTACTTCGAACGAGGAATCTTTTCCTGGCTTGAGTGCTTTTGGGCGTGTGCCTGTATTACTCATGTGTATATTTTTGCCTACTTACATCCTGCCATGTTTAATATTGTGACGTAATTCAGTGTCTCTTTCCTGTGTGTGTCTGCGTAAGTAGTGTTTCCGACGTTTATTTTCTTTTGTATTTCACTTTCCTTTCCTGTAATTAGCATTTTTTTTTTATTTGTGAACATGGGATAGACTTGGTCCGCTTCTTTCCATTGCAATCTATGCACGGCAGTTTACGGTGATGTGCTTCTCAATTTCATAGCGAGTGAAGCACATCTAAATATTGAAGAATACATCCTATGAATATTTGTGGTCGGATTCAGCATGATGAATGCAATGAGTCCATTTTATAGTGCTCTTGTAGCCATTTCTGGGTTGTTAAAATCTACCTTAAATAAGTGAGTATGTTCTCTGGATTTGATCACCTCTTTTACTTTCAGCCATTTTTTTCTTTCCATTATCTTTTGTTTAATTTCGTCTCAAGGGTGTGCGCTTAACAATGCATTAAGGTTTTTGCCTACAACTCTCATATATGTAATTATTTCTGCCGTTTATTCGTCTTAAGCTCTAATTGCTTTAGGCCTATGCGTCCGGTCGTCTATAGCATTTATTCAGCACGCTTTCCTTGGACTCAGATGCCCGTATGTGTTTCTATGCATTTTATTAAGGAGATTTCCAGGTCTGAGAAAATCTGCTAGCTGAATCTCACGGGGACCGATCTTTCCAGTGGGTACTAATCGTAGAAGTAATCTTCTTAGTACTTCAAGGGAGAAGTCATGTTTCCGTTACTAGTGCCCTAGTTTGCCCTAATCCGCCTGTAAGGTCGAAAATACCCTTTGCGAAAGCCCCCCTGCTTACTCTAATTATAAATCGCCTTTCTCTAGACTACCGCACTTTCCTGTGTCGCTCAAACTAAATAGGTTTATCCTTATCAAGTAAGACATAGGCTCTCTTGCTAGCTCGGCGATTCTTAATTTGTTCTTAATATTTGTTTCTATTATTTAATTCTTTATAGCAGCCAAATTAGAAAGTACAGAGTGGCCTAAAAGTCGTGATACATAGGAAAAATTAATGTAATTTTCGCCACGGTGTTGTGTGTTATGTTTGTTCCTTGTTTTATGTTAAATTCTGCTGTAACCATGCGACTGCTTCCTGACCGGACCATCATTATGACCTCAATTCGTTGTTCTTTTGTCAAAGTCATCTTAAAGGTATCTTAAAAAAAAATAACACGAAAAAAAATAAATATGCAACTTATATTTGCTTCTATTTTTTCTATGTCGACTTCTCGTCCACCCTGTAGATTACAATTTTTGAAATATATTACGACACATAAACAGTAGAAAGAAATTGGCAAATATTGTATACCAGAATTAATCTATTTACGTTTAAAACTTGAATGAACCTTTTTGTGTTGTTTTAAGTTTAGAGTAGAGTAAAGAACTAAAGATTTTTAAAATTATCACGAGTCTAAAATTATTCATCATTACCCATCTGTGATGTTTCAATTTACAACTATTGGCAAATTTCACACCCGTTTTGTTTTTTATAGCTATGTACCTTCTATACCTTTTCAACTACTGTAACTTAACTACTTAAATTATGAACATACATTTAAGATGATTCTAATAGAGAAAATCCTACTGGTTTTTCACTTAAAAAAAATGTAGCTTTCTTGTTAACCCTTTTCATTTTATATATTTTAGTTAGAAAAATTGGCCCAAAGGCACACATTTTTATGTCGAAAATTACGAGGTGAATCCTCTTACCATATATTTTGGCCGCGTTTCCCAATATTTCCTCATAGAGAAGCAATGCGGGACGGCGAACCAATTGTTTTAAGAGCTCGCTTTGCCAAAGAGCCTTTTGAAAGGGCATTTAGGATGGTAAGGAAATTCTTGGCAGGAAATAGAGGTTTTCAAGAGGAAAAGGCAAAAAAGTAAAGTTTGTTATAAAAGGGATAAATTAGCAGGGCACCTTTTGTTGAGTTTGAATGATATTCGTACCACTAAACTCCTTTCTACTTAGGAGAGAAAGAATGGGGTGAGAGATATAAGAAGGGGAAAGGTGAATAGTTACAAAGGGAATGTAAACAAAGCGAAATGATGAAGGATACGCGGTAAAATGTCGAGAAACCCAAAATACTGTGAGGAACTGTGAGGAAATGTGGTAACAAATTAATATAATCCAAATGGTAATAACTCTGAGAGTAGGATACCCGTAGTCTAGGATGTGGTTGCGGCTTCCTCCAGCTTACCCCAGAGGATTATGAGAAAATGTGCTGTTTTTTTAAGTTATGATGGTTGTTGGTTTTATTTGATTATTTTGATCTGTTTGATTTGATGAAGGTTAGTTCAGGTTCTATTTTTTTAATTGCTGATTGTTAGCCTTTTGATATTTAACGAAGTTAGGTCAGGTTCTATGCGGTTGTTGGTTTTATTTGATGGTTTAATTCTGGTTATTTAGGATTGAGGTTTTATTTAATGATCAGGAATGATTGGTTGTTACAGAGGTAGATATTGATGTTTGTGTTTTATGTTTTTATTTTTAGTCCGTAGTCTTTCTAAGAATTTTTTGATTTTTAATGTTTAATTTTGGGTTTTTATAACCTGACTAAACCTATCATGACCGGCGCCATTAACTGCCCAGATAAGATTGATGCCTTTCCAAATATCCCAACGACCCTGTTTTAGCGCCCAGAGGGGAGTGAAAAACATTCTTCTAATTTCTAGAGAGGTATAGATCAGTAGTACTTGACGCGACAGTTGAGCACGACTATTATTCCGGTATCTGATTCCCGACACACCGGCAACAGTCAAATTTAGTTAATCTCTACGACGAGAAGATGGTTCATGTTGGTAATATTATTGTTCTTCCATAGAGGGATGATGATACAGAAAAGGAAAGGATGTGAAGAAAAGTAAGCGAGGGAAGGATTAATTTGCTTTGACCGTCATTTCTCATGATGCGTTTCCAAAAAGATTTAAGAAATGAATTAAGCGAACAGGAAACTTTTCGCGCTAAAATATTCATATATGAGGTCACAAACAGGTGGCATCCACGTCGTCCTCACTCTCTTTATTTTAACCGTTTAAAGAGCCATAGAATAAGTTATTAATTTATTTATATGAAAATTTTCTCTTCCTCTTTCTCTTCTATTCTCTTTTCATCTTCCTCTCTTCATCTTCCGCTCTTCCTCTTTTCCCTTTGATCAATTCATTAACCCCTCATCTACACCCGATTCTTCTTCCCTCTTCTTCTTATAATGTTATATTTATGCGCATTTTATATTCGAGACCAATCCTTCCCTGCTTGACCAAAGTACTGTGTAGTGAATTGTGTGGATTCGACTGAATGAAATCCCCCTCTTTTTTATTATGTTTCTGAAATGAGAGTTTTTATAAATTAGATTCATATTTAAAAACGACAGAAATATTAAATTGTTTAAAGAAACATGGAAGAAAGGAAAAAGCGTCATAATAAGTCAAAAAAAGAGAATTTTCATTTCATAATCTCTTCGATACGATTCCTTCTTTTTAGCTTTCACTTCTTCTTTCCCTGCCATATATTTAATCTTTCTATAGATATACATAATGTCGTTGTGTTTGTGGGTATGGATATCTTTGTCATCTGGGGTGTGCACATGATGATGTCTTTTTTTTATTTTTATTTATGTATATAGTTGTTTTTCTACTCTCGATGCCTATTTTTTGAAGGGCTTTCTCTACTTTTGTGTGTGGTCTATATTTGGCTGAGTTCTGTTATTAAATCTATCTATTCCTTGAATTTGAACTAAAAATATAGTTCGAAACGTACTTGGATCTTCCTTTCATTTTCCCTTCGCCTTTCTTTGTGTATGTACCATATATATACACACACACACACACACACACATATATATATATATATATATATATATATATATATATATATATATATATATATATATATATATATCCGTTAAAAGGTTTGTAGTTTCTTCCATGTTCCTAAGAGCATTTCGCATTTGTCATCCTTGTTTCTTGCAAGACGAAATTAATACAATCATCCAAACATTCATTGAACTGCAATATCCCCTTTGGTTCATAGAAAAGTGTCACTATAAAGCCGGAACCATCTATTACTCCAAAGCTAATTATAAGGAAAAGAGATGTGACAAATATTATGTTACCTTCCCATACTCCCCCCCAGTTAATCAATTTCAAAAAGTTGGCACGCACCAACAACATTAATGTTGATTTTCAGTACGAAAATACGATCAAAAATTGCCTATCAAAAAATAGATTGATCGATAATGAACAGGGAGTTTAATTTATTCCATGCAAATAGTGTAATGCATTATCGGTGAAAGCAGCAGATTTTCCAAGCGAATGAATGAACATAAATGCGATATGCGACGTGGTGCCCTATCCTCGAGTTTATTTCTACATATGTCCAATGAAAACCATCAAATTGATATTCATAATGTTAAAATAGTTTACAAGTCTCACAATTATATACATCAACGCTTAATTGAATGGGCACTTATAAAAGAAATTCCCAACTTTAATACTTCCGACGTCCAATTCAATACTAATCCCTTAATAAGCAAGAAATTCATACTTGCGTTTGTCAAAAATGCCGCTACATTCTCGCAACATCCAACTTAGCGCCACTGATTTGTGTGTTTGTACGTTAAGCAACTTCTGTATCTCACTTGTTCACGAGCGATTGATAATGACGGATGTCTCCGTCGAAACCTGGTTTCGCATATAAAATTAGTCCTAATACTGTGGTTTTATCCATATAGTTACACGTACGCTACTGTACTTTTTTGGATATATATATATATATATATATATATATATATATATATATATATATATATATATATATATATATATTTATTGTAGAAGAATCGTCACTCCTCCGTTCTCTCGCAGTGGAGTCACGAGGCGATTACCGCAAAGACATCCGGCCACTCGTCGCTATGAAAGACCGAAAGGTTGTAAAATGCAAGATCTTCCCCAGGAGAGTGAGATTCAATTTCACGTCAAGTAAGAAATTGGAGATGTGTTTCTCCCAAGCTCGAAGGCTAACGAGGAGCCAATGTAAGACTTGGTGAGAAAAACCGTTTGGCATAAGAACCCTCCTGGGCCAGTCCTCGATCCTTCCCACTCTTACCACTCCCCCAGTGTGGTGACAAGGTATAAATAAGAAACAATAAGGAAAATCGAGGTAGAATACGTCAGTCTCAAGGTGACGAAGTCCCCGGATTAAGAACTCGGGCTACCTAGACTGGATTGGTAGAATACGTCAATCTCCAGGTGACGAAGTCCTCGGATTAAGACCTCCGGGCTACCTAGACTAGATTAGTAGAATACGTCAGTCTCCAGGTGACGAAGTCCTCGGATTAAGACCCTGGGCTCCCCAGACTGGATTGGTAGAATACGTCAGTCTCCAGGTGACGAAGTCCCCGGATTAAGAACTCGGGCTACCTAGACTGGATTGGTAGAATACGTCAATCTCCAGGTGACGAAGTCCCCGGATTAAGACCCCGGGCTACCTAGACTAAATTAGTAGAATACGTCAGTCTCCAGGTGACGAAGTCCTCGGATTAAGACCCCGGGCTACATAGACTGGATGGGTAGATTACTTGGCTCGCCAGATCAAGAAGTACCCTGCAAGAGAGGCAGGGCTACCTACCTTAAGGAGCTAAGAAGCAGCTCATCCTCGAGCTAGTCCCTGGTTATCAAACCGAACGTTAAGTTAACTTGTTCAAGTTCAACTTACTCTCGTCAGAGAGACTCCTCATATCCTTGTGCATCTTAAACACCAGGGGTATTCCTCGTCCTTGAGAAATTAAGAAAAGAAGAAGGAAAAGGCTCCTCCTCGAGCCCGTTACTCGGTGGCCACACCAAACTCATAAGTTTACTTGGTTGAGGAACTAAGTTCAACTTATTCGCGTCAGAGAAACCCCCTCCGTTATACTCACCCTTGAGGAATACTGGAACTAAGAAGAAGCTCATCCTAGAGCTAGTTCCTGGTTACCAAACCAACCTTTAAGTTAACTTATTCAAGTTTAACTTATTTTCGTCAAAGAAATCCTCCTCCTCGATCCTCGCCCTTGAAGAAGACCCTCCCCGAGTTCAGTCCTCGCCCATGAGGAATTAAGTAACAAAGGAGAAAGGTTCTCCTCGAGCTCGTTACTCGGTGGTCACACCGAACTCCAAGTTAACTTGGTTTATGAACCAAGTTCTACTTACTCTGGCCAGAGAGACCACGCCTACCTTGGTACCGCCTAAAGCACCGTGATTGTTCTCGTCCTTCAAGAACCGCCCCTGAATACCGTGTGGACCCTCAGTTGCTACCCTCGCCATAAAGATATAGTGATGCCACCCACCTACATCTGGCCGGTCGGCACGCGTCGTGAGACAATAACATTCCTGAGGTATTTAAACTCTAGTAGAGTCAGGAAGCCTAAATCTTATATATTGAAGTGTGTAGCGAATTTAACCAATTTTAGAGGGTCAAACTAATTGAATTAATTAGTGTGTATTTTAATATTCGGAGTATTTCTCTGGTTAATGGTTAATTTTTGTGTATTAAATTGTTAAAGTTAAAAATATAAGTTTATTTTGGGAATTATTGTGCGTTTCTCTATATCCTTACGTGTTTCCAACGGCTCTTCTTTAAAATAACAATATTAGCACTCTTAGAACAAAAAGGGGGGCATTCTACGACATACATATATATATATATATATATATATATATATATATATATATATATATATGGTCTTTCAATAAGATCGCTCCAATTTTAAATGTAAATAAAACAAGTTGTGTGTGATATATGCACTCAATTTATTTTAAATTTGAAAGGACATTTTATGGCATTAATTGTTTCTGGAATATAACGCCATTCAAACGTCCGCCGCGGCTTCGTTTGGTGGAACGTATTCTGGAGGCCAAATTTTCGATGACTTTGTCGCATAAATCGGGCTGAATTTGATGGATGATGTTCGTTATGTTGACTTTGAGGACATCAACTGTTTGAGAATTATTCGCATAGCCCTCCGATTTAAGGTAGGCCCCCCAAAGTAGTCTAATGACGTTAAATCAAATGATCTCGGTGGTCTGTTGACGTCACCGCCGCGCAAGATGACCCTGCCATGAAATCGCTGGTGCAAAATGTCTATCGTGGCGTGCGCAGTGTGGCACGAAGTGCCGTCCTGTTGGAACCACATATCGTCAGTATCCATATCAGGCATATAATTCAGTTGACGCCACAAGAAGTTGCGTATCATAGATCTGTAGGTCTCGCCGTTGACGGTTATGGCAATCCCATCTTCGTTCTAAATAATACGGACCGATGATTCCGTTAGACGAAAATACCCACCAAACAGTGACTTTGTTGGGTTGCAATTGGTGCTGTTGTATCTCATGTGGCTTTTTTTCGTCTAAAATCCCACAATTCTGCTTGTTCACAAACCATTCATTTAAAAATGGGCCTCGTTGCTGAAGATGATTGTTTTTAGGGGAAATTTGGGAAAACTTTCAACTGCTCTAGAGCCTAATCAGCGAACACACGGCGTTGTCTATGGTCGTTTACCTTAATTTTCTGGGTAAGTAGGATTTTGTACGGGTGCAGACCCAAGTCTCTACGCATAATTCGCCAAACTGAAGTTGCAGGAAGGCCAAGTTCTTGTGAACGACGAGAAATTGACTGCCTCGGATTTTCTCGTACACTCTCATTTACGGCAGCGATGTTTTCAGCAGACCTTGCGTTTCGGCAACCTACGGGTGTTGGCTGATTGTTGATCGACCCTTTTGCCTCGAATTTGGCCACCAAGCGTCAAACAGGGGACTCGGCAGGACGATTGTGGCGAGGATAGAAATCACGTAACGTTTGTCGAACGGAGCACTGAATTTGATAATAACATTTAATTATTTGCACACGCTGTTCAACGCTATAACCTTCCATCGTGACTTGCCAAGTATGACTGAACAGTTGACAGTGAGGTTGCCAGAAATCGCTTTAACAACATGGCCACTATCGCCTGACAAATCTCGAGCGTCCTTGTTGAAAGACCCTTTATATACATATATATATATATATATATATATATATATATATATATATATATATATATATATATATATATGCAAAAAAGCCCACAGAGAAAATTAATACGAGGATTTCAAGTACTTTCGAACTTTATTTCGAGTTCTTTATCAAGGAATAACAAAAGTATTGAAAATTGTAATATATATATAAGGATGATACAAAGGAGAGGGAACGCCCACAATTATACAGCTTACTTCTAATTTGAATTTCAACCTCAGCTCTGGCATATATTTTTTAGACCCTTGTATTACAAAAATGATCAAGACTGACCCTAAAGTTAAAATCACTGAACTAATTAATAATTAGCTTTTCTAGTTATTCCTATGGTTAATAAATTTTCTGTTTTTATTCATGATACTGTTCACCTCTTAGAAATTGTTTTTGTTATGTCTGGCTTATTTCTCCCTATATTCTTTATTTGTCATATATGTCAGTTTATACTTTTCTAGTTATTCCTATGTTTAATATATTTTCGGTTATTATTCTTCGTAATTTTCATCTTTTGCTTCTCAAATAGAAGAATTATAAAATTGTAATCTGAATTTTGCTTGGACGGTTTAAGTTCCTCCTCCTCTTTTTTGTGAACGTCCTTTTTTCAATGGTAGCCTTCTGTTTCGTCAGGCTTAATTCTTTAATAGGGTTGGTTTCCAGGTACCTGTTTCATTTTCCTTCGTGGCTGTTGTCTTCATATATATATATATATATATATATATATATATATATATATATATATATATATATATATATATATATATATATATATATATGAAAAAATATCTAAGACAAATTGGTACGGTTAAGGTAATGGCATTATAAGACAACTGCTCTGCTTCAGGTCCAGCGGGAGATCCTATCCTCTTTGAACTGGAAGACTACATTTACAGAATAGCTCATCCCCTAGTCCAAAAAATTTGGTTTCAAAGTTACCCCATTATGTCGCCTTTCTTACCGTCACAGAAAACTGTTATTATTAATCTATTAACAGCGCTGACTTAGCCAATACGCTCGAAAGATGGAAAAATATCCAAGACAAATTGGTACGGTTAAAGTAATGACATTATTAGAAAACTGCTCTGCTTCAGGTCCAGCGGGGATCCTATCCTCCTCGAACTGGAACGACCTAAAGGGGTAACTTTGAAACCATTTTTTTTGGACTGGGAGATGAGCTATCCTGTAAATATAGACAGAAATTAAACTGACATTCAATAAAGAACAAAAAATACAACCAGAACAATACACAAGGTACTACACGAAGACTAAATAAACAAAACAAGGATACAAATGCACAGAAGAACATAAAGAAAAACGCACACAGAAACAAACAAACAAGTCAACAATAATAAAACAAAAAAAGGAAAAATGAGTAGTTAAAGTTTACAAATTCCTGCGATGCCCCTCAAACTAAGGCAAGCCCTACCCATCTTTTATCATCTATCTTCTAATACTATCCAAATCTTCCACTATTGAGTACACCAGATTGCGAACTTTTAAGCACTCAATCAGAGCTCGGATTCAGCACAAGATACTGAATGTGTATTATCGGCAAAGAAGATAAAGCTTTTGAAAGCGACATCGATGGCATGAACCTTTCCTTACGAGATCTTACAAGGAGAATAACAGAAGCTCCCAAGTAGCATCGACTCAACAATGTCGCTCTCTGTGACCTGCACGATTTGTGCTCCAAAAATATCCATCCCATTTTCCTTTACCTCACCACTTGGCACAGGATACAACGGTTTAGGAAGGCTCCTTCACCGACCGAGTATACCGTGATTTTCGTTGCTTTATTTACAAGATATATTAATAGTGAGTTTAACTTTACATTTACAAAAGAGAGAATACTAAGCGGGAAGTCCATCTTCATATTTACGAAAGAGATTAATACAAAGCGGGAAGTTTGTCTTTCCATTTATAAGGTTCAATGTGTGAAGCGTTTAAATTTTCCAAACGAATATTTACTTGGTTCAACCCTCACAAGTTTTCGCCAAATAAATTGAATTAAATTCTACGGCAGAAAATAAAGATATAAAACAGAGATGAAAGAAATCGACAAACACGTATTTGTTATGTACGTAATGCGGGTGGAAAATATCCTAATAAGCAAACCAATAATAGTGGTTCCAAGTGAACGAACGTTTTGAGGTGAGAAATCCAATGACATAAATATTAAAACAAAGAATTCTTAACTAAAGTTTAAGAAAATCGAACGAACTTAGTGGGAATAAGAACGCGTCATACTCGCTAACATGCTGAGTGGAGAGAAAAATGGATTCACGGTAAACAAGATACTTTCGCTTTTGTAGTGGATAAGACAGACGAAATGAAAGGGTTGGAATATATTTCGAATGTGATTAAGAGTTTCTATCTAACCAATTGGGTAAAGATGTTTTTTTTTGTTTTTTAAACGGGCAGGTATGTACCATTTCTCCACAACTTTTTAATCTATTCAATGATGAACTACTAAAAGGATTTAAGTGTATCAGAGAAGGAATGGGGAGAGGTGATATAAATATCAGCTGTCTAGGATTTGCATATGATGGGATGATAATGACAAAAGCAAAAGATCTGAAGGAATAGTTTGATGTCACGGCAGATTATGGGAATGAATCGAAGATTAAATCTATTCATGCAAATGCAAGGGATGAGTGATGGATGGGTCTTAGAAAATGAGGCATCAGCATTTGCAACATATTAAATGTGTTTGACGAGCATAAAAGAAAGCAGTTAGGGGCGCTAATAAAGCTTGGAATGTTAAGGTGGGGAAAATGAGTCATATGTATAAAAGTGGGTCTTATAACTAGAATAGAAGAATATTTTGAAAAATACATAGACTGAGAATACTAAATAACAAACGGCCTAGCAAAAACAACAAACGAAACAGAAGTGAATGGAAGATACGAAACTAAGATAATAATATATATCTTTTTGAACAATGAATAATCACAGATAATGTTGGTAAAACACAGGAAAGGGAATTAACTCGGGTAGAAAGAAGTAAATTGGAATTATAACGAAAAGGAACAGTCGGATGGAGTCGAATTTAAGAGTCAGTGTCATTAGAAACTCAGGCGAGTAATAAAACAGCAAAAAGGAATACGCTAATGAAAATTTAAGGGAGAAAACTGATACATGAAGAATATTCCTCGAAGTAAGGGAATATAATTGAATTAGGAGCAATAAAGAAATTAGATGATTAATTTATGGCATAAGAAATCTTACTTACCCTAGCCAAAACTATGAATAAGTGGAACAGATAGAAAATTAAACAGTCACAAACATAACGTCTACATTTTCCGGAAAACAATTTCTTTTGTATTGTTGCACAATTCCCGTATGTACAGGAATGGCAGGTGCCGAAAATCTCTTTACCAAGGAATATTAACGAAAGGGGTTCAATGCCACATGACTTGGGGGGAAATGATCAGGGAGGGTAATTTGATTTAAATGTCGGAAGTCTATGCAAGGGCGTGTGTTGCCAGGGGCTGATCGAGGGTTGAATGACTCTACGCTCAAACATCTCATCAACATGTCCCTCTACAATTTTTAATTTAGGATGGGGAGTGCGATAGGGAGGTATGTAAATAGGCTTTGCACAAGGTTCTGTTGTAATTTGAAAGGGAAGTATATTGGTGCGTCCTAATGGGTCTCCAGAAAGAGTAATCACATCCTAGTTTTTAGTTAACAGATCAAGGAGTGCTTTCCAAACTTAAGAGTCCTAAAGCTCAAGTGACTTCTGAAGGGAGTGTTGGAGACGGTCCCGATATCTACATTTTAACTCTAAAAGGTTTAAGTTGGTAGAAGCGGTAATACGCTTAATCTTACGGCTATGGTTGCCATTTAAATCTACAACAAAGGCATGGCCAATTGCTTGGTTTATGGTAAGGGTGACAGGCTTATAGCCTTTATTTGTAAAAACTAAAGGAATCATAGATTCGTTAGATTTAGCAAAAGATTGGGCTCAAAGAACATTACTATTTATGTTACCCTTATCGATGATGACAGTATGAAAGTTTACCAAAGGTTAGTTATCAGAGTTAGCAATTTTATCGGGAAAACAAACTTTTCTATGGGACCTAGGGTTACATTTTCTTTAGGATACATATACAGACGAGATGCCTGCAATTCAGCTAAAACTATATTGGTTAAAACAGTGAGGGTAGACTCTTATCCTATAAGCTTTGCATTCCACCCTTTTGAAATGCCGTACATCATTCTGTCTTGTTCAGTATTATTAGGATTATTGGGTATCACAGTACTGTAACTGGAGTTAAGAATAAGTGAGCTTCTTTGAAAAGGATTATCAGAAAGCAGACCGCGAACATGTCTCACTTGAACCTTTAAGGGATGGAACTTAGAAAGACATCTAACTAAATGTCTGGCAGGGAATATTTCCCTTTGGTTTTGAATAAATAAATCATTGCCTAACAGAATATCAGCAGTAAAATTCACTTCATTATCATCAACTATAAAACATTGAGATGGGCTAATTGAGTCATTGGAATTAAAAAATAAATCAATCTCTTCATAAGTAAGAATATGGTTGGCTGTAAGGCTACTCAATTGTACAGTAGGCTGGGTTATACTATATTTATGACTTGTATGATCCTGTAAGTGGTTGACTGTTCGTTGTTTAATTAAAGTGGAATGTGCGCCTGTGACAAAAATGGCTTCAAAACCTAAATCATCCATATTGTCGTAGTATGACCGGTGTACGCCGTTATACGCACACAGGCCTACTGGCCGACCGAAATTAAGGCTCCACCTGGGGATGGTTCTAAGAGTGCTTTACATACATAGTTGCTAGGCCAAGAAATATTCAAACATGGCTCCAAAAAAATACTTTAATAGAAGTAAAGATTACATATACATATAGGGCAAGTTAAAATGGCAATGCAATTAAATATTGACGGTTCACTGCTAAGATAATTAACCCTATCAATTAAGTTTGAACCGAGTGATAAATAAATAAGTAATGTTTTTACAATTATGCAAGTTCTACAGTAAAGGAGATCCTTTAGGTTCGACGCGGTAAAGGTAGGAGGAGCGTGACGAAGCGGGGGTTAAATCCCTTTTACCTTGATGTGCAGCGAGTAAGACCATGTAGGTAAGTTCGACCTTGAACTTGTGGGCTCTCACTGGACACTCAATCCATTTTGGGAGAATGAAGTTGGGGGCCTTTTATCCTTAAGAGGCAAACGGAGGGTGCTTTGGGTATGGGTTTTCCGATCCTTAAAATCCGAAGACGGGGTGAGAAGGGTTGAAGCGCGCCTAACTATCTCCACGAACAACACTGAGTGATGACTAGCTCTTCCTTGGCTCTTTGACAATCACTCAATTCTTCTCTGAACGAGAATATAGTCGATTCCCTCTCAACTAACGAAGACGTTACGGGTAACGTACTGGAAGGCGGCTTCAGACACAATCTGCATGTGAATTCTGAACTGTCGAATATATACCCCTAAATTATCTAGACGGGAAGAGTGATTCATCGCTAACAGATTCTTTAATATCCTTGGGTCGCGATAAGTTTCTATAGCACGAAGTCATGATACCCACTTAATGGTCTTGCCATTGTTCTAATTTTTGCAGTATATAGGGCAGGCGAATTTAGATCGCTCAACGGCGAACTGGGGAAGTCAGGGGGGCGGGGGATTCCTTCTCTCTCTCATTCTTCCACACTCCCTTTTCGTGAAGACATTTTTTTCCCACAAGTCGGATGCCCTCCAAAATGTCTCGAACTAATTTTTCTTCAAGGGGGAGATACTATTAAAATTGAATTAGTGCAACGAGATACAAACAAAATTCGGTTATGAGCGGGTTTAACAAATAATAATAATTACTTCAGACTATAAACACATGTACAAAAAAAAGACAACCAAAAATTAAAATTAAGCCATACAACACAGTGAGGATCTAAATAAAAGAAAAAAATGAACAATTACTAAAGACACACTACAAACTAGGATAATTATGCAACACTTCAAACAATTAACCTATATATAAAACAAATCAGCAAACATATTTACAAGGAGATACGCTAATTGTATCTTTAATTTAGGGCAATAGGGTCTTCTAGAGAATTTCTACTTAAACTATCCCCTAAACAATTTTGAGTACCCTTAATGTACACAACACGGAACTGATAATCCATGAGCAGCAGACTCCAACGCATTAGTCGTCCATTTTGACTTTTGAAATTACGCAGGTACGACAATGGCTTATGGTTACTATCAATTACGAATTAGGTTCCTATAAGCTACATTCTAAAATTTCGAAGCGACTATACTATAGCTAACCCCTCGAATTCACTGGTGGCGTAAGCCTTCTCGCGGATAGACAGCTTCCTGCTCGCATACGCAACGGGATATACACTTCTATCGTTTTCATATTGCATGAAAGCACCACCTATACTATCATGAGAGGCATCAGTACAAATCCCAAACTTTTTGTTCGGATTCGGGAGTCTCGAAATAGGAGCAGAGATCAGTTTCTCTTTCAGCTGGTTAAAGCTTGATACCGCGGGGGGAGTCCAACTGACAGGATCTGGTCCCATTTTTTCTACCATATCATTACGGGGTGAGGCTATAGTGGCGAAATTGGAAACGGAGCGCCTGTAAAATAAAGCAGAACCTAGAAATGACCGCAGCTGCTGCTTTGTCCGGCGAAGCGGCATTTCAGCTATGGCTTTAACTTTGTCTTCTTGGGAGACAATCTGGTTCTTTTCGATCTTAAAACCAAGATATTTAATCGTACCATATGAGAACCGACACTTCGACGGGCCTATCGTGCCTCCGTGTGCGCGCAAACGGATTAACAAAGCGCGAAGGGACTGTACGTGCTGGTCCCATGTACGGGTGGCAACATACACGTTGTCAAAAAAAGGTTACTTCGGCGTTAAACGTGCGGCGTAAATTAGCGGGAATAGGGTAAAGCTTAGTTCTTACTGGTTCTTGCGTTTTTAAAACAATCTCATGAGTGAATTGAGTTGGGCAACCTGGGGTTTCGGAGACTACGTCCGAGAATTCACTAGTGGGCTCGCCAATTGAGCCTTCTCGAGCTCAGGGGCTGAGTCCGATTGTGGGGAAGGAGAGACGGCAAATTATATTCGTTGTCTGCTTCGGCGCAGACCGTTTGAACGAGGCAGAGCGGTTAAACCGGATAAGTTGCTTCTAAGACGAGTTCTTCGTCTAAATCGACCACATTACTAACGCACGCGTGTCGGTGGTACCTTTTTAACAGGTTGGCGTGGTACACTTTATTACCTGAGGTGGTCTAAATTAAACAATCGACGGAGCCTCGGGGTTCTACTACTGAAAAAGGTCCTTTTCTTTGAGATAGGAGCTTACTAGACTCAGAGGGCAACATAAGTAGTACTTCGTCAGCTTCTTCGAATTTTTGTGCTTTGGATTTGATGTCAAAATACGTTCCGTATTTTTCCAAATTCACCTCAGAATTTTCGAAGGAGAGGTCTGCACAGTTTTCTAGGCGAACGGTTTCAGGTTCCTTTTTTCTGGCCTTCTCACACAGGGTTTGCAGTTCTTTTGAGCTTCAGCAAACTAATCATTGCTGGATAACTCAACGTCCGGGGTTGACGAGGACGTTAAAGGTACCGGGGTAACGGTATCTTTCGCAGTTTGGACTGTGGTGATTACTGGTTGCGCGATGGGTTTTGGGGAGAACTGCGCGCTCTGTCCGATAAGAACAGAGCAAATATTTATCGGGGCGGTGACTACATCGGCCCATCCTGTGAAATACTGACACTCTGTGTAGCACTTTACCACAGGGAACTTAGTAGAACGATCTAAAATGTTGTGAGCGATCGTAAATTTCTTATGCTAGGGACTTACTGGGGGCAGACTCTTGTTCGAGACTACTATGCATGTGAAACCCGTGTCTCTTACAGGGGTTAACACTAGGCACCCATTTATCGTGCCGTTCTCAAACTTGAGCCCACTGAGGGAGCTCTTATTAAAGAGAAAATTTACCTGCTGTTTCGAGTGAGAAGGAGCAGGTGGCGACTTCGATGACGAGGAAGAAGAGTTGAGAGGAGAAGAAGCGGTTACCTGATGGACCTGTTGATTAGAGGTGGTCCTTAGCTGCAAGTTATGTCCTAGTTATAACTAAGGTGACCTGGGGTGCTGCACCTAAAGCATACGATGGGTTTACGCGGGTAGTGAGACGGTGCAGAAGGGAATGTTGGAGGCTTTACGTCTTTTTGTTCACTCTGAGGATAACGCTTAGGTTTATGGGGTGCTTGAATCTTCACGAAGCTACCATTATTCTTAGCATGGAACTTATCAGACCCAAACCTATTTTTAGGAGACGGGTGGTGACTCTTCCCGATCTCCTTGGGATATAGGTCGTGGGTGGAACCATGAAGGTCGGCTTCCTCTACACACTCTTTAAACGAAGAAGCTCTTCTATATGTTTTAAAAGCCTTCAATTCTCGGGAAAGGGTAGCCATGAGTTGATCCCTTAAAATAAAGTCGACTAATGACTCATAGTCGTTAGTCACTTGAAGGAGTCCAGCCAAAACTGTAAATTGCGGCGAAATGCGAACCCAAATTGCCTAGACGTTTATACCGGCTGTATCCTAGCCAAGTGGAATCTAACCAGATAGAACTCCGGATTCATATTAATAACAGAAAGGAGCTCTGCTTTTAGAGTTAAATAATCCATAGTTGATTCCGAGAGGAGACAAATAAAAATTCCACGCAGACGAGTGTAAAAGAAGGCGATTAAACAGGCAACTCTATCTGATTCTAAATCCCAATTGTTGAGTTCGAAATTTTTTTTTCAAAGTGGGTCAGATAAGAATAAAAATCTTCTCCGTCTTTATAGGCGGGGAGTTTTAATGAGTGTGGTTGTGGCTGCTGGCTACGTAATCCCACATAAGTCATTTCAACATGATCGCGGCTTAACTCTCTCTCTCGTGCTGTCGTATTTGTTCTCTCTCTCCTTCTTCTGCTTCTCTGTCTTTCTTGTCCTTCTCTATGTGCTCTCCTTTATGCCCGTTCGTGTCTTTCTTACACTTGAACTTAAGCGATTAAATCCTTTTCTGATTGTCCTAGGATCTGTTCCTACTTATGAAAACGATCGAACGAAGATAACCTGAATATGCTGCGTTCATCTTTCGGGACACGAGAAAAGTTACAAGAACAAGTGAGGCTCTTCCTAACAAATCTGACCTACTTGTAATTAACAATTAACCCCCTAAAAACTTAATAAAGGTTCCAATTAATTAGGCACACTAGAAAAAGAAAATAACTAACGAGCGAACCTGACTCAGGACTGAGTCTTCTGTTAATTTTACAACAGCAAAACCAAAGTTGGCGGTTATTCTTTCCGTTTAATTAGTGGTATCTTGACTCACGTAAAGACGCTCAACTAAAAAAAAAATATATAATTATCTCTCAACACAAAAATTGTCCTATTATTTTTGCATGAATATACTTGACACTTGCAACTATATAAAGTGGAAATAATAATATTAAAGGAAATAGCAAAAATATCAGGTAGGGTGGAATCTTTTACAAACCTAAAGACCTGACGCCGATATTTTCTATATATAAATATATATATATATATATATATATATATATATATATATATATATATATATATATATATATATATATATAAATAAATGTATATATCTCTCAAAGTAGCGCGAGAGAAGGATCAAAGCCGTGCTCGCTGCATCAGTGTGCCTGGTTCGAATCGCTTCCCTTCACAGATTTTTTCGAAAAAAGTAAATATATATATATATATATATATATATATATATATATATATATATATATATATATGTCACCCCACACCTGACACCAGTTTTATGTGTCGTCGTGGTATGACGGATGTACGCCGTTATACGCACACAGGCCTACTGGCCGACCGAAATTAAGGCTCCACCTGGGGATGGGTCTAAGAGTGCTTTACATACACAGTTGCTAGGCCAAGGAATATTCAAACACGGCTATAAAAATATACCTTATTAGGATTAAAGATTACATATACATATAGGGCAAGTTAAATGGCAATGTAATTAAATATTGACGGTTCACTGCTAAGATGATTAACACTATCAATTAAGTTTGAACCGAAGGATAATTAAATAAGTAATGATTTTACAATTATGCAAGTTCTACAGTAAAGGAGATCCTTTAGGTTCGACGCGGTAAAGGTGGGAGGAGCGTGACGAAGCGAAGGTTAAATCCCTTTTACCTTGATGTGCGGCGACTAGGACCAGGTAGGTAAGTTCGACCTTGGACTTGTGGGCGTCTCACGAGACACTCAATTCAACATCAGGAGACTTAATTTGGCGACCTCTTATCCTTAAGAGGCAAACGGAGGATGCTTCAGGTAGGGGGTTTCTGATCCTTAAAATCCAAAGACGTGGTGGGAAGGGTTGAAGCGCGCCTAACTATATCCACGAACAACACTGAGTAACGACTAGCTCTTCCTTGGCTCTTCGACAATCACTCAATTCTTCTCTGGACGAGAATATAGTCGATTCCATCTCAACTAACGAAGACGTTACGGGCAACGTACTGGACGGCGGCTTCAGATACAATCTGCATGTGAATTCTGGACTGTCGAATATATACCCCGAAATTATCTAGACAGGGAGAGAGATTCATCGCCAATAGACTTACTCAATTGCCTTGGGTCGCGATAAGTTTCTATAGCACGAAGTCGCGAGACCCACCTAATGGTCTTTCCATTCTTCTAATTTTCGCAATATATAGGGCAAACGAATTTAGAGCTGTCACTGGAGAAACTAAGGAAGTCAGTGGGGGGGACGGGATTCCTTCTCTCTCTCATTCTTCCACACATATGAACTTTAACCATCAAGCATAGATCTAACTTGCTCTCTCCTTTTACTCTAATGGGAGATGATTTGTTTTTTCATTATGACCTATATGACTGTGGGAGAATATAGGACGTGGTATGATGGTTGGAAACGTTCCATTAAAGAAGGATTGGTAGACAGGGTCTGGGGTTCATGGTTAACTTGGGGTTCATTAGGTGTGGGGTCATACACTGATGGATAAGTCATGTGAGTGTTTTATTCTATGTATTGCTCTTGTGGAGATACATAACTCTTATATGATGTTGGTGCAAAAGGGTGGTCTACATACCTTAACAATCGATCATTTTGTCCAGGTGGCTTTTGTCGGCGCTTCTCTTGCGTATAGGGATATGTGTAGCTTGGTTGTGATTTTTGTGCTTCCTTAGTTGTTTTGCTCTTTAAGTATGCTTTATATGCAGAGTATGCCTTATCTCTTCAACGGGGTTTATTGCCACGTCTGTGACCATGTTCGTGACACTAAGAACAATAGGGAGGATATATGCACTGATGACGTACATGACCATGGCCGTCACAGTTAAGGCAAAGGCGAGGTTGTTGACTTTAAGTCTATTCTTTGGGTTGGGGTGTTTGGAAGGGTATTCGAAATGTTTTCTGAGATTGTGGGTAACTTGGTGGATGTCAGGATTTGATAGTTAGGTTGTTCCTCGGATGGATATAGGATTTATTTCTATTACTTGTATTGGCAGAAGTGTTGGTCTTATGTTGAATCCTATTTAGCGGATTTTCTCGGAATTTTCTGAGGGGTGTTAGTTCATTGTATTGGGCTTTTATATTATTCAAAGTCTAACTTAAGCTTTGGTTTATGTTTATAATCTCCTGAAATTTATTCCTTTCAATAGTTGGGAGATGTTGGAAAACAGCGGTAGCCATAAGGAAATTATACTCCTGGGGAGTGAATGTAATGTTAAATTATCGTGAACTGCCCTAAGGGCTTCACCTAACATTTTATGAGAAAAGTTTTAAAGGTCATTTAAGGTTTAATTTTCTTCTTTTTTCCAGCTAACTTAGAAAAGAGCAGTCATCATAGTTAGTGGATGGACTTTTGCAGTGTCCTTGTATCGTGTAATCAACTGTGTCTTAAAATCTAGTCAGCTAATAGCTTGGGCTAGTTCTAAGGAGTAAGTTACTGCATCTAGTGCATTCCCTTCCTTTAGATCAATAAATCTACGTTCTCCATTTATCTCTAGGTCATCATGTACAATGTTTTCTGTAAGAAAGTGTTGTTCTAATAAATTTAACCATGGTTGCATAACACTATTTAAACAATATTTGGGAGGGCCATAAAAAGGCTAAGGTTTATGTATGTTAGTGGTTGTTGTTGAGCTTGGTTTGTGGGAGTGGTTGCACCAAATGATTGAGAAACATTAGGAGTTGGAATAGTAGTAGCAACAGTGGAAACTGGAATTGCAGCTGTGGTGTCAGTATTTGTGATGACAAGGACTGAAGGTCGAGGTGGAGTAGGAGATACTTGAAAATCTAAGAAATCGTTAAATTCATTCATAGGTTGGTAATTGAACAAACAGAGAGGATGACTTCCTAACTAAATATTAATTTAAAAATAGAATGAAATAGGATAAAACACAAAATTTTAAAGTTTTGTTAAAAAATAAAATATTTTTTAACAAAACTTTACTTTTTCAATTGAAAGTAAATTTGAATTAATATCTTTTTCTAATTTTTTTAATAAAATTTCACTTGTATTTACCTTATATAATTTATATTTAATTGATTTGTTCTGGACTTTATTACTTTAATTTTAAGGAGAGGTTTGTTTAGTTTTGACTAAAATAAAATAATTAAAAAAATTCTTTATTAAAGTTACTTCATGAAGGACTGGAAGTTTCTGAAGACATCCCACATGTAGAGTGGTTTGACAGCAGTGTAGTTCTTGAAAATGTTGGAGAGGATACTGAAGATATCAGACTTATAGAATGATTTGGCAGTAGTGTAGCTTTTGAAGATTAATGTTGAATAAATGGGGCTTTCCGCTGAAGGAATTTGGATCGGGTGCTTACAAAAATGACGATGCCTCTTGTTAGGCCATTGAGGAGAATGATTTGTCTCGTCCTTGTCGCAAAGATTCTTCTTCTTTTCCGTCGAAAATAGCTATAGGCGGAACCACCACAAGGTCAACCGAAATGGAGAGAAGTTTACAGAAGATGCGGGGAATGAAGAGGAGAGTTGTAGGTGACCTCCCAAAAGTTCAAGCTCGCCAGTGTTACGACTGGTATGGAAGATTACGCCAGTTAACGTCTGGTAGCGTCGTCTGTTAAGACTGGAAGAGGAAGGATACTCGGAACGTCGTCTGATACACCTGGTGAGGAAGATTACGCCAGTTTAGGGCTGGTAACGTCGTCTTATACGACTAGAGGAGGCACGAAACGCGAAGGAGGAGGAAACTACCAGTCGCTTGAAGATATGAATCGGTGATGTTGAATTACACCGGACAGAAGGACATAATGAGACAACTTTAATGTGGTTGATTTTATGTCTGTCTCCCAGTCTCTTCTCTCTCACAAGAAGTTTTATAATGTTTATGTGATAATTTTAGTGTGTGTGGTTACATAAAATATTAAACATAAGGAGCAGTTTTATAATAATGGTCCAGTTATATTTGATTTAGTTACTAAGGTTTTTAGATTTTTACATTGAGCTCATGGTTATATATTTTGGAGATAGAGGATACTTCTACCTTATTATTAAGCAATAGTATATAATTCAAGGTGAATAGAGGTGGAGCCCGACAAGGTTTACCTAAGAATGTCTTTTTTTAAAAAAAAACAGTGAAGCCACAGGAAATTAGTCGGCGGTATTAAAGAATTTGGATACTTAAGAGATTATCTCTTAAGTATCTTGCCATAGGGGTTAGCTGAAGCAGTGGGGCTTGGTCAGCAAGAAGGGGGTTGGGAAAATGGAATACGTCATATACTGTACTTTTAGCTTCGGAAGATAATGTATGTACATTTATGTGAATTTCTAATTTCTTATTCCATGCCTCTCTGATAATCTTTTAATTATTATATTTACATTATTATTATTATCATTATTTTACCATCATTATTATTAATATTATTATAATTATTATTATTATCCTTATTATTATTATCATTATTATTATCATCATCATTATTATTATCATTATTAATATTATTATAACATAGTACAGTTGGAGTTTAATGATATGTAAGGATGTAATCCTGACAGAAATATGCTATGTAGTAAGTAGTAAACCAATATAAAATAAAGAAATACTTATATCACAAGTGTACATTTATTAAGAAAAACATAAGAAAGGCAGGCAAATAACTGGTTTCCCTCGCGGCCACACATCTATATATACACAAAGGAGCAGCTGCGGAAGCGAAAGATATTGATGTTTGATAAATATGGAAGTCGAGCAAATGCAGAGTGATATATGCTTTGATTGGTTGAGTTTTCGTGAGCGTGTGAAACGAAAAATAAACTGTCGTATCTTGATAGGGTTTTCCATCCTGGTCTGAAAATGTGTACATCTATTGTAGAAACGCACACACCTCTGGTAACTCCACCCAACGATCAACGATGAGACTAACAAATACATTTCCAATCATAAGCTCCGTCCCACGCCTTGAGAAGGAAAAAAGAGGTCACTCCCAGATAGCAAGGGAAGTATAAGTAAACGAACGTACACATTATGAAGATGAATTAGTTAAGTCATTTGGTCGGGTAGACGCAAGTGAAGGCAACTGCCTAGTCCTGTTATTATTACTAGCTCCAAGAGTCCGTGCTTCGTCGTTATGTTCTGTAGTTTTAGCTTTAGCTACCTTAACGTTAGTAAAACTTACCGCCGCATAGGACTCGATTTATTTCGCTTACACCTAATAAGGTCGACCCTATTCAAGAATAAAAGTCTACTTATCGTCGCTTTTCTGTCGAGTCCTTTCCTTTAACCCCGATGTAACAAAGGCATCTTCTTGAACCCAGCCTAAAAGAAGATTCGTTGTGAAACCTTTGGAGTCCAAGCAAACTCGACGGGTACACCTAAAACTGTTTCTCCCATCACGCCAACCCCCCAAATTTAACCGCATAAAAAAACCCCTTAATAGTCCTTAAATACTTCTTTCGAGAAAAAGCATTAACTTCGCTTTTATCAAATCAACTCTATTCTGGAATTCAAGAGCAGATCAGGAATCTAAGTTAACCTCTAGACAAGATATATTTAAAATAAGGGTCATCATTCTTTTCATTAAATGACGATTTTTTACTAAATTTGAATCATAATGTTCTAAATTTGATCGAAGAGACTAAATTTTGTGTATAAATTAAATTAGAAAATGAAATGAGCAGTGTTCTGAAACAAGTATTTTAAGAAACCTCAATAATTAAAGAGAAATTATGGAAATAAACGAAGAAATTTCTACAAAAAGTACATATTCTCGAAATTATCACAATTTTCGAACTGTAAAAAAACTCTTAACCTTATTCCTTACTACGTTTGAATGGGGAATATTTGAAACCAGTTACAATTTTGGAGATGAATGCATCAACTAAGCGACAAAGAAGAAACTACCAGGTGAACCAGCAATGAGACAGATGAACTTTTCAACTCTTTCCTTCAGGCTATTGAAAGGGAAGAATTTGAAAAAGGAACAAGTTAAATAATGACCATATCCGGTGAGCGAAAAGAAGTAACATACGAGTAAATTACTGGAGAGACAGATTATCCAAAATCAACGGGAGCAAAGATTATTTTTTGCAATTTGTTAGTATTGACCTCTCCTGATATAAGGGGGGAGAGTTAGTCTTTACTCGTTAATATAGGACTTTAGGTTACTCGACAAACTCTGATACATAGTTTTGTAAAATTAAATGCTTTCCCAGATATGCTTTGCGAAGAAGCTAGTCCCAAATTCTCTCTTTAATTGGTAGTTTATTGTAGAAAGGGGCGAAAACTGAAATCATTATTTGAAAATAAAGAGGAAATGTTTGAATAGAAGAATGAAATTAAAATGAGGCTGAAATATCCTGAAGTACTTGAATAGGAATTTTTTTTCCTGAAACTAAATTTATTCGACATTACAAGGTTATACAAACCAATAAAGCTACGCACTTAACATATTATCCTAAAACAAATAATGTAACGTTATGTCGATTTAGGACACATTACAAATATTATGCTTAAGAAGAGAGAAGTTAATTGAAAAAGGTGATAAGAGATTGATATAGAAAATAACATCATGGTTCCTTTGTTCCTCCAGCGCAGGAACATGCAACCAACACCAAAGACACTAAAACAAAGGAAATTGGCCAGCCTCCTCCAAAAGTCAGATAATCCACAAGTCTGCGCAAGAACTCGTCCCGAGTACAATTGAGAAGCCGTAGCGACCTCACTCCTCTCTGTACCGTGGCAGATAACGTGCGCGCGCATCACCCTGACTAAGACATTCAACAATTCGGTTGACAAAGCAGTATTCATGGCAATGTGCAGGGAGGGGAGCCCTCCATCAACTATGGATGCCTCTTGCGTGTGTGCTCATTTCAAAGACGACAGAAAGCAACCTGAAACCATCATGGCCTTTGAGAATAGATTCATAAGAACTATCTCGCCACAATGGCACGCAACTTTGAGTTCTCCTCGGGAATATTCCATTATTTTTACCAGAAAGCCCAAGGTCAGAGAAACGAGAAACTGCGGGCACGTTGCCCGCTCTCTGCTGACCATACGTATCAACTCTCAGCAACCGAATTTACTAACACACTGCAGGCCATCAAACAGATAATTGGATGCCAAGACAGTCTAAAGAGGTCCGGTGGATGAAACACAGAAGGGCTAAATCTACCGGGTGAGAATATTTTTCTCACTAATGGGCGCTGGAGGACCGTGTAGTTCCGTGCAGCCGAAGGTTTTCTCGTGCGAACCCAACACGGAATGGGAGTATTCGGAGGGGCGGTTGAGGGCCCAGTCAATGCCTTTCAGTTAATCTGAGTCAAAAGTGAGCGTAGTGGGTGTTTTCAATGTGAGGTGGGATTTTTCCCCCAATTTTTGAACGTGAAATAAACGAAGAAAGAAAAATGGCAAGGAGAGATATGTAAACAAAGTGATGAAGATTGAGGAAATGAGCATGTGTGGGTGATATGAGGCTGTAACTCATTTTACAAGCCTTAGGAACGGGAGGGTGTTCAACTTTAGGTACCTGAACCGGGAAGGTGTGGTACTCCTCTAAGTTTCACTTGTAGCAGGGGCATTATTACCATTGATACACCATCCACCCCCTTGAACACCTCTGTAATGAGAGAAATGATGCGGAGAAATAGGTTGTGAAATGACTTGGAGTGAGTGGTTGAAGGGATTAGATATTGGTATCGATTGATATATGTGAAAGATACGAATGGACAAAAAGGTGATAAGATGAGAGATGGGATAAATGGAGATTTTGATAAACCTGGAGATAATGAAAATGGTTGAATGAGTAGTTGAGTTTTGTATGAAAAAAAGCTTGTGAGTAGCTTACACGCTCTTTCGCACAAAGATTCACACATCAATAAGTTTAGAGTTTACAAAGATATATATATATATATATATATATATATATATATATATATATATATATATATATATATATAGGTAAAGGGTGTAGTAAATTGGAATTAAAAATTATATGGAAGATATATTGCAGCACATCCAAATGCGCTTATCATCACTAACTCCTTAATTTAAGAAGGGGATTTTTTTTAGTATTTGAATAATACTTTCATCTTAGTTTGTTTATGACTTATGTTTTTTTATCAAAGTAATTTCTAATAATTCTTTTATAATATCCAAAAACAAAATGGTGAAGTTCAGAAATAAATATAAGTATCGAAATTTTGTGAATATTTTTAAACCCAAAGAATTACAAATGGTGAAGTTCAGAAAATTTATTTTTATATATCTTCTTCTTCTATAACTATATTTTAACAACGTAATATTTTGAAAGGGGGAAAATTTAGTTTAGAGTTCCTTTTTAAAGTTATTATAATTTGCGAAGTTCAGAAATTTGTTTAAAATTTAACTATGGTTGCTTTTATTTAGATTTTTAATTTTAATCTTAGTAGCGAAGCCATTGCCTGGTATGTATATATGTCATTCCTACATTTCCACTTTCCTCACTTCAATACTACTTTATAAATCTCCCCTTACAAACGTTCTTGCAGAGATTCCCTCGTTTGTTAAGATACTTTAGCTTAGATGGTCTCATTATTTTTCTCTATAGCTTTACACAGCTACTAATAAATACCGCTAAATATAACTAACCTCGAATAAATATGACACATTAAAATACCAACATCAAAAAAGACAAGAAATGAGCGACAACTAAATATGCGGTTAATCAAGGGATAGGAGTGAACAGCCCTGCCAGAGTGGGAGGAATATATTTTAACTTATAAAAAAGGTTGTCATCCAGTCTAAAATGATAAGAAATATCAGAAGTCTTTGTTTTTCTTGTTTTCTTTTCACAGTAAATCCTGTTTTAGTTTATTATAGCTTCTTATCCGAGCAATATTTTCTTCAGACCCAACTTTGAGTTAAGGAGAAATAAGAAAATATTTCAAAAAATAAAAATTGCCAACTTTGTCTAGGGGAAATGTGAGTTTTAGCTTTTTAAACTTCAGAACTTAAATCTCTTTTCTCAACCTTATCAAATGAAAGAAGTTACTTCAAGGAAAATATTTTAAGTAATACATTTAATTTTTATTTTTTTGATTAAAATTTTGATCAAAGAATGAGTAGTCAATTAAGCGACAGCCACATACCTGGTCATGCTTAGTGATGACCCTTGAGGAATTTATCGCATGTATTTCCCATTTAACTCTATAAAATGGAGGAAAAAGTTATTTAAAAACACGCATGTACTTAGACATTGAAAGTGTAAAAAGACACGTAAAAAAGAAAATACTATAAAAAAATTATTAAATTCAAATGCAACAATAGCAATCAATTGACGACATGTCACAGATAAATGAAATTAAATTATTAACATATAATTAAAAATTCTATTTTAAATTATATCGATTAATTAATGTCAATTCGGATAATATATCGTGCAAATATTATATTTCAGGCAATATATTTCAATAAAATAAATGTAGCTCTAGAAGAATAGCTCTACCATTTGACCTAAGAAACGCTATTATTCAAATAGGCCAAACCGGGACACCTATTCTTAAAATAAGTTGATTGGAAAATAACCAGATTCTCCCTGTCTAAAAACTATAATAACACGATTTCAGCATCGGTTGGTTAGAAAATCACTGGTTTAGGAGTTCGGTAGGGGCTCAATATGAAGTCCTGTCTACTTCTATAGACTCATTTGTTTAGTTTACCAGAGTTCACTTTAAACTTCCTTATTATTTGGTTAGTAGTGAACAAGCCCTAAACTAACATGGATCGTAGCGTATTCGAAAATGAAATCAAATCATTACTTATTGAAGATTCTCTTTAAGTGATTGCTTGGATGAAGAGGAAATAACTTATTAGGCCCTAAATTAAATGGGCTTCTTGAAACTCAGTGATAAACTGGGCGAAATGTGCCTCAAATTCTCAAAGTGGTGAAATTAAAAACCTTCTTTCTTAATTCTAAATAGAAAATTAAACATGGGCTGAAGCAATTTTATCTTGGTATCATTATTAAAATTATTGCATATATGGACATTTGTATCCAGTCATCACCTAAACTTTCAAGACCTTTAAGGACATCGAACAGACCATTTGGTTATAGCACTTGACTAAGTTCTCCACCAGTTCGACATAATTTGCACCCTTGTTGTTGCTCCCAAAACCCTAACACGACAAAACAAATCTCTTACAAGCTTCTTTTTTAATCGCGGGCGACTCTATATCTCACTATGTCGGTCGGTCGGTTCCCGTTGTGCTTCTTCTTTGTTTTTGTAATAACATTGTAACTATTCGGCCGATTCTAACGAAATTTAAAACCCATGTGTTATTTTACATTCTTTCTAAATTGATAAAATTGCTAAAATCCTTCCCCAAGATTAGCTCGTGAATTATTTTGTTTTGTTTTCGAATAATATAATTGACAAGGTCCTTATAAGGTTTGTTTAGGAATTATTGAAAGTTTTGAAGGACGCCACTTTTGGTCAGCAAACCTTGTTCCTTTTTAGTAAGCTTTGCGGAAGATTCTGAACAGTTTATGATTTTCCTGACTAATTGCCCCACAAAGCCAGTAGCTTTGTTCGCCTTTTCTTCCCAGAGTTTAAGCAAGAAATTTTCAAGGTACTTGAACCTGTCTACTCTTTTTTAAAACCTCTAACACGCTACTTCATGAGGCCTAGTTTTAAATGCAATTGAGGGAACAACACCTTTTGAGGCTCTATAAATTTCTCATTCTTGACTTTATACCATCCAACAGAGAACTCAGTCTTTTATGACCAGTGCTTTATATGGTAATGTGCTGTGCTATTCCTACTTCCTAAAGACAGAGATAGCATGGAAACCTGGTAAAACCTCGTTGGATTTCCATAAAAATGCTACCATTTTAAAGTCTCCATTCGCTTCCAAGCCATACTCTTTAGAATTCAAAGCTTGTACCATGAGCTTGGCACTATTGTACTTCTCTTTGAGATATACAGAATAAGCCAAGGAAAGTGATAGATACTTATTCCAATTATGGAAAAGTAGAGATTTAATACTTCTTGAGGAGCTATAAATAAAGAACCTACACTCATGTGGATTAAATGTAATTCCTATTGCATTAAACATACCAGATACATTATTGTAGTCGCAAAAAATAAGCTCGATAAGTAAAGAACCTTTAGCAATGTGTATGTTCTTTTATGGCTTGTTACTTGCACATTTTCATTCAGCAAATTGCACTCTTTGAGCTTGGAACTAAAAATCTCAGCATTTGACTTTGACAAGCCAAGATCTGACAAGGTCATTTACGTCTTTTGGTTTGGATCATATGAATTCCTCTCAAAAGGCCTATCTCTGATACTGTACCCTACATCTACATATACTGATGTTATCAGCTACTGCATTGTTACTTTCTTCTGAGGTTGCCTCATTCCTTTCTGAAGATGTGAGTACAGGAAGATCAGCACTGTGTGGTACGAGTGCAATAGAGGATGGAAGATCGGGATAGGAAATAGCTGGTGCATTTTGACACTTCGACGTTTGGAAGGGTCTGCCATGCAGAAGTAGAAGTTGCTTGAGTGGTTAATGGGTTCATGCCAAATCCTGTGAAAAGCAAACACCATGGTCATTATTTCCCTTCTATACTATTTCCTACGAGTAAAAATACTTTATTACACTTCTGGCTCAAAAAACAACCATAATAGGATAAATACTTGTGACATTTAATATTTTATTCTTTCCAGAAATGATTTTCTTAACTTCTGAAGTTTTCATGCAATGTTCACAAGCAAAATGAGGTGCCAGGAGTGTATCCTGGTCTCCAACTGGCATGACATTTTATACTTTGTAAGCTTCACACATTCTCATAAATGCTGTTACACGGAATTTTCTTGAACTGTGTTCACAGATATAACAAAATGCACCCCATGGACAATTCGAGCCTTTTGTGGCCATTTCTTTTCTGATCTCTTCCCAATCGTAACTATAGCTGAAGTAATTTCAGATCTGTGAATTCCTATATAAGTATTTATTAAGTAGTATTTAAAAATATTCCAGAAGGTTCTATGAAATTTCCAAGGGCGTGTTCTGGCAAGTACAGGTACATTCTGAAACTTCCTAAAATTCTACTATATTCTATAGGTTTTCATTAAATCTAGAAGGTTCTGGAAGGTTTACTTAAGACAAATATTGTTCTAAAACATTCCAATTTTAATAAAAAAATTAAATTTACAATTTCTTAACATGCTTTAAACAAAATTATCATCCCCAAATTGGTTCTGATCTATCGGGGTAAAGATACTAATGAACCACGGCTTTGTACCATTTTAAGTATATGGCAAAATTGTTAGTGCCCCAATCTCCCTAGAAAAGAAGCAGCCCTGGACATGGAGAGTGTCCGGATGCTTTATCTTGTGCGCGATATGAACTCGTGTAAAGCTCTGGTTATCTTCTGCAAACGAAAGATATTCTAGAAGCTCCAAATAAGCGGAAAGTATCTTAATCAGAGAATATCGCTTTTCTCTTTTCTTCTTAATTAATTACGGAATTAAAGGTTATGCTAGAATTTGTTATGATTGTGCGGCTGTCATTGTAATAATGATTAAGAATAGAATGGCGACTGGCGCAAGGATAAAGAGCATACCAGAATGGAGGATCAATAATTATTGGTCTTTACGGTAGTGGGTGATATAAGTGTGTGAGAGCGCTATTAATTTGCATTTCTTGTCTTTCCTCGTTTCAAAAGTGGTTAAGTATTTAAAATTGAAGAGACTTGTTCGTAATATTTCTGCCTTGATCTATATTTATATTCTTTTCTTTTCTTGCTCCCTCTTAGCCTCATATTTAAGAGGACGAAAGAACTTCCTCCCTGAGTCACTTCGTTTGCCTAACTTCAATTAAAAATGGATATCGCCTCGAATCGTCGCTGTTTGCTTGACAAATGGGGTTGCCACAAACCTCAAACGTTAGAAGTTTCGTAAACTCGATCGAATCCATTCCTCTCTATGTTCTCTTTAAAAATATATACATTTTCATTATAGAATTACTATTAATAAACCCGATTGTGATATGTTAAAGAGCGTTATGAAGGTTAAATTTGACTATTTAGGTCGAAATGATGAATTTGTCATTTTAGCTAAATTATTGCATTATTTCTTCTTCGGAATGTGATAAATGGTCGATTCTTTAGGAGAGGGGGGAGATACTTTAAGCAGCGTTGATGCACTCTGCTCTCACTTTGATGGAAATTTATTATACAGGATTTGGTATAATAAACCTCCCAAAAGTTTGAAAACCTCTATATAAAAATATTTTCCTTACCTCATATCGAGAATAAAAAATTAAAGTAAGGATAGATGAAAAAATGACAGCAAACTTCATAACTGACAACCCCCTTCCATGTTAATTCTCGTCATTAAATGTTTTCACACTTTGCTAAGGGAGCAGTATAGCTTTACTCTCCGTGGCATCACAAATGTCACCTTCGCTCTGAGGCGATGCTTGGCCGCAATACCATTGGTGAAAAATAAGAATATGGGCTGAGATATGTCATGAAAGAATGAGATTTGTAATAGAATATGAAATAATAAAAGTTGTTACAGTTTACTCCATGTCATATAAGAAGTATTATTTTCTTTTTATGATAATAATGTCACCTCCAAAGAAAATTGAGGCCATAATTGCCTTTGGTAATAGCTGCCAACGTTCAAACACTACTGCTAGAAATATTGGGGTTAAAAATACGCGTCTACGAGTGAGAGGAAAGTTTAGGGAGAATTTGTCCGATAAAGAGTTTATTGCAACTTCTCTGCCTGACTAATATGGAAAGGAATATCCGGTTCAGAAGCATCAGCTCAAAAATTGTTTGGCCACTGGTATGCAACTTACCCTTGATCAGCATCAAGCAGCGTACATTATATTTGCTTCCATGTCAAAAGACTAATTTTGAGCAAAGGCACCGTATTTAAGATGACTATAAAGAGTGTATTAATTAACAAAAGAAAGAGGTTTATAAAATTCTCTTCACATTACATGAATTGAACGATGGGAGATCGATGCATCTTCCATACATTTTCACCACTTTCTTTACAGAACTCTCTTTACAAATACCAACGCCATCGTTGGTATTTCTTTTAATATTCGAGAGAAACAAAACAAAACCTTGCAAAACTCGAAAGCATTTTTACGGGAAATAATCAATTTCTACCTGATAGAAAAACGTGATCCTCCATCTTAATTGTTTGCGATAAGTCAAAAGTAAATTTTGACATTCTCCGCCAAGGCATTTGTCTTTGTATGAAACGGAGAGGTTCAAGAAAGATACTTACCCTTCCTAACCCCCAAACCACAACGATATTTTCTTAATACTCGAATTAAGTGTATTTTTCAGATTTCAATAAATTTTACCTTTCAAATACACAATTGCACAGTTCTTCGCCTTGGTCTTTTGTCCTAAAAAGTAAGAAACTTGACACAAGGTGGAAAGTAACGGATATGTGAATTGATTGACAGAGTAAAGAAGAAAAACAAACAGATGAAAAAAAAGACCATAAAACTGAAGCTAAGGAAACAGGTGAAACATCAGCACTTTGCAATGATAGAAGAGACATGAACAGCCCTCAAATAATTTAGAAAAATGAAAACTTAAAATCGGTAAAAGAATCGCATTTAAAAATTTCTTTATATCTGATGGTAAAAGTATTACCAGTAAATTCTTAAATTCAGGGAGCAAAAAGAACAAACTATTAAATGTATGAACATAATTTTAGAGGGTGCAATTTTATTCGGGGGTAAATACCTGTTTCTTTAGTTATAATGTTAAAGGGGGTAAGAGAAATAAGTGAAATTTATTTGGCGAAGAGAGAATTGACGAGATTGAAAGATCAACATTATCAATCAAGTCACTTCGCTTCGCCAAGAACTCTAAATTTCAAGTGTTTGTTTTCCAATACTGCGATGTTTGTTTAAGTAACATCTGTTTCTCCGTCGCTAACGATCATTTAAGTAGCAACCTGTTTCTGTGATTGCTTTTCCTTCCTTTAAGGGAGAGAAATCAAAGAAAAAGGTAAATAGAGAGGGTGTAATCCAGGAAATTTACTGTGCATTATTTTTATTGTTTCTCTTAAGATCTGTCCATTGTCAATTTTCTTCCTATGATATTACAGTCCCTAATATAAAAAAAGTTACATCAGGTAAGCTTACGTCATCTAAGCCCTAGTACTTAATAAAGTAACATTTAATTATTTTTTCTTTCTCAATGTGACGATTCACTTCCTAAATTAATAAGATATAAAATCATAAACAGTGGTAAAAATTAGAGAAAAAGAGAAATAGGATATAAATTCATATATTATTTTTGCAAATTTAGTAGTAAAGGATTAAGTAAGAGAAGAGATAGACGCTGTAAGGATTTTTTCTTTCAAAGCACCTCATAATGAAACCCTCAATGGTTGATGCACGTCACCAAGTTGAGGAGATTTGATGATTCTTACGAGGCCCGAGCTCTCCCATGTAGTCTTTCCTTTGTTTACCTTTTTATAGGTTCTACACATTTTAACATATCCTATTTCTATCACTATTTGCATACTTATTCGAATATATATATATATATATATATATATATATATATATATATATATATATATATATATATATATATATATATATATCATCGCGGAGTTTCTCAGGTTGAATTTGATATGCAAAAAAAGAAAGATTCACGTCATTTGAAATCACAACTTTACTTTTCCCTTTGATTAATTCTACTTGGGACTATTTTATTTCACTCCTGTCGGTTGACTTCGCTCGACTTGACGGCAACAAAAATGAAAAGCAAAATCTCCGAAACGAAAAACCTTTTTATTTCCCGGAGGCCAGAATTTTGTAAATTGTTGAAGAAGAAAAGGAAATTGGTAAAATGTAGTGGGGTGACGATGAAAGAGATAGGCGAGACAAGTTTCCTCAGAAAAGTTATAAATAGGAAGATTTTGGGCTCTGTTTCTTGCACAATTTCTCAGTTTTAGTCATATTACTTATGGATGAAGATAATGAATACAAGATTGTTATAAATTTAATCTGAAACATGAGAAATACGAGGGTCGGTCAATAAGTTTTGCGAATCGGTAGGGCAAAACAGAGGAAGGGAAATGGATGTGTGGGGGTGTTAGGACAAGTTATTACAAGTCAGGATCTGCAGCCACACGCTTCTAACTCGTCTATTTAAGAAGCAGTAGCTGATCGCAGATCGTCAGTCACAAATTTTTCAACAATGGAGAAGGTTGAGCACCGCGTAGTGATCAAATTTTTGACCAAGGAAGGCAAGGATGCAAAAGAGATCCATGAACGCATGGTTACAGTGTACACCGACACGGCCCCTTCTATGCAACCATTGCTCGCTGGAATAGGGAGTTCCGCCATGGTCGTGAGTCCCTTGAAGATGACCCCCTTCCAGGACGCCCGTCAGACGTGACCAACGAGTACAATGTGGCCCGTGTGGAAAGGATAATCCTCGAAAATCGACGGCTGAAGGTCGAAGAAATCGAGCGAGAACTTGGAATACCACATCGAAGTGTTATCAAAATCATCAACGACAATTTGGCCATGACCAAGGTCTCTGCCCCTTAGGTCCCTAGAAACCTCACGCCCCATGATAGACTTCAACGTCCACAAGGCGAGAGTTGCACAAGCTGCGCTGCGCGAGTGCGGATTCGAGGAGCTCAACCATCTCCCCTACAGTCCAGATCTGGCCCCTAGCGACTACTTTTTATTCCGCCAGTTCAAGGCTTCACTGCGTGGACGCCGGTTTGGGGACGATAAAGATGTCCAGCTCGCTGTCCAGGAGTGGATTGAACAGCAGTCGGGAGATTTCTGGTTGTCGGGAATTCGAAGCCTTAGGGTAAGTGGCGCAAGTGCATTGAAGTCGAGGGTAGTTATATTGAAAAATAATAAAACACTTTTTCTCAATCTCGTTTCCTTATATCCGAATTACAAAACTTATTGCCTGCCCCTCGTATTGGTTAAATTCTGATTCAAGAATACATTATTTTTTTATGAGATCATTTAGTAAATATTTTGATTTCACATATATAGGGTACTGTAGAGTCATGTGTAGGTAGATTCTCATTAGCATTAATTATTAAAATATCGGTTTTGTCTCAGGAAATCCTGCACCTATTAAGATAAAAATCCCCCCTGGGGGAAAAGAATACTTAGTCAATATTTATATATGTAGATAGGTATGTGTGTATGTATGTACGTTGCGAGGTATGTAGGTTGGCAGGTATGTAGGTGCGCAGGTAGGTAGGTAGGTCGGTGGGTAGGTAGATAGGTATAAAAATAATAAGAAAAAACGGTGCATTTCTTCTCTGAATCCAAAATCGCGCTCTGATCATTTTCCTGTAGGATGTGCTTCATTTCCTTGAGCGTTGCTCGCTAATCAAAAGTGTATAATAATGACAAATATGAATTAAATGAATAATGTGAATTGTAATCCATTTTTGTAATATTTTGTATGAAAATATATATTGAAGTATTTTTTAATTTCAGAAATTGCCTTTCCAAACAAAAGCGAGCATTCATTGTTAATTTACACCGAAATGGCCTGAAATGCAAAGAGATAATGTTGATAATGTTATACCACCAAGAAACATCCTCTTTAGTATTCTTAATGACTTTAAAAGACTGGTTTCACTCCTAAAACGAAATCTTTTTGACGCTAAATAGATTCAAATGAACGTCAAGTTCGCCTTCAGGGATAGGAAACCTCCAGTGCTATTCTTGCTCACGATTGGTGTGAATGGAGATGTGAAAGATTCAGCGCAAAAGTCTGGCGGAGACTTGCCGCAAAAGGTATGAAGTCGAAAATGGCTGCGAAATAGCCTCATTCTTCAGAAAGGTTATTGCGGTAACCTCCATTTTGGTATGAAATATACCGAATGGACTATTGAAGAATGGGCAAAGAGATATTCTCTAATGAAGTTCCTTTCGGATGTTTGGAGTTTGTGGAAGATCACTCGTTAGAAGAAGAAAAGGGGAGCGCTTTTAGGAGTTTTGGGTCGTGATCACGGTGAAGTATCTGTACACTCCGAGTGACTGGTTCCCTTCTCATCTAAAGAAAGTGAAGCACTAACGTTTTGCCCAATAACGTTGCCATAAATTCAAAAGGGTACCTAAATCTGCTTCACCAGTACCTTTTATCAACAGCTCAGGACAAATTTTGGTATGGCACCTATATCCTTTAGCGTGATGGTGCACCTTGACAAAAAGCGAAAGCGAATACAATGTTCTTTCCGGAAAATCAAATCGAGCTATAGGGACCTTAACAGAGAAATTTGACATATTTGAACTCAATAGTGAATTTTGAGTCAATAATCAAACAGGCATTTGATAAACAGGAGCTATCCAATTGTGCGAATTTACGGGCGTTTATTGAACAAAATTTGAACAATATTAGTCAAGATGTCAACATAAAATTGGTCTCTAGCATGCCAAAATGAAATGAAGCATTCCTGATAACAAAATTTATCTAAAACTTTGAACTTTAATATCTTCTCCAAATGTCAGCAGTTTTACAATACATATACAAAAGTTGAGGAGCTTTAAGCACAACCAATGTCATTTCTATTCGATCTTTGCCTTCTGCTTATTCCCTCATTTATTTTTATCCCAATGGCTAGAGAGCTTCCCAGAGTCGCCTCGAGATCCTCCAGCACAATCCCTTTGAATGTGTCATCTAGACAATTTACATAATTCTTGGAGGCTTTCAAAGCACCAGACTAGTCGCAAAGTTCAAAGTTCAGGAATTCTGCAATTGCAATTCTTCTTAGCGACATTTTTTTACCATTCTTGTTTAGTCTATTTTTTATGTTACTTCCACATTCTATATCCTGTAGGAAAAAATATCATCAAGGGATTACGCTTCTTTACTTCTCAATAAACATCATTAACAAGCAAATAAAATTTAGATATTTTTATTAGGGCATTTAGTTTGGCCAATTTATGCTTATAACAGATAAATCGCATATTATGACAGGCTAAAAAAGAGGCCAATGACAAATTCTGTAATATATTTATGCCATTATTTCTCTCTTGGCCCGCGTATGCTGTTACACCTATCCCCTTGAAAAGTGGCACGCCCTCTCGACCCTAAAACCAGGTTAAGACTAATTAGTCCGGATTCTTTCTAAACAACAATATAACCTTTTTTGCCAATTTTATTGTCTAGCAGCTAATTTCACTGGCTGATCACTGACCATCTTTCGTCCATTCATGCCTGGCCATGGACGTTAGGGTCGGACTGGTCCCCCCTATCTATTGGATTCGCTTAGAGTGGTGTTTTTTAACATTCGTTTTTCTTACCTTACTTTTTTCTTTCAAATGGACCACGATTTCCTTTTTTTTATCTATCCTTTTACGTACACGCAGGGAGATGTTAGGTATGGTATGGGATTTCTTCCTCAGCTGACATATGGAGAATTATGTGCACTTCTGGCCCCAAATCCTTAGTTTGCCTCATCGGGAAATCTGAAAGTCTTTCAAGCTACTTGCTCCATCATGAAAAGAAGAAGAAGAAGAAGAAAAAGTGTGAGAGTGTAAAAGGCTAGTGCATTCAGAGCTATCTCGCCCCATCCTCTGTCATCTGGCCCACTATCAGGGCCAGAAGAGAGAAGAAGAGGCTAGAGAGCCCAGAATCCTCCTCTTCCCCCTTTCCCTACTCACGGTGCCTTGTGGCACCAGGGAGAATCTAACAGGGGAAAGAGAAGGAGGACAGAAAGAGGAAGAGGGAAAGGAGCGATAGTACAGCAAGAAACAAGTAGAAGATAAAACAGATGACCTATGTGGTCTTGATCCTACATCTAAAACGCCGTGTTAATACCACGGTGTGTATCAACCACCCACGTATATTTATAGAGCCCGTTAAGAAAGACAGTAACCAAGAGTTAGTGAGGAATGGAAAGAAGTTAGAGGTGTGCGGTGGGCCGCAAGATGCTTGGAGGCCAAGCTATTCTCTGTCCATTTTAATTAGTTAGAAGTTGGAATTATAGTTACAGAGGAAGTAACTGAGATCCAGGTTTTGTTACCTAGTACTTATAGATGGCGTTCAAACCATTATTAGGGTGTGTTTGTTTTTAAGAAGGATTTGTTTGCTTTTCTCGCATGTTATATTGTATTTTAACTGACTTTATTCTTGCATGTATGTTTTGCCTTTTATCTTTTTTTTTCGCTTTCACATTTGTTGTTCCTCAAGGGTTTTTGTTACCTTTTCCTTCGTCCCGTATCGGTTCTCTTAATTGTTTGTCTAATCTGGTATTTTATCTCTTAATCGGTTGTCAAATTCGGTGCTGTATCTGTTCATTGGTTGTCAAATCCGGTGATGTATACTTCCCGCTACGTGTAGATGTTTTCTTCTATGTCCTCATTTCCGTTCCTCGCCCTGCTTTGGAAGAGTCGGTGAGGCCTTCAGTATACTCCTAATTCTATTTGTGTTGATAGTTCGCTTCCAATTTCGTCATGTATCCTTTCGATGACTCCTTTTGCTCTCTTCATGATTATCCTGTTTAAGGGCTCGACGTTGGCTTCTCTGTGTAGCTCTTCAATCTTTTTCCTCTCTGCCCTTCTTGTATTTGTCACAAGCTACATTGCTTCATTCTGGACTCTTTGTAGTTCGAACAGTTTAGTTCTTGACAGTGTACACATTGCGATTGCTGGATAGATCAGTGTTGATTGGATAATCGCATTGTAAATCTTCTTTTTATTCTCTTCACTTAAATTTCTTAATTTATACAGGAGTATTAATCCTCTTTTTCCTTTATGTATTCTTTCGGCTACGCGTTTCGTGTAACCAGATTTCGTTATTGTCAGAACTAGTACTTTGAAGTCATTACTGTATCTATATCTTACATGGTCCACGTTGATGTCTGCTACTTTTCTTTTGTATATGGAAACTATTTTAAATTTGTCCCTGTTTGTACTGATTTTCTATCTGCGTTCGTATTCGTTAATTCTTCGAATTTCTTCTGCCGTCGCTCTTGCTTGAAGTTCAACGTACCTGTATGGATAAACCACAACTTTAGTGATATCATCCGCAAATTGTATATTCATACATCTCTCCATCATTGGAGGGGGATGTCCGCTGTATAATTAGCTTATAATAACAGCCTCGGGCAATCGCCCTGGGAAACTCCAGCCTCCAGCTTATATACGCGTATCTATCAGCTACATAGTTGCATAGAAACCTTTCCAGTTGATTGCTTGATCTGAGCCAAACTATCTTATATTGTACGCCTTGCTGCCATACTTTGTCGAACGCTTTGGACACGTCTCTACATACAATGTCCACACTCATCTTTTCACCTTTAACCTTGGCTATTTTCTCCATACTTAAATAAAGTGCCATATCCGTACTCCTGTTGTTCCTGAGCCCGAATTGGCACTCGTTGTACAGGCCGTTCTCCACAAGATGTTGATCGAGTTTCTTCCTTAGAATCTTTTCATATACTTTTCCGATGAAGTCGAGCAGATATATTGGTCTATAGTTTTCAACCATGTATGGAGATTTTCCTGTCTTTGGGCTAAAAATCATTTTTGCTACTTTTTTTTTATCTGTGGGGTAGTAGCCTGTATTTAGGCAGGCATTGAATAGTTTCTTCAATCCCTCCAAGATGTTATTAGTCGCTTCTGTGTAGTTTCCCTTTGTGAGTCCTGAGACTCCCAGCGACTTTTGTTTAAAGCTGTTTATGTTATCTTTTAGTTCTTGTACGGATAATGTATCATCATTTCAATCATTGTTGTTCCTCGTTATGTCAACCGAATCATAGTGTTGGCTCCTAACCTTTGTCTGGTTGAGTTCTTCGACAATTGATTGCGTTCTCAAAATAAGTATCGAAATTTTCATTTTCTTCTTAGCAGATTCTAAAAACATTTCTCCAGTATTCTTTGAAAACTATTTCTATCTCGCTTTCATCCTCAATTAGTATCCCTCTCTCATCTTTAATTTTGATCTTCTCCTTTGCCTGTTTTTCCCTCATTCTATCACTTATTTCCAAAATTTCTTTGGGGATTCTTCGACATCTAACTTCCTGACCTGGTTGTTCCAATATTCTTGTTGCTTGTCGCATATCATTTGCGTTAATTCTCTTTTATTTCTTCTAAGTTGGTTGTATAGGTCTTTACTATGTCCTTCCCTCCGAATTTGTTCAGAGATAAGTCTTATTTCCGTATTTTTATTTATCATTTCCTGTGACCATCTAAAGTTTTGGATGGTTCTAAAGGCTCTTTTTGGAACTGCTTTTTCGCTTGCTCTAATCAGCGTACCCCGAATTTTTCTAAGTGTCTCGTCGATTTCTTTTATAATCGCCTCGGTAAAAGTCTTTGGTTTATATTCTCTTAATACTTCTTTGTACTTTGTCCAGTCTGCCTGGTGATAGGCTTTCCATTTCTTACATAGCTTCTGTATGGGCTTCTGGTTAATAATATGTAGTGTAGCTATGTGGTCGCTGACCGGTATGTCAACCGGTTCGAAGTAAAAATTAAATGGCAAGTTAAAGTTTGCGAGGCAGATATCTTGCTTACTTGCCGCACTGTTATATATTTTAAGTGGGAAATTCTAGCCCCAGTCTTTGGAGCATTTTCCTATCTAGCATCGTGTTCCAAATGTCTGCCTGCGTTGTTGTTTCTTTTATACCCGTTTTCCGCTCTGTGGGCGTTTAAGTCTCCCCTAATGATGACCGGGTTCATATTATTGAAAAGCTTAGTGAAGTTGTCAATCGGTAAAACTAGTTAGTTCTAATTGTATCTCTACTGCTACATAGGATTCGATTAGTCCTTGGTGTGTCTTATAGTCTAGTTCCTTTTAAAACGCAATTGCTGCTCCGTCGTATCTTTGTCTCTCTCGAAGGATTCGTTGCTACAACATTGTAATTCCATATTTTGAGTTTTTCTATTTCTAGTTCTAATCCGTGGCCAGATATTAAAATAATATCTTGATCTAGCTCTCTAAAGATATTTCCGTATATGCTTTTTTTACCTATCCCACCGTTAGTATTAATTTCAAGAATTTCCAATTTACCTTTGTCCATTTTGATTTTTTTTCGGAGGGGGAGGGGGGTTCCGTTTCTCTTCTAAGGTCTTGTTTAACGTATTTTCTTCTTTCTCTCGTTAATGAGCCGTAAACCGCGCGGCCAACAACATATAATAAAGTAATAAAATTTTGTACATTCTGTTTGAGTTTCAAATAAGATTATATTTTTACATTCTACTTACATTGATTTATTTAATAATAATATTTAATTATACAGCAGTATCTAATAAGGTAGTTTTTCTTAGTGTTTCCCTGATAAAATGGGCTTCATAATTAGAGCGTTGAATAGATTTAAATATATTTTTTGGGTTTAGTTCATAGCACATAGGTTGTTTTTAATTAGAGATATTAAGTTTAGCAGAAATAGAGCATAGCCATCAAATTAATTTTTTATATGATTAAAGTTATTTAGACGGATTATGTTAGGTGTTTAATTAGTTGGAATGGTGAAATCTGGGAAACATCCCTTTAACATTTGCCATATGCCGCCATATCTCTCATTTTAATGGTCAGGGTAGAAATTCTCCTGATGAAATTCTCAAGTCCATATTTTTAAATTAATATATAGAGGCCATAGCATTGTAATTATTACATTCATTCGTATACATATATTTTTTATAATTATTCAACCCAAAATATTATATTCTTATATTGTGTTTTTATAAAAGTTAGAAATGTTCTTTGTTAGAAGAAAAAAGAATATTTAGTTAGGGACACAATAACGAACTTCGTACGTAAATGGCAGTAACTTGCAAAAATATGACTAAGCTGTTTATTGTTTTACCTTAGAGGACATATTGATTTTAAAGTTGACGGCTTTTATTGTTATAGTGGTTAGCGCGCTTGCTCGGTAATCGTTGGGTTGTCAGTTCGAATCTCCCTCCGGATTCTTAAAAAAACAAACAAAAAACTAAACAAAACCTGACACTATTTACTAAGGAGGTTACCCTCGTGGCTGGGCATCACGATTAGGTCGGGTAGGTGGAGCTTGTAACCATGGTAGGCAGGCCACCTAAGAGAACGATAACTCTGATTTCAAATTCCTGGAGCAGCAGGCATAATTTGCCTTTCCAGAAGATCCGCTGTAAGTATAAAGATCGTTTGCAAATAACTTTTCTGACCGAATGTTGAACTTCCGCAAAGGAGGAGTGGGACCAATTCTGAAAGGGGCTAAGAGACTAGCAGGCGCCAATAATGGAAGGCAAAGGTGTTGAAGCTATTGCCCGAAAATAGAAAGGTTAGAGTCTAGAATAAAGTCAGCAGAGGAAGTTAGCATACGAAAATTGGTGATGAAAGCACTCCCGGCTCCAAGGTGGTCACCTGAAATAAGAATAAAGATGTTAGAAATGGAGGCAATCAATCAACTAACGAGAGGCATAGGGCCAACTATTGAGCTATACAGGAGGCATGTACAAAATTATAATTTTATTTACACAAAAATAATGAGAGAATTGATAGGTAAAATTACCTCAGAGAATTAACGGGCAAAATCACATCAGTAAATGAAAGGGGGAATTGTAGTTATAAATGAGACTATGAAGTTAGAACTTAAGGTATTACAGGAGGAGACTATTCAAATGGATGGGGGGGGGAGAGGGGTTGGCTTACAGATGTCTTCTGCACGTGAGGTGAGGCCGCTCGGAACTTGAAGTGATGACGGGTCTCAAAAAACAGGAGGGGGGGTTAACTTCCGGTACAGGGGAGAGTATTTCTGCCACCCGAAACGAGGGGTGAACGAAGGAGGGCTTTGACAGGAGTTGATGAGGGAAGTCGGAAAAATCACTCGTGGGCAATCGTTAAGTGGAATTACTTCCTGGCTGAGGCTAATTCCAAATACACAAAATAGCCCAGCTGTCACTCTTCTTTGTTGCTAGCACTTGACTTGGAACCATGGGGAATCTTCTGGGGTCTGGGCGAAACTTCTCAACTCTGTGTCTCTTCATAGCAGTCGAGTGTTATATATGTCCGAAGCTCTCCCGGAGGGGGGGGGGGAAGCGGGACACAGCTCTACTCTCGAATGGCCTCGAATCTTCTTGCAGAGGCTATTCTGCCCGTATAAAAGTGAGTCGGGGTGGACATGGTTCGAGGCTACCGCTTGTGTAAAAGATGGGGGCTTAACAATTTAGGCCAAGCCGGGCCTTCTGCAGCACGTGGAAGTTCCGTTCTGCTCAAGAGCTTCCATGTGGGGATTCCCTCACATATCTCTCAACCGAAAGATGATGATTTACAGAGCACTTGCGTAGGAAAGGATCATCCCAATCCGTCAAACTAGAATTATCAAAGATCTAGGGAATTCTGACCTGCTACGACAGGTGTATACACAAAGAAAATGTAACTCTGAGCTCAGCGGGGAATTTACGGACATAAGCTGTAAACAGGTCGATTATAGAGAATTTAACTAATACAATTTAAAAAAAAGGAAAAACACAGGAGAACATTGGCGACATTTCAGTGGAACCAAAAAACAAGGATACAATTAAATGAAAGCATAAATATGGGACAAAAGACTTAACAATTTAGTGGACCCCCGAAAAAAATCATAATTAGGAACATTAATGAGATAATATATATACATAGGGGATTATAATATCAGGAAACATTTTCCAAGTATTTAACCTCTAGGTTATAGGAGAAGTACCATATTTACAGTTGTTTTAATTTGATGGCTCGTTGGCTTCTTCTTCCACCGGGTTACGACTCAAATCGTCTGCAACACAGTTGTCACTGCCGCAGACGTACACTATTTCAAACTGATATTGTTGGAGTATCAGCAACCACCTCATGATGCGCCCATTCTGACTTTTCGCATCCACTACAAAAGGCTTTCTTATTAAGTACATACTGAACTTGATAACCCCCCAGAATATTGACAAGGCCTCCCGTTCTATTACTGAATAATTTCTCTCACATAGTAAAAGCTTTCTACTTGCGTAAGCCACCGGGTGGCTGTCTCCGTTATCAGCATATTGAAGGAGGACACATCCACTCCCTTCATCACTGGCATCGGTCCTAATGCCGAAAGGCTTAGTCGCGTTCGGGAGCCTCATAATGGGAGCGGACGTTAGCTAGTTCTTTAGCTGATGGAACCTGGTGGAGATTTCGGGGTCCCACGAAAGGGTATCCGGGGATTTTTTTTGAAGCAGGGCAGTTATCATTGCTGCGATTGACGCGAAGTTTGGAATGAAGCAGCGGTAAAATGAGACAGATCCCATAAATAACCTCAATTGTTTCTTCGTGCGGGGGAGGGGCATCTCAACGATGGCTCGGACTTTTTCTTCTTGAACGCTCATCTGATTTTTACCGATCTTGAATCCCAGATACTTAATCGTCTCTTTAGCGAAGTGGCACTTAGTAGGCCCAAGGGTGAGCCCATGCTCACGAAGCCTATTGAGTAGGGCGCGGAGAGTGATTAGGTGCTGGTCTCACGTAGCAGTCGCTACATACAGGTTGTCAAAATAAAAAAAAAACGTGGGGCAGCCCGTCCACGATTCTTTGCATCATTCTGTTATAATTGCTGCATGCAGTGACTAGCCCAAAGGGAAGTCGTTTGAACTGCATGAGGCCCTTAAAATGTGGAAAAGGCGGTATACTTGCGGGCGTTTGGAAGAAGGGGAATTTGGTAGTAAGCCTTACAGAGATCTAATTTGGAAATGAAGTTCATTTCCTCAAAAAATGGAGATTTTCATCTATGAGGGAGATGGGTTCTGCGTCGAACACCGTTACCGAATTCAGCTTGCGAAAATTGACACACATACGGAAAGTGTAGTCGGGTTTGCGAACCATAACAATGGGGGAGCAATAATCGGACGCCGAGGGTTCTATTATATCTAACGCTACCAGATGATCCACCTCTTCGTTGAAAGCTTTCCTAATGTGGATGGGGAGGGGATATGGCTTTGAGCGGACGGCTTCTCCGGTAATGAGGACAATGTCGTGCTCAAATTGATAAGAACAGCCAGGGGTGCTAGAAATGACACCGTCGAATCCGCTCAGCAACTGCTGCAGCTGACTCTTAGGGTAGGGAGCTAGCCGCGGGCAGACGTCAAGTGCGGTCGCCTCCCATGGATTTGTAAATTCAGGTAGTTACGGAAGGGGATATTCATTATCTGACTCAATACCAACTACTTAGACGACGTTGATGGGGCTAGCGGGGTATGTTGCTTCGAACGGGGATTCTTCGCCTGGGGCTACAAAGTTGTGGGTACCTGCGCACCGGTGGTACCCTTTTAACATATTCACGTGGAACACCTTCGCTCCCGCTGGAGTACGGATAAGGTAATTCACAGGTCCTCTAGCCTCGAGGACAGGGTAGGGTCCCTTCCACTGGCTAAGGAGTTTGTTGCTTTCCGTGGGAAGTAGTAACAGCACCTTTGCGCCAGGCTTGAATCTTCGTTCTCGTGACTTAAGGTCAAAGTAGGTCTTATACCTCTCTAAATTCACGTCCGCGTTCTTATAGGCCAGATCAGCACACTCCTCTAACCTTTTTCTCAAATCCAGGAGATAAGAGTAGGAGGTCTGTATTTCCTCGTCCAGTTGGAGATTAGTAAAGAGTTCGTTCAGGATGCTGAGGAGGCTGCGCACGTTCCGTCCGTACAAGAGCTCGAAAGGGGCGAATCCAAATGTTCTATAAGGGATCTCTCTGCACGCGAAAAGGGCAACCAGCAAGTATCGGCGCTATTCTCAGGGCTGGTCAATGCAGACCCTTTTGAGGACTGATTTGAGGGTCCCGTTTAATTTCTCGCACATACCGTTACTAGCCAGGTGGTAAGGAGTGGTAGACAAAGGTTTTACCATCAGAAGCTTGCCTACATATTCCATGAGTTCGGAAGTAAACTGTCTCCCTCGATCTGACAGTACCTCCTCGCGAATTCCCACGCGCGAGAATATGGATATCAGTGCTTCGGCGCACGTGATACTATCAATCTTCTTGAGGGGGACTACTTCTGGGAAATGGGTAGCGAAGTCTACCAGGGTGAGGACATAGTAATGTCCTTCGCTTGAAGGGGGGTAAATAGGGCAAATCAGGTCGATAGCCACTCGGCAGAAGGGCTCAGTGATGATGGGGCCTCTCTGAAGGGCGGCTGGCTTAATCCGCCCTTTTGCGGACGTCTTTTGGCAGATATCACATGACCGACAATATTCGGCGATATCTCTGGCTGCACCTGGCCCCCCCAAATACTTGAAACTCGTTGCGTGGTCTTATTATGGCTAAAATGGCCGGCGAATAAACTGTCATGGGAGAGCTTCAATACTTGCGGGACGTATTCACGGGGAACACACAAGACATGTGTTTCTTGATCGGTGACTTCCGAGCAGGCACAATACAATAAATCCTTTTTCACGAGAAACTACACTCGTTTGTTACCTCAGGTGGACTCCTGCTCGAGGGTTTTAGTTTTCTCCGAAAGGAAGAGGAGACTTGCGTTTATCTTCTGGGCGCGGGCAAACTTGTCGCTCCAGAAGGCTTGGAACTCCGGGTCGATAGGAGTTTCCAGGGAAATCGGGGCATGGGAGTCCAGGGGTGCTTGGGTGCGGGTAATCATGGGCTGGGCCACGGGATGTTCGTGGATTACGGGGCTCTGACCGATCAGAACGGAGCAGAACTTGATTTGGGCCGCTACCACTTCGACCCAACCGGACATATAGTCGCATTCGATGTGACAACGAGTTACTGGGTAACGACTGGCCCGGCTGAGGTAGTCGTGGACCACCGCAAACTTCTTATGTTCGGGGCCAACAGGGGGGAGTAGGTTCTCAGACACTACGACACAGGTGAACCCGGTGTCACGGACGAGGGTGGATACTCGGCACCCGTTTACGGTTCCGTTCTCGAATTTCAATCCACCAGGGTTGTTCTCATTAAAGACGAAGTTAACCTGATGGTCCGGAACTTTGGCGGGCGAGGGAGGTTCAGGGTTCTCCTAAGGCGACGGAGAAGGAGCAGGGGCGGCCCAGATTTGGTGCACTCGGTGGGACTGAGAGTTCGCGAATCGGGAGTTTTGAAGACAGTTCGTGCGGTAATGGCCGGGAACTCCGCAGTTGTAGCAGATAATCGGGTTCTTTTGGTGTGGCACAACCGGCGGAGAGGAAAGGAGAGGCTTAACGTCTCGGTGCTCAAATGGATGGAAGTTTCTTGGCTTCGAGGGACTAGGAACCTTAGTGAATCTTGGAACCAATTTAGGAGGGGACTTAGGACAATAAAATTTTGTTTTGGGGGGCGATTGAGGAGCCTTTTGAACATCCTTAGGGTATAAATTGTGACTACCCGCGTAAATATCGGCCTCTTCCAAGCACTCCTTGAAAGTGGCACAACGTTTACCCTTAATGAAGGCGCGAATTTCGGGAGCCACGGCAGCTAAAAGCTCCTTCCTAAGGAAGAAGTCCAGAAGGGACTCGTAGACATGGGGAATCTTGCATGCATCCAGCCAACACTGAAGGTGTCTTTGGAGGATGTACCCGTGTTGTTGAAATGTTTGGCAAGGGCGGATCCTTTTTTGGCAGAATCGGGAGCGGTAGAATTCGCTATTTATATGAACAGCGGCTAACAATTCAGACTTTAACGTGGAATAGTCCAAAGCTGCTTCCGGGGAAAGGAATACGAAGATATCCCTTAACTTGGCATTTAGGAGGGAAAGTAAGCAAGCGACGCCATCATTTTCGAGATCCCATCCATTGATCTTTAAGATTCTCTTAAAATGGGCCCAAAATGACCCAAAGTCCTCTTCATCATTGAAAACGGGAAGGTGGACTGAAGGAGTTTGGGGAATTTCAGCCCGGGAACCGATGGAGTGAGAATCCATTTGATTTCGACTCATTTCCAGCTCATGCTGCCTAATTTGTTCCCGTTCTTCCATCCCCATCTTTAGTTTGTTCTCCTTCATTTTGTTCTTCTCCATCTCCATCTTCAGTTTGTTCTTCTACATCTACATCTTTAGTTTGTTCTTCTCCATCTCTATCTTTAGTTTGTTCTCCTCCATCTCCATCTTTAGTTTGTTCTCCTCCATTTTGTTCTTCTCCATCTCCATCTTCAGTTTATTCTCCTCCATCTCCATCTTCAGTTTGTTCTCCTTCATCTCCATCTTCAGTTTGTTCTTCTCCATCTCCAATTCCCTTCACTCTGCCCGTTCGTTTCTCTCTTCTTCCTGTACGTAATTTAGCAGGCCTTTGCCCGAAAGACCTAACATTTCACCCTGACTCTTGAATTTTTCGAACGATGACATTTTTACGCAGTTAACTGAGGGAACACTGATACACGAACGAGCTAGGACACTACCCAGGCGAAACGAATACTTGAATATTCGTGAAGGCCTTGATCAGACAAAAAATTAAGATACAGCTACCTACCTCTGCTGATTCTAAGTAGGGTACAAAAAATTAAAATAGTCCTACCGGAATTAGGACACCAAAGACCTTAACTCTTTTTAATTAATAACCAGGAGTCGCCAAAATTCGAACACAATAAAATTTTTTTTACTGGGGTCCAACACAAAATCTAAATCGATTACGTTCCACTGCTCTTCAATTAACTTGAACTTGCCTTCTGCCAGTACAATAAAAAAAATAAAATAAAAGGGATGTACATGAATAACAAGGGAATTTCTAATGTCGAAATTAAAATGACATGGGTTCGTAAAAACCCCAACACACTTGACACCAAATTTATATAATATGTATATTAATATATATATATATATATATATATATATATATATATATATATATATATATATATATATATATATATATATATGTCGTGGTATGACATTACATTATATCAATACCATATTATATATATGAGAGAGGGACCAATAACTTGAAAGCGAACCGACAAAAGGGACGGAAAACCACAAGTTTAGACAGGCTGAGTAGCGAGAGAGTGCAACGAGGTCAGGTAAATTATAGACAATAGCAAAGCTCAAGGTTATTTAAAGAGGCCTTACAAAAATATAATTTTATTTCACAAAAATAATGAGAGAATTGATGGGTAAAATTACCTCATAAAATTAACGGGCAAAATCACATCAGTAAATGAAGGGGGGAATTGTAGTTATAAATGAGACTATGAAGTTAGAACTTAAGGTATTACAGTAGGAGACTATTCAAATGGGAGGGGGGGAATTAACTCAATTGAGTTACTGAAGGGGGTGGGGAGGGGTTGACTTACGGATGTCTTCTGCACGTGAGGTGAGGCCGCTCGGAACTTGAAGTGATGACGGGTCTCAAAAAACAGGGGCAGGGTGTAACTTCCGGTCCAGGGGAGAGTATTTCTGCCACCCGAAACGAGGGGCGAACGAAGGAGGGCTATGACAGGAGTTGATGATGGAAGTCGGGAAAATCACTCGTGGGTGATCGTTAAGTGGAATTACTTCCTGGCTGGGGCTAATTCCAAATACACAAAATAGTCCAGCTATCACTCTGCTTTGTTGCTAGCACTTGACTTGGAACCATGGGGAATCTTCTGGGATCTAGGCGAGACTTCTCAACTCTGTGTTTTTTCATGGCAGTCGAGCGCTATATATGTCCGAGGCTCTCCCGGAGTGGGGGGGGGGAGGCGGTAAGCGGGACACAGCTCTACTCTCGAATGGCCTCGAATCTTCTTGCAGAGGCTATTCTGCCCGTATAAAAGTGAGTCGGGGTGGACATGGTTCGAGGCTACCGCTTGTGTAAAAGATGGGGGCTTAACAATTTAGGCCAAGCCGGGCCTTCTGCAGCACGTGGAAGTTCCGTTCTGCTCAAGAGCTTCCACGTGGGGATTCCCTCACAGATGGTTTGAATGATAGACTAGAGAATGAACTGAACCTGAGACAATTCTGGCAATCTATCAAAAGAATACAGGGTGCTCCACCACCTAGCAAGCTAAGGATTAAGAGAGTCAATGTGCATATAACGAAACTAGAGGAAATAGAGGAGTTGTTCAGGGACTACTGTAGTCAGGTATTCAACATCACGTGTGAAGATAATGAGAATTTTGACGCAGATCACGAAGAGAGGAATATGGAAAACTATCCTCCTTTTGAGCAAGACCTATCCGCTAGACAGGGTCCCTCATAATAAAGGGGAAAAGGATGAAATTAGAAACGATGGAAAAATAAATATACAGGAATTAATTTCGGTAGTCCAGTCCTTCAAACAGTTAGCATCAGCGTCATCGGGGCTAACGAAAGCGAGCATAAGTCAGCTCCCGGAGAACGTACTGGGTGGGATGTTGAAAATTTACAATGCATACTGGAACATCAGATACTTCCCGTACAGACTGAAAGTGGCCAAAATGTTTTTGTGCCAAAACAAGGCAAGTCAACAACGGCAGTAAACGGGTACATACCCATCTCACTGCTCATTTTTATAGCCAAAGTATTGAAAAAAATGTATGCAGCAGATTGATTAATCACCTAGAGACCAACCTTAAATACAACCCCCAACAGTATAGATTCAGAAGAAAGGAAGGTACGGAGATGGCCCTAGCGCTGATTACAAAGAAGCTGGCCAAAGCAAAGATTGAGAGTTAGATGGTTGACATTATGGCACGCAACGTGCAGCAGGCGTTTGACAAGGTGTGGAGGGATGGTTTCAAATATAAACTAGTAAAGATGGAGAGTGGGTAGAAAATGACCAAGCTGTTATTGCGTTTTCATTAGCGAAATAAAGGCCTATATGGTGTTCAGATGCTATGAAGGACACGTCTCTAATACAAAGGAGGGGCTCCCACAGGAGAGCTGCCTTTACCCAGTCCTCTACACCATTCATAAAAATGATCTACCATTTACTCTTCACGAGAAACAGCATATGTACAGTTCGCGAAAGAAATCACACATATTATTGCCAGCTCGACTAGAACAACAAGGAAGGCGACCAAGAATACAGCAAAAGAGATCCTCAACTTAAATAGATACGAAAAGAAATGAAAGATAAAGACCAATACTGATAAATTTGCAGTGATACCCATCAACAGGAAAAAGGTAAAGAGCATTAGAGTTGAGGGCAAAAGATATGAATATAAGGAGGAAGCTAAAGTAAAACCGGGTACAGAACACAGGTAGCTGATAGGATAAGAATAGCAAAGTTGAAGTTGGCGCAACTAGGGAGGTTTTCACGGCTGCCGCCCAGTCACAAGAGGAAACCCCACATGGCAATGGTCAGAGCCACCCAACTCTACCCAGTTGTTCCGCTATGTACTCCAAAGAGTGTGATGATTGAAATTCAGAGGGTAAAAAAACCTGGTACCAAATGGGTTACAGGCACCAGGTGGATGGACATGAGAAGACAAGAAGAATTACTAAGGGAAGTTAGAATGAAACCGATCAATATAGTCTTACATGAGAGGGCAGTGGAAATCTGGAGAAAGAATGAGGAAAAGCTTAGAGATGGTTAAGAGGACAAACCGAGACTAAGAGAGTAAGGCGGGTCATACTCTAGAATTTTATGAAACTGGTGATAAGGAGTATTCGAATGATGAATATTGGTGAAAAGAATCTACTTTTGGCAGAACTAGTAAATTCTGATTGATCTAGCCTATATCAATTTGAAGTTAAAATATTGTTAGTTCTGGGTCATTTACTATATTTTACTATTATTTTAGTTACCCATAAAATATCAAATTTACCGTTTTCTATCCTCAATACATTTATGTAGTCTGAAAGATATTTGTTTAAAAAAAATGCACAAATGTAATAGAGAGATATGAGAAGTATGAAGCCTGTTAAAAATGACCCTTAACTTAGTTTGGTCTAACTCCAAAATTGCAAGTAGCCAGTACTCATTACTCAATAGAAGGCAATATTCCAGTAGTGTTGCCAGTTCTGGTAACTATTGTAACTAGTAACTATTTATAGAGGATTTACATTTTATTTGAATGCTAGTAAAGGCTGTGGATCATTTTAGAAAACATAATTATTTGGTAGATATTAGTATTTAATCTAAGTGCCATCTTTTCATTTGCAGATATACCTGCGATTAGTGTGACAATGGAGAAAATCAAGACAAGGTCCAAATCAAGTTCTCATCTGATTAATTTTGTTGGGACTGAATTACCAACAATAAGAGATATTTTGAGGTACGGCATCTACCTGAGGGAGCAAAGGGAAGATGACCGGAGAAATTATGAAGTGGACTAGCTGGTAAAAGACATGTATAGGGGCTTGATTAATGAGTGGATCAAAACTAAGGCTCTCTTAAACCGCCTGTTGTAAATCAAAAGATCACAATAATATCAAAGCTTAAGGAGGTGTGTAAGGAGGCAATACAACTTCCCTTGGTAAAGACAAAAATGAAGTAAAAGAGAGGTTCATTGCAAAACTAGATAAAGTATTTGATATATTGACATGCAAATGCCAAATTTTGGGTTGTGGGGAAGTAGGTTGTAATGGCTGTGAGACTGAAGCCCACATTAACTGCTGTTATAGTGAAGAGAAAAAAAATAACTACCTGGGAACTGGCCTTTATTAAAGGACAAAAGGAGAAATTGGAAGTAAATGTACCTTTAAAATTGGAAGTCCTGATATTCCAGAGCATAATAGAAAATTGAGAGCTTCAGAAAGGAAAGAAAAAGAAAGAATAGCAGAAAGAAAGAGAAAAGGTAAGGAGGTAAGCCCTGTTTTAGCAGAAAAAACAGCAAGAAAAGAAATCAAGCATTTTTTGGCAGAAGGTAAAGATCTTGAGGCAGAAAATTTTGATGGTGACAACAGTTTGGGTAATGAAGTAACTTTTGAAGCTGTCTAAGAGCCTGAATCTTCCACCAGGAATAGAAAGAATTATGCTGAAATTCAAAATATTGCTCCTGCTAGTAGAAGGTATGGTGTCGGATTGAGACAAACTGCAGCTATAGCAACAGCAGCTTTAATAGATGCTGGATTCTTTACTGAGGAAGATACAAGTAAAGTAATTGATAAGAATAAAGTTAAGAGAGCACAGGAAAAGCTAATAACAGTTATTGAACATGAGTTTGAGGAAAACTTAAGGAAGGATAGGGAATTTCTTTGTTATCTTTGATGGAAGAATTGATGTGACAAATTTTATAATGGAGGCAAAGGGAAGGGGAAAATTGTTTCTAGCAAAAGCAAAAGAGGAGCATTACGCTATCATCAGAGAACCTATGAGCTTTTACCTCTTCCACTTTGTCCCAGAAAAGGCTAAAAAAAAAGAATCACATGCTGTGAAGATCGCTTAGGCTATGTTTGGATGGCTGAGAGAAACGGGTTTGGATAAAAGCTTAATGACCATTGGAGGAGACCCCACGAATGTAAACACAAGGTGTAAATGCTGGAGTAATGCGAAAAATGGAGCTCCATTTGGGCAGAAAGCTTGTTTGGTTGGTCTGTAACCTGCACATTGAGGAACTCCCTCTCCGTCATCTAATTATCAATCTATATGGCTTAATACTATCTGACAACAGATATTTCGGACCAATAGGAAAGCTCCTTGACTCTGTAAAGACTTAGATATCAACCCAAATTTCACTCAAATATCTTTTTGGTCCTCTTATTACCAAGATCCCTCAGGAAGTGGTGTAAGACCTTTCCACTGATCTCACTACGGCTATAGAATTGTATCGGCAATCAGAGATGGAGTGCTTCCTACAAAGCTTTCTCTATTGGAAATAGGACCAGTAAACTACAGTCGTAAGCTAATTACAGCTAACAGACTTCTTCGGCTGTGGGTGTCAAAGCATGAGCTCAAAGGAAAAGCCTTTAAGAATCTACGACTGGTTATTGAATTCAACATTGGTGTATATTACCAATGCTGGTTTAACGTTACGAGTAAGCACTCTTGGACCGATGGACCTAGGCACATTCTTTATCAACTTCACTGCCTTAAGTCTCAGGGGAAGGAAGTGTTGGATATTGTTTTACCAACTGTAAAGAGATCAGCTTGGTATGCATACTTGAAGCCATCCTACAAACACTCCTATGCTCTGAAGATCAGGCGGAGAGAACTGAAGAGGTGAAAAGAATCCAGACCATCAGGGGAGAAGGGGACCCAGATACTTAACTAGGAGACTCCTTTGTAAGGCTTAGAAGGACACCATACATCAATTGTAATGCGACCAGGAATGGATATCTGATCACTTGGTTAGATGATGTCTCTGAGCCCCCTCTCACTTGCTCTTTAAGTACTGATGAATTGAAAAACTTCAGTGACTGGTCTTGTCACACACAGAGCATTGCGAGGGCTGTAAGAATGGTGAGTAAGGCTTCGTCCAAGTATTCCTCACATGAAAAGAGGGATGGAGGAATCAGAGCACAAGGTACAACAAGTAGACGTCTGATGTCCAGGAATGAGTCAGAGCAAGATTTGCGTGCTCCGGTGAAGTTTAACTTTTGAATATGACCCAAAGTGACCCATGCAGCTATATGTGGAGCTTTGCATACACTTTAATCACTCAATAAACATGTAAATTTGAGGTTACTTTGTGTTTGTGTGTACTTGGATTAAATAGAATTAGGTGATATAAGCTCGTGACGAAAGGGAAAACTTTACTCTTATCTAAATGTAAATTGATGTAGGTAGGAGCAGTTTTATAATAAAATAAAGTTCTTTATTAAAATCTAAACCTGAAAATCTATCATTTAAGCACCCCTCATTAAAGGATTTAATGAAAATATGTGGTTGCCCCAAAGTATGACCCGCTCTACTAAGAGAGAGAATCGAAATGTAACTTCAATTCCCCAGTAGCAGGAAAAAGATAAGAACGAATCCAGTCCCAAGTTTTGTGTAAGCCTGAGACTAATAAGAGAAAGAAAATCGGTTTATACAGAAAGGGCGAAATCCAATTAAATATAGATTATTTAGTCACGAGAAAAGGAATCGCTCCTTATTATTTTGTTATTTTTTATGTTTCCTAATTGTAGGTTGCTGCGCTTTCACAGATCGCACAGTCATAGGAAACAAAAAAACACTCATTTGACCGCTGTCCATTCGGAATATCCCAAAAGAGAGGTAATACGTCTTCGGGAACAATGCTCTTCTTAGAGCATTTATCCATTCGGATTCCCTTAAGTCAAATATTATTTTTTTCCGTCGTGTACTCATTATAAGATTTCATAAAACACATCAAATTGCTCATTTTTTAGTTTTATTTGAGTCGCTTATTCCATATTACAATGTGGACACAATAAGCGTTTGCGTCTTTCTATTTTTGCAAGCAGGAAGGTTTAAATGCATTTTTGAGTTACACCTTATCGATTACAAACTAAATTAATAACTTTTAATTTGTCACAGACAAAAGGAGTCAATTCATAACGGAATTCTACTTCGATCTCATGTTTGTATTTTGGAGCGCTTTTATGTGAATTTTATTAAATGAAGCTTCCATTATAATTTATTTGCATTTAAGCTGGTTTTATTAATTTGACCACACTAAAAGAATAAAGATGGGGGGGCAATAATCTTTAGTAGTTACAATCTTTTCTTTCTGTTAGTAGAAACGTAGGAAGAAAAGGCTTGATTATGTAGATATGTGACTTTATTATAAATGTATGGTTTCTGGACGGTGATGTACAAGCTATGGAACGTTAGGATACGCATGTTTATCAGGTAGAATAGATGTTTTTTTACCACATGTTTACAAAATATATAATCTTCCTGTTTGACTTGTCAATAAACAGCATGTTCCTCTTATATTCCGCAATTAATTATGGGACTAAGCTCTCACCATCTTAACCCGTTGAGTTAAATATTTTCTGTATCTGCCACTTTGCTCAGAGAAGTGAAGGGCAGTAAATCTATACATGTTGCTAGTTTTCTGTATTAAATGTTATGAAAATGTCCCACAGGAATGTTTCCTTACTAGATTGGAGAAAAATCATAAAATTGATTAATAATCTACTGTATTTAGTTTACAGAATGGTACAGTATTTCAACCATGACAAGTAGTTATGTATAGTAATGATGAAAAAGAAGGAAGTTAAATGAAGATAAAACTTTATAGACAATTGTGCGTTTTTGGATCTGAAAATTTGGATTCGTATTTTCCATCAATCTGTCAAGGAATAATGGGGGATTAAATGTTCGGGATTAACGTAAGAAATTGCATTGGTAGTCAAATGTACCAAGAAAATCGGAGAATGTAGACCAAATCTAACCTAACCTACCCCAATTTAAAAGTAATAATGTCTGTAAGAATAAGATACATGATGGAATCAGAGTAAGAAGCAACATTAGTGGTGAACTTCACAAAAGGAACGGAGAAGGTGATCAAAACAAAATAGATGGTGTAGTTGCCGTAAAGAGCTGCTGAATCATATAAATGGAAGCATGCACACCCTCTATACTAAATTATTAGGTATAGCATGGAGCAGCATGCTGCAACTTACATCTGAAGGACTTAGCATAAAATGTCATTGAACAGCGGGAGCCAACATTCCAGTTTATTAATAACATAATCCAACTCTTTTATTTGTTATAATTGATGTTTATAAAATTTCAAATTGCTGGAAATATGCTACCAATAATCAAACAACTGCTTCGCCCAACCCCTTAAAAAATACTGACTATAAAATATCATACCCCACTACTCTGCCCTCTTTCCAACATCATGGAATCTCTAGTCCTAAGCAAGATCAAACGTTGCATATTCTTAAATGCATTTTGACATAGATTAACCCATTGCATTAAACAGCCACCTCGCTTTATAATATCATGCATATAAAACCTCTAATGTAGGATTATAATAGTAACCATTTGACAAGCAATTCCCTGACGCAGTACCTCGAAAATATGCACTAGAGAAATTACTACTCAATACCTTATTTGACTAAATCTACAAAAAAATAGCTTGTTAATTTCGATACAGGTTTATGAGTACAATTAATAAATCGCTATTATTATCACGTTAAATACCACAAAATTATGGTCCATAGGCTTCTATAATCTTCACTTTCCTCTTCAACCATTTATTCTACGACATTCCTACCAAATTTTCAATAGAAGACCATTTTACCTTTTTGATCAGAGCGTGCTCATCACCTGACAATAAAACCACACTCAAACTGCTCGTAATCAAGACTTAAGCTTTGGCTCCAATAAAACCTTATAAACATCTGGTTTTAAAAATCCTCATTTTTATTCTTTAAAACTTACAAAATGTAGTATAACATGCATTTAGGCATCATAATATCAAACACACAACTTAAATAGAACAACTACAATGATCAATGTCACTCTACACAGAAATTTTCGTAAAAACAGAGGAAATGCAGCAATCAAAGGAATGCAAAAGAGGAATACACCCCGAGCACTCAGAATACACAAACAATTCTCCTCCAGACCATGCTCAATACTTAAGAGGAGGTAATCAGACCCTCACTCGTCTTGACTCAAGGCCTCGGACTGTAATCTCACAATTACTCTCATCAGAAATCTATAGAAGGTTAAAAGTAAGTATGCCGTCTCATCACGTGATGCACTGGTAACACTAAAATAAGCGTATTTTACTCTGAAACAAAGGTTCTGTCCACTAAACACTATCTCTAACTACGCGTGAGAAAATTTTCTATAATAGGCGAAATACAGGTAAACACAGGTAAAAACTGATTGAAATCCTAAAAAGACACGTCTGCTGGATCTCTGCGAGAACCTCGTCCGGTCGACAAAGCTCTGCTTAGCTACCGGTGGCAACTTATTCAATTAAAGGGAATGCAAATGAAAGCTTGTTTTTAAGTGAACGGCATTTTAGTTTTAATCGCAAGTACACGACTAATTTCGTTTCATTCTTTGGTTGCATGGTGAAACTTGATGCTCCGAAATTAATCCTGCACTAGTGCTCCTAAAATAAAAAAGTAATTCTCTTAAAAAAACTTTTTCATATACAATGAAACAAAAAGATGACTCCACCCCATCTGATTTTTGAATGCACAAAAATCAGCATGGCAAGGACCCTGTCCAGAGAGATATACTTTATGAATGATTTCCCTCTCCCAATTATATTTGAATTCCTTAAGCTATCAGGTCTCTACCACAAAATTTGAACTGTTTTGAACTTTAATTTAACTTGTTTAAACTTTGTTCTCAGTTTATGTCTCTCTTTATAGTATATGTAGGTATGCTACATCTCACCTTCTCTATACTAACAAGGCTCTCTCCTTTTTTATTGCTTTAAGTATTGTAAAGTGAAGCCCTACAACTGAAGTTCCCCCATTCTTGTTCCTCTCCTTTCAACATAATCTTTGGGCTCCTGAGCAATGTATATATGTATATGTATATATGTATATTATTATATGTATAAGTATGTATTATTCATGTTTATTTATTTTCTCTTTTTTAATTTATTTATTTATTATTATTTTTTTGTCATTCATATTATAGCTTTAAACAAATTTAGACTAAAGCTGCTTAGAAATCACCAATAAATCCAGCAATGACATTAATAATATTAATAGAATTTAAGAAAAAAATGAAAGCTCTTTACATAGACATTGCTATTGGGTGTGGATGAATACAAGCTGTTTTAGTACCCTGGTACAAAACAAATAAATATTTAATCATAAATAAATTCCATATATTTACGACGCATTTATTGAAAAAAGAACATAATTTACCGAGTGAGATTGGAAGATTCCAAAGCATATTTCTTCGGTTTATGTATTTCTATGAGAAAATTAGTAATAGGTGGACAGAAATAATATTATACACAAAAAGGTCAAACTATGATTTTGATGTACTTTTTCGCTTCATGATTCTACTTTACCCAAAAGTATCGTAAAAGGAAGCGCGAAATGTTACAATTTTTCATTCTATAATTTGAAAATTATTAGAATATAAACTGTTCTCTCATTCCACAATGAAATATATGACTGAGATGAAATTTGAACAAAGAAATTGAGATCGGGAACTCTAAATACCAATAAGTAGACAGGTGAATGTATGTATATTAATATAGAGGAAAATAGATAGATGAAGAGGAACCTGGAAAATTGGCTAGTTATTAGAATTTGAGAAAAAATAAGTACGAACAAAATTCACTAATTCTTTAACTTTTTAGGACCGATGAAATGACTACACGAGTAAAGACGAAGTCGTGGATTTCGTTGAGCTGTACAAATTTACATGACACTCATTATTTGCCCTTTATCTCATGGCTACTGAATCATTCATTGGATGGATATAAGGTCATACATCCCGAAGTTTCTATGCATTCAGTTTTTCCATCCATTACTATCAACACCCTTAGCTCTTTAAGTCGATGAGGTGAGAATTTCCTCATCCCCTACCATACAGGGTAGCAAAACGCCGCTCCATCACCTTCCCTTCTTTTTATTTGATTGAAGGCTTTGATGGGGGAACTAGAAAGTGTAAGCAGTGATTTCTTCAGGATATGTATTTAGCTTAGTAACATAATCCTTCATGATCCATATTAATTCCTTCATAGAAACAAGAATATTCAGAATTTAAAGATTCAATTTTCCCCAAACTTCATCTGCTGACAACGAACTTCAAATACTTTGCTGCATCCAGAGAGATATGACTGCTAAAATCTGGAGTAAAATTTACCCAGTAAAAACCAATTATTATAGTAGTATGATAATAATAGAGGTAGCACGAAATGAAAGCTCTCCTCCCCAGTAGAGGAAAATATACGAAATAAATTAAACCCGACAAAAACACTCGAAACAGCGTTAAAATATAACTAAATACAATTGAATTCCTAAACTTCACCTTCTTCAATAATGATGGATGGCATTATTGAGCTGGAATACACCCGTAGTCTATTTTTAAAAAAACAAAGCAGAGTAAAATAATAGAAAAGTAGCTCTATTATCACCATGGTTGCTGAAAGACTACAAATTCAGGTGAGAAATCAGTCAAAAACAAGTCCAGGAATGAGGTGAGACCTTTAGGAACAGGTCTAGGTAGGTGCTGAAGCCCTGGGTGGCGGCAGAAATGTGACACCTTATTCTTGGACAAAAGTCAACCAAAACTCATTCCCATAAGTAAAGCGAGAGATGTGGTGCAGAGCTATTGGATACTGTCTTCTTCGGTTGTTCTCTAGACATCAGGTAAAGACATCCAAAAGTAGTCTTCCTAGAGTGCAGCGAGAATAACTTCTGCCACAACCGAAGTGATATTGATTCTTCAATGTAGAGAACCACTGATGACACTTCATATGCTGAGCGTACACTTCAAGTTCAATTTAGTCGGAAAGAGCCTCTCCCATCCAACTGTACAGGGAAGAGCAATCTTGTTTGAAATTAGTGAGAAACATTTGAAGGCTTACTGTGCCCCGTTAGTTTCGAGGATATCTTTCCAATTCAAAGATCAACGACATAAGTTGCTATCATATAGAGTTTACCAGTCAGAGTAGAACATCCAATGTGGGGTGAAACTTGCAGAAGTGTTCTGTAGACTGGAAATGGAACTTCCGCTGTCTAGGAAATAAGAACCAAAATTTAGCAAATATCTCTATCAATGACCGGCAATGAATGGCATGAGCAGTTACATCTCCCGGGCTTGACAAAAGCAAGTCGTTAGCCATTTGGCAGGAATTACGTATGTAAACTCCGTCTAGAAATTTCTGACAATGGCAAAAAAAGGCCATAGCTAGACTTAGCTTGGTTCCATGCTAATGCGGCAGATGATTGTGCCATTCTAGGAATTCCAAGAAAAGAGAAGAACACGTAGATTTCTTAATCTTATTCTTTTTTTAATTTTGCTCTATTGGGAAGAGCGCAATGGATGCAAACTCTCTTTTATCCAACTCTCGAATGGTCTCCCTGACAGGAGGATCAGCCTCGGCAAAGTCCCTTTTTAAAATAGTAGATCTGGTCGGTCGTTTCCAGGGCTCTGTTAAAGGGAGGAGCGACCTCCACTACCATTGTTTATATGGGACTCCTTATCCTTCTAAGCGCATCTTGTTCATGTGCTGATTTATGCCTGGAGATATTTCCCATATATAATTTTTGTCTCCCGGTGAAGACCCTAATGTCTGGGTAGAGGGCGCTATGCAGTCCACGCATACCTCGAGACGGGCTTCCATCTGGCAATCCCGTTCCGGGGAGTTATGGATGAGTCCTTATGGAGATTCATGATCTTGCATTGTTTATTAAGCTAAAAGTCAGGGGTAAGATCATTGTAGCAGTCTATACCCCTATAAGTGGAAATATTTAATCATAACAGTACATATATATATATATATATATATATATATATACATAGTTTCAAGAAGGGTTGGTAACCATAACTTTAATCGTGTGATTAGTACGCCCGATCTCCAATGCGTTTTAAAATCAAACATGAGATTCATTCACTTTGCCTCTTGCCTCATCGGAATCAGGTCTGTAATACTCGAATAGTAATTTTTAGTTAAATATGTCTCGAAAGAATCTCGTTTCAATGCGTGATTCTTCTCTCATTTACAGACCCTTCCAACTCCGTTGTAATCTATTTACATTATCTATTTATATTATCTATTTATATAATCTATTTATATAATCTATTTATATAATCTATTTAATCTATTTATGTATCCAATTTAATCCATACAATCAATTTATACCAATATTTACACATATCAATCTATTTAATATTTACTCAATCATACATTTATAATAATACTTATTTAACATTTAACTATAATCTAATTAATAATTGTAAGTCTAATTATCATTCATCATATGTGTACTCTAATTCTCATTAACTCATGCAAAGTTAATCCACCCGCGTAAAATTCAATCCACTCATAAACTGTATAATTTCACTTTTTAATCATAACTGTTCATTCCATAATATATATTTTTAGTATCTCTTTGTTTTAATACACGTATTCCCACGATGTTGCCGATTTAGGCCTAAGCAAATTTATCTGCAAATTCAGACTTCCCGTTAGCAATTAACTTCATTCCCCTTGTATAACAAAAATATAGGTTTTTGGGTTTAATGTGACCTGAGCTATCTAGTGTATTGGCACAATAATCACCTAACAACCTATATTATCATAAGGAAGATTCGGGCAGCCAGCACTCATGCCACCAATAAGGTTATAATCCTTAGATCGTCTAAAGGGCCAGAGCCAAATGTTATCTACCATTTATGTTCACTATCAAGGGGTCCTGTATATATGGAAAGCATTCTTTGGGCATTTCTTCCCGCCTTCTCATCTCCTAAGAAAGCATAGTCAGGGTCTCATCCACTTCAGGGTTACAGATGCCCAGGTCAACTCTAAAGAAGGGGGAAAATAGAAAATCTCCTTACCGGGATACATGTGAAGTGGCCTCTTCTAGATGAAAGCTTAGGAAGAGCACTAGCAGTAGCATTGCGTGAGTCACCTAGAGTTTGAGTTCAAGATGACATAGTGCAGATCAGACAAGCTAAAGGTTAAACTTCACCACTTAACGGCAATAGGAGTGAAACCCTTTCTACAGAAGAAAGGCTGCCTCGGTTTATCTCGCCCTACCCGGTACATATTTGAGACGAGAGTGTGCTTCGGAGGCGGCTCACATTGAAATTACCTGGCCTCTCAATGCCATAGGGGTTAAAAAAATTCCACTTAGGGTTAGACCCAACCGAAATAGGGCATTTGCCTATAATCGGCCTCGATTGAGAATTTGGATAGACATTGAAGTCGCTTAGCTCTAACCCATAAAGGATAGGGCCAGTGTAGCCATATCATAAGTGCCCGAGAGTAAGTGAACGGAGTCGGCGGCCTGCTATACTCAGCACCTAACATACTCACCTGTTATACTCAGCACATGGAAGATATAAAACCGCAGGTCTGCACAATTAAAATAGCTAGGAGGTCATGCGAGAAGGTGCGAAACTGCGAGCACAAGGGCACGTGAGGTCATGCTTCACCTACAGGTACTAGGCATCGCGGTCTATATGTGGCTCACACCACTTCGATTAATCGTCGACAGGGTGCGTTTAAGATAAGGAAAACATCCAATATTAAAACCTGTTTCAAAACTAAATTTTACATATTTTTTTTTATCTGCTTTAAATTTTCATCTTTACAGAGGGTAGACAATCAGTGATTACTCCATTTAGTTGGCACTGGAAATTTGTATAAAAATCTAGTTATTTATCGACCATCTAGTCTCTTTACCAGTACTTCCCTTTAGCCCTCCCCCAACTTCTATCTCTCGCCACTGTTCTAGAATTTAAAGCGCAACCAAAGAAGGTGGATCACGACGAAGGTTTGTAAGGAGGGATCTTAAAGAAAGGGATAGAAGTAAAGGAATTGAAAATATGGATAAGAGATAAATAGCCACGATTCGTAGCTGGGAGGTCCCAAAATGCTCTGGATTTTAGCTGCAGCTAGATTGCTCATCCCTATGCGTGTAGTCAATATGATACAAAACGCTGAAAAAAATGTGGCAATAATTGTGAAAACTTTGTGAAAAATGTCGCCATTATAAAAATTTCATCTCAGCTGGAGCCGAAAGCGATAAGGGTGTGTGGAGGGGGGGGGCATTAAACATGATATTTGTTTATTTCTGTATTTGTTTAGTAGTTTAATGTGAATATGCTTCAGTTTGAGTATGAAACTCGTGCATATCTAGCAGTATTGTAAAACTATTAAGTACTTCTCATCCGTCTTCTCTGTTGCAAAAATACTTTTTCTCTTTTGTAACAAAATCTAACCTAGTTACTATTATAATTTTTTAAAGCTATAAAAAGATAATATTAAAGCATCTTAAATAATAAATACGGAATTTTTAATCCTACCAAAATTACCTCCAATTTATCTGAGCGTCTGCCCTTAGTATAAAGAATAGAGGGCTGTCGTGGAATAACCTTTTTGTTGAATAATATACTTTTGTCGAAGTATACCTTTCAGTCGTAATATACTTCTTTCTTGAAGTATGGTTTTGTCTAAGAGTGCTAATTTTGTTGTTTTTAAGGAAGAGCCGCTTCAACACGTCAGGATATAGAGAAACGCATAGGAATTATCCCAAAATAAACATATATTTTAAATTAACAATTTACTACACAAAAAAACATGAACCACAGATATACTACGAATTTAAAATAAACAATAATGACTTCAATTAACTTGACCCTCTAATATTGACTAACTCAATGCTCACTTCAATATAAAAGAAATAAGCTAATTGTCTCTACTGCAGTTTAAATACCTTGTTTGTTCCGGTGGTGGGTTTGAGTTTGACATTGAACTCAATGAGCCCAGACACCAGAGGAATCTGGTGGGTTCTTTGACGCATGCTTCGACCAGATTGTTGGAGGTGGGCGGGATGACTTGGCAGTTACAAGGTACTTTGGCGAGTGTAGCAGATGGGGGTCCACCCGGTATTCAAGGGGGGAGGGGTCTTCGAGGGCGAGAACAATCAAGGTGCTTTAGGAGGCACCAGGGTAGGCGGGGTCTCTCTGGCGAGAGTAAGTTAAACTTGGTTCTTAAAACAAGTTAACTTAGAGTTTGGTGTGACCACCGGGTAACTGGTTCGAGGAGGAGCTTTTTCTTTATCTTTTCGTAAGTCTTGAAGGTCAAGGACTATCAAGGTGCTTTGTGCTACACCAGAATAAAGGGGGGGGGGGTTTCTCTGGCAAGAATCAGTTGAACTTGGTTCCTAAACCAAGTTAACCTAGAGTTTGGTGTGACCACCGGGTAACGGGCTCGAGGGCGAGCTTTTTCTTCTTCATTACGTAATTACTCAAGAGCGAGGACTATCCCTGGGCTTTAGAATGCACCAGGATAGGAGGAGACTTTCTAATGAGAGTAAGTTGAACTTGAACAAGTTAAATTAAAGTTTGGTTTGATAAACAGGAACTAGCTCGAGGATGAGCTGCTTCTTAGTTCCAGTCTTGGTAGCCTGGCTTCTATTGCCAGGGACTTCGTAGCCTGGCGACTCACGTATTCTACCTCGTTTTTCCAAAGTGCTTGGTATTTATACCTCGTCACCCCACTGGGGTGACGAGGGGTAGGGGAGGGCTTGTGGACGGGCTGCAGGAGGGTTCTTACTCCAACGGTTTTTCTCAACAAGTCTTACCTCTGCTGCAGCTGGCCTTCGAGCTTGAGAGAAACGCGTCTCAAATTTCGTAATTGAGGTAAAATTGAATATAAACTCGTAGGGCAGATCTTGCCGTATAAACCCGTACGGATTTTCAAAGAGACGAGTGGCGTGGGGTTGTGGTTACGAGCTTGACCCACGGTGCCGGGCTGGGTGTTTTTGCGGTCACCATCCCGTGTCTCAACTGGGAGAGAACGGGAGAGGGACGATTCCCCTACAAGGGCATTTTATTTAAATATGGTATAATATACACATATATATCAATGGTAGAGACCTTACATAGAGGATTTAGCAACTTCTGTCTGACAGTCAAATTCTGATTGAAGTAATTTTGTTCCATTTAAGTCTATATTAAAGAATCTCCCATTCCATTGCGTCTCTCTTTCTTTCTTTATTGCCTCGACTGCATTTGGCTTCCGTCTTAGGTTAATCATAAACAAATAAGAAAAAGAAAAAAACAAATATTGCATTAGAAGTTTCCGATTCAGACATCTATTGTTTTTTATTATAAGTGGTCTTATAAAAAATTATGAAATAAGTTTATGGTACGCGCGTCTGGAGGGCCGTCACAGCCACCTCACCAGGCGTCTATATAACCCTTCGACTGAGTTTAGTGAGCAGCCCTGTTAGACTTCCCACCTACTCTGGCAAACGAGATGAAGGACGCTCGCCTTATTCCCGCTGCGATTTCGATTCGAGTCGAATGCTAAATCAATCCGTGAACTCTGCCATAGTCAATCGGCAAGTACCTGACAAGGATTCCCAACTCCAAAGGCTCCACAAGTGCTCCTTCATCTGAAAGCAAGAGGTAACCTGACTTCTTTCGTTGCATTCATCATGCCCAACTGGCCCCTTTTCTGCAACTAGCACGTAAGAAATCGTAACAGTTGACGCCTGCAGATTGATCTTGAATTTGGCTTACCCCATTGTTCCATTATTTGTATGAACACCCCGGTTTAAAATCCTTCTTTAAATAACCAAACTGAATCTGACCTATTTACTCCCCTAATTCACCCACCCCTATCTCGTGTGGGCATTTAACCCCGTATGTGCAACCATTCCCTTTAAACCCAATTTTTGTGTAAATCTAAATATCATTTTTGTTGTTAGTAAGGATATATTTTCGTCATTGTCTTTCTTTTACAACCCCAACGCGTACTAGCTACCTGTTAATCTTTGGCCAACTTGCACTCTGAAATATATATTTTAAAAGGACCCTGCAAATTTAATAATATACCATCCCCACTAGACTCATAACAATTTCCCCTTTCACTAACGGTCTTCAACCAACTTCGGCCCAAAGCACCGAAGTACCCTACGTATATACTCGTATATATATATATATATATATATATATATATATATATATATATATATATATATATATATATATATATATATATATATATAGAGAGAGAGAGAGAGAGAGAGAGAGAGAGAGAGAGAGTCTGGCCATTCTACGACAGCCCCTTTTATTCATATATATATATATATTAAAATTAGATTTTTGGGGTATTATCTTTATATATCCTTTGAACTGCAACTTGGCAAGCCATTAATCTAAACCCGGTCAACCGTAATTTGCACTCTTTATTTATTGACCAGACATAACTCAAGCGACATGTGGCCAGCTGTCTGACTGTACTTGTGTAAAACTCTGAGCGCCGAGCTATCTATACAGGTATACCTCGACAATATATTAAGGGGGAGGGGCAAAGCCAGAACTGTGAGTTGTCGTATATAGAAGTCATTACAACGAACACTTTGTAAGAAAAAAAACGAGAATAAAGGGTAATTGTAAACATAGAGGCGATTAAAAAATAACATTTCTAAGATGGGCTCAAAGATTATCGCTATGTTTAAAAATGTCGTATTCACTCATGGTTATCATAAACTCGAGCTCTGATTGCAGCATGGGATTCTTGAAATTTAAGCCGAGCTAATCACTAATGAGTTTTGTGGCACACGCAAAGACTTTCGTTTTCCTTCATATATCTATGTTATAGTTCGGTTTTTACTTGGGCATTTTCTTGTTTTGTGTTTTCCTTCGTTTTATAGTTTTGGGCACTTCGGATCTTTTATTTAGCGTTTACCTTGTTTTCCTTCGTTTTATAGTTTTGGGCACCTTGCCTCTTTTATTTACACTTTTTGTTTTGTTTTTCCTTAATTATTATTTTTGTGCAATTCGCTTATTTTATTTACGCTCTTCTTGTTTTATTGTTTTCCTTAATATTTCACTATGAAGGAAATTTGTCCACCATGCTTTCCATGAATTTACCAACTATTGAGATTAAGCTGATGAGTCAGTAGTTCGACGGCTGGCTAGGGTCTCCTTTCTTGAAGATGTGACTTACCTCCGCTTCATGACAGTATCTAGGAACCCATCCGGTCTGGATTGACATGCTGAAGATTGTGCTCAGAAGTCGTAACACTTCATCGCGCACTTGTTTCATCACTTTAGGTAGAAACCCCTCCGGGCCAGGGGTCTTATTCGTCTTTAGATCAGTTTTCCCCAAGTAAGAATCCGTGAGCTGGGGGATAGGACCACACTTTTCAGTAAACCCTGAAGAGAAGTAGTCGTTCAGGAGGTTAGAATTTTCTGAATTTGAGTGCATTTATAACCCCTTCTCATTCACTAAAGGGCCAATCGTGCGATGGATTGGTTTACGGCTGTTCACATAAACAAAGAACTCCTTGGGATTCCCCTTGCAAAGTTTCGCCACTCGGAGCTCCTCGGCACGCTTAGCCTCCCTTATGCTGGATTTCACTCTCCTAGCTAGCCTAGGGTAGTCCTCAAAGTCACCAGAAATCTTTGACTGCTAGTACACCGTTCTCTTCCTCCCTCAGCAGTTGAACAATTTCTTGATTAAACCACTTTGGTTGAACAGAAGACCGACGAAGGCTTTTCAAAGGGATGAATCGTGATTGAAGACTCATGAACGTAGTTTTGAATCTATTCCACTAATCCAGTACGAAAACCTAAAAAGTCTGATCTTCTCAAATCAAGTTTTATCGATTTACTAGTCGCAGACTCTACCTTACCGACCATCACTATGAATCTGAATAGTCGGTGATCACTGCCACTGAGCTCTTTGCCTACAAAGAGATCTTCAACGATGTCATACTCAGAGTTGAAAACCAAGTCGAGGATATTGTCTCCTCTCGGTGGCTCTCTCACCCATTGATTCAGGAACTCGTTGTTCGCGAATTCCAGTAGTGCGTTCTCGCCACAGGGTTTTCTGGTTTCCCAGTTAACTTGGGTATTGAACAAGTTCACTTAGTAGCCGATACAGATCCCTGTCCTTTTCAATGAGTTGGGCAGGGGACCTGTAAAGCAGCAGGGTCCTGCATCTGGTTGGAACTATATCTAGGTCAACTCCTAGTAGCTCGTGGTCGGATACAATGTTGCAGTTCCTCGATTTGAGTGTATCCTTGACATACAACATCACACCGCCACCCTTTCTGTCTGGTCTATCTTTTTGGAAGAGTTGGTAACCTTGGAATCGTGAATTCACCTTCAAAATCTCAGTTGGAGGTTTTTACTCACGACTCTGTTATGGCCACCTTTTCAGGTTCTTTCGTCGCTATGAGGCTACAAAGTTAATGAAACTTGTTTCTGATTGACCTCGCATTAAACAGAAGAACTTTCACGTAGTCCCCGAATGTAGGACTCCCTACCTTCTCCAGTTTCCCGTCCTTCTTGTCTCTCTATTCTCTTTTGGTGGTGTGGTGGCACCCTTTCTAGCGACCCCTGCGAAGGTCGTTCCAGGGGTGACTATGGCGTACTGGCGCACGTGCGCCCTCACTCTGGGCCGGACCGTCTTTTGAGTCAGCTCCACGACATCTTGTATCAGGTTTGAGAATAGAGAGTTTCCTTTAAAGGAAAGGTGCACCCTATCCCTTTGGTAGAGATCGTTTCTATCATAAAAGATGCAGGAGGGGTCGAAAAAAAATACCTCTTGCACCGTACATAAATCTGCTAGTCGTCAGTTACATGAGACGTTCCTCGAGTGAGCGATTCGGCTTGGACCTCTTCTCGGGAGCATCACGACCACGATACGTATGCGGGTTTTCAACTCACAGTCATCCACAGCCCCCATGACCGTCTAAAGGATCTCACCTGTATGATCTACCCTGCCTCCTCTGAGTCAGAGGTCGTTGCCACTTACCTTCAGAGCAACGACTAAACTCTCAGGAATCCGAGATTTCCAGGCTCTACTCTTATCTGGTGGTTCCCACGTCCTAGGAGGCAGCTTACCCTCCTACTAGTGCTAAGGCAGGCTGCTAGAATGGGTTTCAGATCCCTTGATTGAGAATCACCGATAAGGATGACCCTTGCACATTTTGCGAGGGTTATCTTTATTCCCCATATTTTTCTTATTTTTCTTCTTTCTTTTTCCTATCTTCCTCTGGTTTCACTTCTATTTCTGCTTTCTCTTCTTCGGTTTCTACTTTCTCTTTTTTTCTTTCATTTCTTCCTCATTTTCTTCTTCTTTTTGGTCCGTTGAGCCAGTCTCGCAGCAGTTGACTCCAGCTCTGCAACGTTGGAAGGCTGGTGTGGCACTGACGATGCAGTGCTCGCTTCTTGGTTAAGAGTCTCGTCGGTGGGAGATACATCGTGAGCCGAATGGACCTATAGTCTTAAGGACAACTCGGCGACCCTGTCCTTGAGACGGCAAAGCTGACGAACGTGTTCAGACTCTAGGTTCTGCATCTTCCTCTCCCGTGCCTTAGATTTTTCCTCAGATGATTTATATAGATCCTTGAGCTCTTGCACTTCTCCTTTAAGGACACAGTCAGTGCAGATACTTGCCGGGTGGCATTTAGAGTAACACCATTCCGGGAAGTCCACGCACTACTTGTCCTTTTTGCACACCGAACATGTGTATTTAAGAGCAGCCAATCCTTTCTTTTCAATCATGCTGGACACTTCATATCTCTGAATACTTTTCGACCACTTTTTAAAAAGAATGGGGGTTGGTGAGATCGCCCCGCGTGAGTCGCTTTCGCCTCTGCATCGGAGACGTTTCGGATCATTTAGAAGGCACGCTTTTTTACTGCTGTTCGTCCGACCAAGTCGTTCAAACCAAGCGAGCCATGGCTCCCAACCAAGCAGCACTGACAGCCTCCGAAGGGGGGTATCGATTTTGCACCAGGTGTACAACGGAACATGCCCCGTACTAAACTCTTATTAGTTCCCTTCAGGGCTGCCAGTATCTCGGCGTAGCGTTCAATGGATATCCCGTCACATCAAGAGACTCGACCCAAGGCTTTGTGTTGTCCTGGCAACCAACCTGGAAACAAGGCCCGTCACCTCGGACAGTTGCTACCAGAGGCACCCCTCAACGGTCACTGGAAATGGTCAGTAATTACGAGCCAGAGAAGGGGTTAACGGGGCACTTACCCTTATCCAATTCATCGCGCCCCAGCGCCTTATGACCCTTCTAGTCCGAGTCTCTCGCAACCAGTGAGCGCCGATTGGCGTTATTTTTAGAGGTTCCAAAGCCTCTCTTCTGACGCATGAGGTAGCTGCCATGTCCTTAAATTTAGATGGATGAAGGATTGAAGGGTAGAAAATGGACCCACTTTGTCTGGAACCTCATTCCCGACCAATTCGACAAGGATAACCCTACCAGGGGTAACATAGAGGTGCCCCGCGACGACATAGCTCGAAAAATCTATGGTGCACGCAAGCTCTCTCCCCACGACAAGGGGGCGTCTCTCTCTCTCTCTCTTGAGAGAGAGAGATGGCGGGATCTTGATAAAAATTGAGGATCGACGAGGTGAACAAGTTCATTGGTCAATTTGTGACCTCCATAGAAATGAACTCGGCCTTCGTCCTCAATTCCAAACCATCGACGGACCTATCACAGGCAATAATTTTTTTAATGCAACAATAAGGAAGTCTTTGTCAAAGGTGGAAGAGTTACAATGGGGTGAATTGTTCGTTGCGATCACAGATGGATCAGAAATTCCGATGACAAATAAAGTGTTGTCAGATTTGTCCTCTGATCAGAAGTACCTTTTTCTCGTCCCCAAATTAATCCACAGCGGGAAAATTGATCCACAGCTGAAAACCTGGAAGCCAGGACCCATTTTCCACTTCAAGTGGTTTAATTAAACATGTGGCCTTGGTGCAACTTACCTCTCCAAGCATCCTTTTAAAGGTAAAGTTAAGAAAAACCTGCAGACTCTCATCTTCTACGTCGTCACCAAATACATTCATTGTTGGTTTGTGATCAAAACTCGACCACAAATTTCTGATGCCGCCAATCACATTCTTTTCCAAATCAAATATCTCCGCCTTCTTCCTCAATCAACACGAGAAATGGTGTTCCCTTACATCAAATCATGGAAAGCACAACCAGAAAATCTGCTCGTCTCTCTCCTCTGTGACAATGATCCAAATCTTCGCGCCTTTGCCGTTCGCAAGATTATGGATGAACCTTCGCCAAAGGAACGATGTTGGGGACAAGTCGGTGAGAAAATTTGTTCCTTCTCCCCTTAACTTCAATGCGAACAGCACTGCTGAACTCATCGATTGAGTTTTAGTTACGATTTACGAGTATAACTTCTTGCGATCTCACCATCGCCGAATTTCAGGATTTGATTGTCACCAAATTTGAATTGCCAACTTTCCAACCCACTCCCAATCGGTGGAGCGCCTGAATCGCGAATTAACAAGGCATGCGGTACAATTGCTGGTCATGATGAAAGAGATGGGTATATTCGTGCGAGAATGGCTTTTATAGAATTTTTTTTTCGAATGCTAACACGAAAAAAGATTTTGTGAAAATGATTAGTTAGTTACAATCCTTCTATTTCTCATAGAGACGGCGATCATATGCATTTCTCATGTTTTTAGTCCTTATGGGGTTCATTTGATTTAATGTTCCACTTAAAAAGACTTGTTCCTTGGAATTTAGTTAAATTATCAAAACTTAATTTAGAGATAGGATTAAGTTGGAAGAAGGTAGCCATTCTCGGTTTTTATACCGAGAATGGCAGTCACTTGACCAACGATGACCAATCAGAATGCAGGATATTGATTGGATTCCTTAATATGATAATATATTCCTAAAAATAGCTCTATGATTGAATTGGCCGGACGTAGGTTACTTTTTTTCATTTTGCAATATATTTATTAGTGTGGAACCGATTTTTTTTTTAAGAAAACCTTTTATCTTTAAAATAGTTAGATTTCATTCCCCCCTAATATATATATATATATATATATATATATATATATATATATATATATATATATATATATATATATATATATATTTATATATATGAAAAAAATCCCACAGGAAAATGAAAGGCGGATTCCAATTACTTTCAAACTTGTTCAGTTCATTAGTACTTGGAATTCGCCTTTCATTTTCCTCTAGGAATTTTTGAATTTATTGCTCTACTCATACCTGATACGTAATAGTAATATGAGGAGCCATGTGATATTTTCAAACATTATAATTTTCTGACATTTCGGTCATTAACAACAACCATCTTCAGCGGATTAGCATCTAATAGGAATTCTGGGAAGTTGAAAGTATTAACATGGCATAAAATTGTAAAATCAGGGCAAACAGTTAAATATCAGTTAAATTACGAATACACGAAAATATATAAAAAAAACTATAATTAAATTCAATGAAATTACAAGGGGTAGAGATGATTACACCGTGAGCACTAAATAAGAGAGGCCAAGAAAAGCATATGTAAAACTTGAATAACACAATAGGTGAGTAAATGATAAGAAATATATATATGAAATTGCCGGAAAATATCTAAATTAATACTTTCAACTTCCTTGAATTCCTATTAGTATACAATGAAGTTGAAAGTATTAACATGACATAAAATTGTAAATGCAGACCAAAGAGTTAGATATCACTTAAAAAAAAAAAAAAAATATATATATATATATATATATATACATATATATATATATATATATATATATATATATATATATATATATATATATATATATATATATATATATATATATACATGAAAGTTATAAGTTAAATTCAATTAAATTACCGTAAGTCTTAATATTAAGTCATAGATGATAAGGTTACTTAGCCTTTGCCTCTCAACTGTTGGTGTACTACCTGTTCGTGGGCCCCCTGCCTTTAACTGAAGGTTAAAGGCAAGTGCCGGGGGGTATAACCCGGCCAACCCCACTGCCTTGTGGGAGCCCTTGAAAGGGCCAAGGCTTCAGGAGTAAACCTGGAGATCAAATCTGCATGGTGCTCGTGCATTAGGTGATATTCCAAGACGGGACTTTTTTTCGGCAGAGCATTGCAACTTAAACCTGCTCCATTCGTACTGGATCATTTCCTTGCCACTGGACTCAGCAGGGAAAAGTAAAGATGGTAGACTGAAGAATGCACACCTACTTTCCACCTTAAACGTCATCGTGCAAGTTATCATTATGTATGGAGTGACGTCGTCATCGGCAACGATGGACAACATTAAGCAGCAAGTAAGAATTCCTATTAGATGCTAATCCGCTGAAGATGGTTGCTGTTAATGACCGAAACATTCGAAAATTATATGTTTGGAACTATCACATTGGTCTTCATATTACATACATGGATATGAGAAACTCACAAAGTAGCGCGTGAATAGCGCTATAGATGCAAAAAATCCCACAGGAAAATGAAAGGCGGATTTCAAGTACTTTCGAACTTGTTCAGTTCATTATCAAGGAATAACTAAATATTTTACAAAGCTGGTATATATATGAGATACAGCAGAGTAATTTCCCGCCCATGGATTTTGTGCCCTTTCGTTGTACATGGGCGGGGCATTACTGTGTTGTCTCCCATATATATATATATATATATATATATATATATATATATATATATATATATATATATATATATACCAGCTTTGTAAAATCTTTCGTTATTCCTTGATAATTAACTGAACAAGTTCGAAAGTACTTGAAATCTGCCTTTCATTTTCTTGTGGAATCTTTTGCACATTCCATATATATATATATATATATATATATAAATGATATTTATTTTTCCCCACTGGGCTAATTTTATTACACTTCATGAAAAGGAATTATACGTAAAATTTGTCTATCTATCTCATCATTCAGGGATCGCCTCCCTTTTCAATTTTTCTTCGTCAGGTGTCTTTGAGAGTGTCGGGATGATCATTCGGTGTTCGTAAATGAGACGGAAGATGAATTGCTTCTGAGCCTCATCCTTCTTTAGCGTCACATTCTACGCCTTTGCTAGGGCTACTCCTCATTCAGCTGTGTCGTTCACCACTCTCAGGCTTTTTCATCTGGCCTGAAAGTCCTTGTACAGCTTGTCACCCTTCCAAGCCAAAGGATCTATCTGCAGGAAGCCCCGCTTCGCTTCCTGGGCTCCGCCTTTCTTCAGGACGTCGAAAACACGATACGACCTTTTGGTGAAGAAGGCATCGAGGTGGATGTCCCGTATGTCCTCGATTTTTGCCAGGGATGGGATGATCTTCGGTCAGATTTTCCTTCTTCATCCGAGTCATGCAGACGGCCTTCCTCTTGTCTGGAACCCGGTCGTCCAAGAACTAAAAGGCTGACCAAGTCTTCCACCAAATACCAGAGGTGCCGTTGGAGGGCATTCCTCGCAGTTGAAGTGACGTTCATCTGGTTCGTGTACTTCTTTAGTTCAATCAGCATTATATTATCGTTGTATGAGGCGTGGGATAGCAGAGGAGCTTCGTGAGAAAAGCGAACAGACAACAGGGCAATGAACAGCGCCATGCCAGTCACACTTTGCTTCTCTTATTTCGTTGTCTGGAACTAGTGTCGGAACAGGAACATTTTGAGGCAGTAGATGATGCCCTTTGATATCCACCTCGCGTGGTGGTTGGCACCAGGGGCACGAAACGATGGTTGACTCGTTGTGCCCCCTCCAAGAAACAGGGCTGCGAGCTGCAGGAACTCGAATTAGTCATCGCGCGAACACTTTGTTGGATCAGTCAAGAAAGATACCAGCTAATCCTTTATCTGTGAGCGGAGATGATCCAGATGTCCTTCGAAGAGGGTATTGTCAGCTACTGTGTACTCTTGCTGGTTGATGGTCGGTCACTTCTTCTGGAAACACGTGAAAATGGCGACTTCTGGACCTCAAGTGTCCTCAACGACGACTCGAAAGACGTCAGAGAGAACAATCTCTAGCAAATGATGGCGGCAAACCAACATCGCTAACTCCCTTCCGAGACATTCCTCGATCTGGAAGCACGCGCCATTGTGGAGGCCAATGCTGCTTCGCGAATTCCAGACACGCTGCGGCCTGAGCTTCTCCAGTACTTTGGGCAGCACACCTTACACCAGATCAATATAGATGTCGTAGGTTAACCCTACCACCTTACACCAGTTTAATATAGGTGTCGTAGAATAGGGTCAAGTTTTCCCTTTCTGCTTTACGAGTGCGTGAGAAGCTTACAATATAAGGAGAGTGAAAATGAACTGAAAGTAGGTTGGCCAATAGTTGACTATCTTGGAGTTCCGGGATAACAGAAAACGGTTACAAAAATAATTTTTCTAATATGTAAATCAATATTATTTTACAAGGTTAAAAGGAGTTTAAACATTAGCTATACACACACTAAATTTACACGGATCTTAGCGGCTAAAGGGGCGAGGGAGACTTGGTGAGGGCGGTCACGGTACAAACAAACAGACAATATGAATCGAGGGACACTCGAATGACCTTGAGCGTAGATGAAGCCGACGATGAGGCTTATACTGGGGGCTGGGGGGGGGGGGCTGGGAGAGAAATTTCACAGGAGAGTTGCGCGTTGCTGTGACATCGATGATTTAGTTGGAGGGAGTAATCCTTGCCTTTGCGCAAAGTTAGAAGAATAGTCTCTGGATAATGACTATTACGTGTGATGAACTTAAATCTTGCTTTCGAGTAACACGAATCGAGATTGAGCGCTCCGCGTTCGAGGAGCAGAGGAAGCGGATTGAGGTAGACTTACGTGAATTAACGAGAATACGGGGAGTTTGAGGGATTCTGCGAGAACTGTGCATAGTCCAACGGGACGCGAATAGCGGGTACCAACGAGGGTGGATAGAGGATACTGACAGGGCAGGGAGGATGGCGGATATTCAGCGGATACTGCCTTCCAATTCTGGCGCCGGAGGATTAATAGGGGTCGAATGGAGTTTTCTTCCCCTCCGTCCGAAGGAGATGGCTCTAGGGTCAGACTCATCGCTTGATGAGTGCTCTCACACTTGTCATAGGTTTCTGTGAAGGCGGCATTTCAGGTCATCGCGGCATCTCACGGCGTCTCATAACTTCGCACCTCCATTAGCGTAGAAGAAAGGGATCGCCAAGGTGTCTGTTGTCTCTCTCTATTGAAGGGCGAGGCGGCGCGTATCTTTCCCCTTCTCTCTCGCTGACACTTGGAATACACAGCAACTTCTTGAATCCTTGACCAGTTGCCAGAATCGCAACCCTCTCCACTGTTTTCCCTCCCATATCCTGCAGCATTTTTTTCTCCCAATGCAGGAGAAGGGGACCAGTTGCTTGAAAGTTCTTCCGCGCTTCTTCGTCTTTGATTTGGCATGTACGACAACACGACCGCCATATCAAACTTTGCGACAATGCCAGATCAGAAATATCGTGGCCCAGGGCCCGTGAAACACCGTAACAAACGACGCACCACGATCTGGGCTATTGACTCAATCCAAGGCGCCAACAACTTCAGCAGATTTGAAGATGTTATTGTGCCTTTTCGCGAGAGGACCATATGTACAGGCTGAAGTTGACATCTCGTTCGTCGTATCTTTGCTTGAGAGCAGGTTCTTGGTCATTTTCTTCCCACGCCTGGCCTCGGCTCCAGATTTCTTCGCGTCGACCCCTGCAATACTGCACGAGAAGATGTCCTCACGCTGCATCTTGAGGAACTCTTTGTCTTTTTCGTTGTTCATAGTCTAGAGGGCATTGCTTGTGGTAACATCGAAGGGATCCTGAAGGTCATCCAGGAACATCTTCTCCTTGACACGGTCCGACTTTCGCCCACGAGTCCGGTGTTTCTTGAGTGCTTGGTATTCATCGTGTATTCCACGAAGTTTCTTGACACAAGCATCCACCAGCTTTGCCGGGACACTGATCCCCTCTCCCATATAGTGAGGACGTCGGCACATGCCAAGTTTAGGCTTTCCGGGACCATCTTTTTTTCCACGACGTGATGGAACAAGTACATCAAGAGCACATCGCGCTTACTTGGAAGACAGGAACATGACAAGGAATCATCAGCTGGCTCTCCGAGAAGCGAGCAATCGGGGTTCGAACGAGTACTGATTGCCATAACTTGAAAATAAAAAGAAAAAAGAAGAGGAATGCAACACGAAAAAGAGCAGTTTTGAGGAAAAAGGATCAGTGCACTTTTAAATTTCCCCCCTGTTTTTTTTACCCCCTAATATATATAAGAAAGTCCCGCACGATATATAAACATATTTTACTCGAATGAACTTTATTGTGAGCCAGAGAGAATTGAGATGGAATTTGGCCCCTTTCAAAAATAATTAACTAAGGCAACTTCAGCGAAATTGAGAAACATTTTTGCTAAAAGCGATAATGAATTTCATTTGTTTGAACTGTAAATAGGCAATGAACAGACCAGAGAACTTATAATGAAAAATTATTATTTCACCAAAGAAGACCAATGGCTCCAATGTTTTAAATGAGGAGTTCAGGTGGTAGAATGAAGGTAGCATGATGGAATTCATTCAGCGGTTTGTGAGCTACCGTAGATTAAGCGGTAGGTAAAGAAAGATTAGATTACATTCTTGAAACTATTTTAGTCAAGAATAGGAGAGGATGCAGATAAGAATACGGAGGTAGCAAAATAAAGACTTGCATAATTTAGTAATAAAGGATTTATGAGAAAGTGGTCTATAAAAGCTAAATCCTTTATTTTAAGTGTCAAAAAAATTGGACCCAATTTTAGAAAAGGAATAAAAAAGGTCGTATGAGAGACATCCAGTAATGGTCCACTATTTTGACAGAAGAGCTGTTGCTAACCGAGTGGATAAAGCATTGGGCCGCTATCGTCGCGGCTTAGATCTTACACTTCTCATCATACACATAGGCAATTATCACACTGCTTTATTTCCACTCCTTTTTTCACAGCACAACACACACGAAACACAGTCTGTTCCCAGGAATTCTGCTGATGGGTAGCTATATCCACATATCTCTGACGCGGAACAGGTTACTCTGCCCCGGGGCGGCGAAGGTTCCACCTGAATGATGTTTTAGTCTCAAAACAAAATACTTTCATGCAACTCTCTCCAAAGAGGACCTGCCCCTGTTGCTAACGGGCTCACCAGCCATTGTCATACTGACCCTTATATCAATTTCATTATCCGGTCGGGATCCGCCTGTGTCAAAGCAGGTCGGCGAACCATTACTAATACTACTACGTTGACAGAAAGACCGGATAAAATCTTATCTCCTCCGTACGAAAAATATCATTTCACATATCTATAGTTACATAGTTACAGGGAGCCAGCAAGGACTACTTAGTCCACTCAAAGGCCAGTCCTATTCTATACTAGTATGCTAGTAGTTCTCCTTTGGAAAAGGTCGCCACGATGCTCACTCAAGCGACATTCAATCCACAACAGGGCGCTGTATTTAAACAATATCATTATTCGTAAATTTTTTTTTTTTTAAACTATTCACATTCCCAGCATTTACCACCTCGCGAGGAGTGCGTTTCATTTATCGATGATTTTAAAGTGTGAAATTTTTTTTCCGTTTAAATCATCTTTTCAGTTTAAAACCGTTGTTATGTATGATGCCATGGTCGTACTTAATTTTTTTTTCATAATTTACGTTTTCAAATTTATTTAAAATTTTGAATACTTCGAAAAGCTCAACAATCGCCTTGTTTCGAGAGGCGGTAGTTTTAATATATTTAATCTTTCGATATACGACTTATTTCTAATCGAGGGAATTAGTTTAGTTGCCCATCGTTGAATTCTTTTCATATTATTGATGTTTACATGGGTAGAAGGTGACCACAATTGTATCGCGTGTTCTAGGTGTGGCTTTACTAAACTTTTATATCATCACTTCATCATCATCATTATCACTAACTCTATAATTTAAGAAGGGGATTTTTTTGCGTATTTGAATAATAATTTCATCTTAGTTTGGTTATGACTTATTTTTTATCAAAGTTATTTCTAATAATTCTTTTATAATATAAAAAAAAAATGGTGAAGTTCAGAAATAAATGTAAGTATAGAAATTTTGTGGATTTTTTAAAACCCAAAGAATTACAAATGATGAAGTTTGAAAAAATTATTTTTATATATCTTCTATAACTCTATATTTTAGTAAAGTGATATTTGAAAGAGGAGAAATTTAGTTTAGAGTTCCTTTTAAAATTATTATAATTGGCGAAGTTCAGAAAATTTATAAAAATTTAACTATGGCTGCTTTTTTTTTAGATTTTGAATTTTAATCTTAGTAGCAAATCACAAGCTTCTACCGTAGGGGGGAGTGGCGAAGCCATTGCCTGGTAGAGGTATAATTATATCTTGGTGTTTGTAGTTAAAACTTCTTGCAATAAATCTAAGCATTCGGTTCACCTTCTTACACGTTTCGTCACACTGTTAAACTTAAGATCCTCTGAAACCCGCACCCCTAAATTCTTTTTTTCGTCCACGGAGATAAGAATTTTACCACCCATTCCATAGTTAAAGCTTGGGTTATTTTAACATATGTGCAAAACTCTATACTTGTCTAAATTGAATTTCATGTTTCATTTATTAGACCATTCGAAGATTTTATCTAAATCCCGTTGAATTAATTTGCTATCGTACTCATAAAAGATTTTACTTCAATTTTTGTGCCGTCCGCAAATTTCGATAATCTACCAAGTAGGCCAGTGTCCATATCGTTTAAATGAAAAGGAACAACAATAGTGCTAACACAGACCCCTGGGGCACGCTACTAGTTACGTTTTTCTACTCTAAAAATTTACCGTTTAAAACTACGCTCTTCTTACAATTACTTAGCCACGACTCTATCCATTGTAGGTTTCCCTAATTCTATGAGCAAAAAAAGTTTAGTCAGGAATTGTCTATGAGGAACGGTGTTGAATGCCTTAGCGAAGTCTAAGTAAACTATGTCCAGAAATCTAGTTTCGTCATAGCTTTTAACATGCTGTCCTAAAATTATAAAAGATTAGTTAAACATGAAAATTCTGTCTAAGGCCGTGTTGAGTATCATTTATGAAATTATGCGCTTCCAAATGATCTATCATCCTATCGCAAATAACGGATTCCATTAATTTACTTACGATGGATGTTAACTTATGGGTCGATAATTGGTCGGAAGTTCTCTTTTTCCCTTCTTAAAAATAGGAGTTATATTCGCTAGAATATGCTGAGATTGTGGCAATAGGTAGGAACAGAACTAACCAAGGGCGGTTCCAGAGGCCACTGCAACTTCAGGAGGACGATGTAAGTGATGATCATAATCAAAGGGTTCCAGAAATCAAGTACTTCTACATAGAGTGAATAACAAAGGCAGGGGGTTACACTTTAGGGAGCGGATTTAGTGTTGTTACGTGCCTAGAAGCTTGAATGGAAGAAATTATGAATGTTTGAAGAGAACCTTTCATATAATATTCATACTACCACCGGTATTTCAAGAAATTTAGCAAGGGTGGCATTTGCAGAGTCTCGGACGGTTAAGGTTTGTTCAAACATTAGCGTGTTTGAAATCGGGAGGGCCAAAACAAGTACACAAGCGCTAGGAATAGAAAATAACTGACGATTGATAATTAAAAAGAACGATTCATGATGAAAACCAATCTCATCTTTTTTAGGTGAGATACTCGTAGAGGGAGGATACTTTCTCAGCGGATACAGATTTGAGAAATAGGAGTGGGTGGGGACGGTTAAGTAGAATTATCATATAACAAGATTCATGGAAAGAAAATATCAGATAAAACAAGAACTATATATCATATCAGAGAAGAAAGGAGATGAAATGGAAAGGGTGATTGGGGCGAAAGAACGGTCCCTCACAGGGAAGAGAGAGGCATCAAAAGCCTGAAACGTGTATGTGGATTATTATTTCTTGTTAGAGAGGAGAGTGGTGAGTTTGGTTTATAGGTGATTTCTAGAGTGTGCATAATGAGCGAGTTGACAGTTGTATTCGAAGGAGGCAAAAGCCCATTAGGTACCATAAATACAAGCTGCACTTGGAAACCTTTTGCTAACTTACCTGTGCGTCTTTGCTCTTTGATTATTATCATCGGAGAATCAAGAGTCACGCCGTACTATAGAAAAATTAGAGATCTTTTGATTTGCGGGATTTTTCGTAAGAGTAAATGATGCTGAATAGACAAAGAAAGGCGTCATCGTGGTCAGTTTTATGAAACTTAGATTAAGATGGTGAAATGAAGGAGGCCAGATCTTATTAATTGTATTTATTGTTTCCTATTTGATGGAGGAAAGACAACGAAAAAACACAGGGGCTAATTTAAAGTTCACTGTAATGTAAAGAGACCAAAAGCATTGTGAAAAATTCATCATAAATTTTCATTGAGGGGTCTTTTAAGGTGTGGCTAGGTTGATAAAGAGGAAACAATAAGATTAAGTATATTTCTATGTGTGACGGTATGAGGAAATATTTTGTGAAAGTGAATAAAGCTCTAAGTTTGCATGACGTTGAAGATATGAAAGATTATGGTAAAGCATAATAAAGGCACTAGAGATGATCAAGGCTGAACTAAAAGAGATATGGTTAAAGAATTTACCAAAATAGTCAAAGAAGCATATTATCTAACACATTCTGGAGGGTGGCCGTATTAATGTCTTCGGTGTGTTGGGTAATTGCTTTTTTACGTCCTTCACATTGTGCCGCTTGCTTCCATACACCCGATATTTCAGTGTAGGCCAGAGATGAGAATCCAGGGGTGTGAGGTCAGGAGACCTAACAGGCCCGATTCTGCAAAATGAGACAATGATACGCGTAAGATTGGGAGCACATCATAGCCCTTCCTTCAGATATTGTAGAAGAATTTCGTTTTCATGAGCGTTTTAATGCTCCATAAACGAGTGTTCTGGCTGTTGATGCATCCGGAAAGATGAATCCAGGCCTTGATAAAGAAGGTTACATCAAGGGGGATTTGAAAATTCTCACGAAGAAAGGTCTGAAACAAAGTCATGAACGAACTCCGACAACTTCTGCAGAATTTCCTGCGCTGTACTATTTTCTAAATTGACCTGCTGGGATAACCGTCTTACAAACTTCTTTGGATTCTTCAGAATTATTTTCTTGATTTCGAGAACTTTGCCTTCTGAGGTTGAGGGCCTACCAGTTCAGGAAGTCTGCAACACTACCCGTTTGGCAAAATTTGGTTATCAAATTTCGCACGCCGTTACGGTGAGGCAACTGTGCATCTGGAAATTGCGTAAGAAACTTCTGTTTCACGGTGTACGTGAATTTCCAATCGTTACGGACAACATGTTTAACCCGGAATATTCGATGCTCAACTGAAAACACCATTATGAGAAGGCCAATACAAAACTGCGCTGAAATTATTGGTTAACTGTGTCTGGACGAATGTTTAGTTAAACCTATGCAGACAATATGCAGCGTCGTGTAAACATGTGTTCAGGCTGTCGTGTACAGAGTAAGCAACGTAAAAAACAATATCTTACGACGTGTGCAGACTTGTATTAGTTTATGCAAAATTTACTGCATTTACAGTAAAAGAATCTTCAATATCGTAAATAAATTTCACTTTTATTAAAAACATACTTACACCTTTATCTACTGCACAGTATTTTTTCAGACACCCTGCATGTAGTTTAGAGTACGAGATAATCTGGCAGGATAAGATTTGATTTGATCGTAATTAGAATTGGGGCGGATTGAGCGCATTAATTAACCTCACATGACCACCTAGTTTAATAGCTCTCGAAACATGAAAGGACGAGTACCCTTCGGGAGAGCCGACTGCTGAAAGAGCGCACGGGCAATCAAATTGACAGGTTTCTGTTATGCGAAAGAGAGCAGTTTAGAAACACAGTCGGAATGCTAGAGTAAAGAGAGGTTTGGTCAGTAAGTGGAGATGAAGTAGGGTGTCTGAATAGTACCCACCAGAAGATGTAACTCTATTTATTTTATATATACTAAAGTATTAAATCGTGATTTGTATGAAAAGGTATTTGAAGGGTTTTATTTGCAGGAAATATTGTATATTTGCTGGAGGAAATGTAATAACTTCAAAATTTAAATTAATTTTATGTACATGATTAGAGTAAGTTTGTTTTATATGACAAAACTAAAAAAATGATTGATATTATCCTTTAATTTTTATCTTTAGTAAGCTTCATTATTAAAGATGACAAATTATGTTAGATTAATCGAATGTTCTAACAGAAATTTGATGCAATTCATTATAATTGATTCGTTTTACCAAAGGAGTTGCATTATAATGAAATATTGATAATTAATCTGAGTAATTCTCGTCTTTTTTCATGAAAATCTTGACGAATCGGTGAACAGACAATGCATTAAAAAATATATAAACTAAGGTTTTAGTTGAGAAAAGGTTAGCTCAGTTGGAGAGTGGAAGCCATTGGAATATTTTAAAAGTTACTTTTATCATGATGATTCGTACCAGGTATTAAATTGCCCACATTATGAATGCTATTCAATGCTCTTTGAACACTAAAATTGATGTAATATGTGATAAAGACAGTTACAATGGAGATTGTGAATCCGTGATCAACAGAAAAGTATACAACAGGGGTTCTGACTACGTCCTACATCGGAATTAATCCAAAAACTGCAGGAGAGGGTAATTGAAGAACAAGCAAAAATATTCAGGCTTAGGCGAGAGAGATGAATGTTGTAGTCGCCAGCATAAAGATGGTCCTGAATGAGAATCTTCGTTATCACTCGTACAAGAGGTGCAATTGACAAATTCTGAGCGCCAAAGCCAAGGAGAACCCCTTAATGAAGTCAAGGGAGCTTTTGAACAAGGTGAAACATCCTTTTGAATAGAAGATCTGGTTCTTCTCAGATGAAAAGACCTTCACTAAGGACACGTTACTCACCCCCCAGAACACAAGAGGCTTGCCTAAAATCCATTCGAAGTTCCATGTATCATAAAGACCAAGTTCCTGCAACTGTGTTGTTTTGCAGCCATGGTGACGTCATGCTTTCCCATATTTTTAAGCAGAGCCTTAGGCACAATTCAGACGGGTTTGTTTAGATGTTGTACACTGTCGTAGAATGACTCCCGACGATACTATATATATAACACTATTCGTTGAGGGAACTTCCTTAATTATCTCTAGAGTGCGTTTTCACTGTCTGGTGGCCGATATTATGTATCTTCAAAATGCTTAAGAAGTGGAACTGAGCTCAAGGATAATAATATTGCTATCATTAATAAAAAAGAGTTTTATTAATAATAACTATAAACAAAACACAAAAACGGAAAATATTGACAAACAGAATGGAAAGGGTCGTGGAGACTCGGGCTAATCCAAGGATTTAAGGGATCAAAAAAGGTAAAACAAATATGGAGTTAAAGAGATGGGATGGTTCGATAAACCATTTAAAGCACAGGATAGAATTGACAAATAAGGGATCAATACTCAAAAGGTGACGCTTGGCTTACGTAACTTCATTAGGGTGCAGTGGAAGGTACTTGAAGGAATATTCGGTCCGCTGGCGAGTTCCAGCCGAAGGGGGGGGATAAAAGGATCCTGACGTGGCGTCTTGGAAAGGAGAACCGTTACTCGACGAACGGCTTGACGAACAATGGCTGTTCTAGGTTGTTCTCTTCTGAACAAAGGGGGGGATGAGAACCGTCTCTTGTCTACGGGCTCAAGAACAATGGCTGTTCTAATGTTGTTCTCCTTTGAACAACAGGGGGGGTGAGAACCGTTTCTTGGCGAAGGGCTCAAAACGAACAATGGCTGTTCTAATGTTGTTCTCCTTGAACAACAGGGGGGGGATGAGAACCGTTTCTTGGCGAAGGGCTCAAAACGAACAATGGCTGTTCTAATGCTGTTCTCCTTGAACAACAGGGGAGGATGAGAACCGTTTCTTGGCGAAGGGCTCAAAACGAACAATGGCTGTTATAATGCTGTTCTCCTTGAACAACAGGGGGGGGGATGCCTTGGGGACTTGGCGTCACTAAAGGCTCGAACCTTTGGCACTCAAGGAATATTGTCCTCCTTCTGGACAAGTGATGGTGAATCTCGAGGTCGAGGTCCCTTGGCGCACAAAGGGAGAGAGGGTCGTGGTGATGTTTCGCGACGAAAATCTGGATCTCCAATCTGATCTTAGTGGTAAAGTTTCCATATAAATAGCCAGGACATCTCCTTGGCGTGGGGGAGAATGGGGTGGAAGCTTCGAGGGAACGCACAGCCGAGCCGGGGAACAATGCCTTATCTGCCCATAAGCCTAACTCGATCTGGCGAGGTCGGCGTATGGGGGCGAACGGGGGGGACGATAACCTCCTTGTTTAAACATTGGCGTCCGGTAGCTGTTGATAAGACTCCAAGCCTCGAATCGAAGATGCACGTGGGTAGCCTCATGGTTTTAAATAAAATGTGATAGAAGTTGAAATGAATGCAGCTCTGAACTCGTTCTATCACACCCCTCCATTCCAGGGGAAGTTGTCACTTCGAAAAAAAAGAGAGAAGGGACAACGATAGAGCTCCGTTGTAGGGAACTCGTTTTCTTGTACCAACCGTATCTTCCTGCACCTAACTATTATTACCTCAATACATGATTATTTTGATATTTAGATTACAGGGGAAAATAACCTTTAATACAACTTAATAAAAAAAAAAAAGGCAGGGAACAATGAAATGATATAAACTTAGTACATACGGGACAAAATAATTTATACGTAAATTAATAAGAACAAATATATATACATCAAAAAAATTAGACATTGAGCGTTACAAAATTCAGACATATACATTAATTAATTATATTACAAAAGACTCTTAAATTAAGTCGTACAAGACGGTATATACCTACATGGAGATACTAATCCTATGAATACAATTGTTCTAAGCTATTCGGTAACGCATTCCTACTGAGTGCGTCAGCGACCTGGTTATCGGAACCTTTGATATAATTTATTTTAAATTGATACTCTTGCAAGAGTAAACTCCAGCGCATGATGCGGCCGTTTGAGTGTCTCAAATTCCTAATATAGGCTAACGGACGGTGGTCGGTTCCTATTTGAAAATCTTTACATATCAAGTACAGCTTGAATTTGTCTATGACCCAGATAATTGATAGAGCTATCTTTTCTCTAGTGGCATATCTCTTCCCGCGTGGTAATAATTGACGACTAGCATATGCAACTGGATGACTCGTTCTGTCATCCACGTATTGAAGGAGTACACCTCCAATGCCCTCGTTGATCACGTCGGTCTTAACCCCAAAGGATTTTTCCGGGTTGGGCAACTTAAAAATGGGGGCAGAAATGAACTTACTTTTGAGCTGATTAAAATGGGAAACAGCGACATCATTCCAACGTAAACGATCGGAGAAATTCTTTTCCTGAAGGGGGCATAGGGGGGCCAAAATTGCAGCGAAATTCGGAACAAATCGCTGATAGGGAGAAGCTGATCCTAGGATCGATCTTAATGGCTTCTTTGTAATCGGGAGGGGCATGTCGGCGATTGCCTTAATCTTGTTCTCGTGGGGACCTGACTTGCTTTGTCCTATTTTGAAACCCAAATATTTGATGGTTTCGTGGGCAAACTGGCATTTGCTGGGGCCAATGGTGAGGCCATTTTCACGCAGTTGCTCGAAAAGAGCTAATAGGGTGGATAAATGGGGATTCCATTTAATTAGTTCTTGGAGCTGACTCTTCTGACGTGGTGTCAGCTGCGCGTCACTATCCAGGTCAGAGGGTTCCAAAGACTCGCCTGGTAGAAAAGGAGAAGGGTACTCGGCATCAGGTTGGATGCACACTGTCTGGATTACCTTAAGGGACTCCGCGGGGCAATCCTCTTCAAGCGCCGATGCTTCGTCCAGTTCTACGAAGGTATCTCCATGGGCGCGTTGGGGGTTCTTTTTTTCTTGGGGTCCAGGGACAGTCTCCGTGTCCTTGTCTGGGGCCTTATCACCTAAGGGTTTTAGTGATTCACACTCCTCTTTCGCCGTCCTAAAGTCCTGGTTAGGGGTTTCCGAGAAATCGGACGGTATCGGGGTTCTGATGGGGACGGGCTCCTGGGCTTCTTTCTTATCTCGGCCTTGAGGAAGGGCGGCCTGAAACACAGGGTCGAAACTTACTTGGGGGCTCTGTCCTATAAGTACGGAACAGAATTTTATGGGTGCTACAATGACTTCAGCCCAGCCATTATAATATTGACACTGCAGGTAACATCTAGCGACGGGGAATCTGTTCGCCCGCCCAAGTTGGTCATGTACCACCGCAAATTTTTCGTGGTTAGAGGCCACTGGAAGGAGTTCGTCGGACACGATGAAGCACGTACATCCTGTGTCCCTGACGAGAGTCAATACTCGACAGCTGTCCACGCTGCCCTCCTCATATTTCAAAGTTCCCGATGAACTTTTACCAAAAACAAAATTTACCTGGTGGCCTGACGGAGGGGGAGAAGTTTCTGCTTGGGTCTGCACCACCGGGGGAGCCGGGGTTGCATTAATCTGGTGAACTTGGTGGGCTGGTCCGCTCTTAAGCCTAGAATTTTGGGGGCAATTCCAGCTCATGTGGTTTTCTACACCACAGGTGAAGCATATGGTTGGTCGCTTCGGGAAGAGAGATGGAGGAGAAGTCTTAACGGGAGGTTTGGAGTCCCGTTGTTGGTTTTGGGGAAAGAAGTTTGGGGGTTTTACGGGGCTCGGAAACTTTGTCAGCTTTCCTGGGAAGGAGCGCGAATCCGTCCTTCTTTCTTCTCGTTGGATTTCTTTTTCTCGTTCTTCTCGTTGTATTTTTCCTTCTCGTTCTTTTCGTTGGATTACTCTTCCCCGTTCCTCTCTTCTCTTTCTTTTTCTACCTTTTTTCTTTGAACTTCTGCTTTAATCCGAGCTAATTCAATATGAAGCTCAGCTTGTCTTATCCGTTCCTCTCTTTCTCTTTCACGTTCTTCTCGTTGTATTTTTCCTTCTCGTTCTTCTCGTTGTATTTCTCTTTCACGTTCCTCTCGTCGGATTACTCTTTCCCTTTCTCTTTCTTCCTCTTTTCTTTGCTCCTCTCGAATGTACTCAATTAGTTCTTTTCCGGAAAGTCCACAGGATTCTCCTTGCGCTTTAAAGATTTCAAACTGAGTCATCTTTGCACTTGGGGGCGCACTAGTCAACCAACTAAAATTCCTCGCAACAAGAATTATGCCTCTATAGAATTAGTCTACCTAAATATGGGCACTGAACTATTCGTACTTGGTTTCTCAATCTAAATAACCCTGACTAAAATCACAAAAAAAACACAAACAAATTATTATAACCGTTCCTTGAGCTACTCCAGCTTCTTAAGTTTAAAAAAAAGGGGATAGCAATCGTTAAAACAAAAGGGAACTACTATATTCTATTATTATAACGAATAACACTATGCTTTACTCGACTGAGACCAGTGTTTGCAAAGATATAGCGTTAAACCTTACACACCTGATACCAAATTAAATAGTATATATATATATGTCGTAGAATGACTCCCAACGATACTATATATATAACACTATTCGTTGAGGGAACTTCCTTAATTATCTCTAGAGTGCGTTTTTACTGTCTGGCGGCAGATATTATGTATCTTCAAAATGCTTAAGAAGTGGAACTGAGCTCAAGGATAATAATATTGCTATCATTAATAAAAAAGAGTTTTATTAATAATAACTATAAACAAAACACAAAAACGGAAAATATTGACAAACAGAATGGAAAGGGTCGTGGAGACTCGGGCTAATCCAAGGATTTAAGGGATCAAAAAAGGTAAAACAAATATGGAGTTAAAGAGATGGGATGGTTCGATAAACCATTTAAAGCACAGGATAGAATTGACAAATAAGGGATCAATACTCAAAAGGTGACGCTTGGCTTACGTAACTTCATTAGGGTGCAGTGGAAGGTACTTGAAGGAATATTCGGTCCGCTGGCGAGTTCCAGCCGAAGGGGGGGGATAAAAGGATCCTGACGTGGCGTCTTGGAAAGGAGAACCGTTACTCGACGAACGGCTTGACGAACAATGGCTGTTCTAGGTTGTTCTCTTCTGAACAAAGGGGGGGATGAGAACCGTCTCTTGTCTACGGGCTCAAGAACAATGGCTGTTCTAATGTTGTTCTCCTTTGAACAACAGGGGGGGTGAGAACCGTTTCTTGGCGAAGGGCTCAAAACGAACAATGGCTGTTCTAATGTTGTTCTCCTTGAACAACAGGGGGGGGATGAGAACCGTTTCTTGGCGAAGGGCTCAAAACGAACAATGGCTGTTCTAATGCTGTTCTCCTTGAACAACAGGGGAGGATGAGAACCGTTTCTTGGCGAAGGGCTCAAAACGAACAATGGCTGTTATAATGCTGTTCTCCTTGAACAACAGGGGGGGGGGATGCCTTGGGGACTTGGCGTCACTAAAGGCTCGAACCTTTGGCACTCAAGGAATATTGTCCTCCTTCTGGACAAGTGATGGTGAATCTCGAGGTCGAGGTCCCTTGGCGCACAAAGGGAGAGAGGGTCGTGGTGATGTTTCGCGACGAAAATCTGGATCTCCAATCTGATCTTAGTGGTAAAGTTTCCATATAAATAGCCAGGACATCTCCTTGGCGTGGGGGAGAATGGGGTGGAAGCTTCGAGGGAACGCACAGCCGAGCCGGGGAACAATGCCTTATCTGCCCATAAGCCTAACTCGATCTGGTGAGGTCGGCGTATGGGGGCGAACGGGGGGGACGATAACCTCCTTGTTTAAACATTGGCGTCCGGTAGCTGTTGATAAGACTCCAAGCCTCGAATCGAAGATGCACGTGTGTAGCCTCATGGTTTTAAATAAAATGTGATAGAAGTTGAAATGAATGCAGCTCTGAACTCGTTCTATCACATACACTTTGGTTAAACCATGGATGGAGATGGTTACTGCTGGAAAGCCATAGTTCCAGAAAGATTCAGAAATTGTTATCGTACAATAACTACAATTTCACTCTCGACACATTCTAGTCTCCTAATTCCTGGACTTTACTCTCGTGGATTACTGCATGTGAGGCGCGGTTGAGGAAAATAACAACCGCTGCACCAGCAACATCAAGGAGATGCTGCTGACCAAGATCGATGAGGTTGAACGAAGACAAGATTCCGAGCTGCCTTGAGGCCAATGTTTAAGCTATGGGCGGCTCCAATGAATGAAGTGCTATCTGCCAGCCATAATCTAGTTGATATTTTTAAATTTTTAAAATAGATTTAATTTTGGTGGATATATTGCAGGGATGGGGGGGGGGAGGGCTCTGTTATGCAAACAGTCCAATTTAGCTCGAACATCCTGTACTACATAGAATTCTTTATCACATCGAAACTAGTTCTATGCATATAAATACGTTCTAAACTACCTAATTTACATTTTTATTAATTCAAATTCGTTTCTTGTCCTCTAAACTGTTTGATATAATTTTCACATATAATTCTAAGTTATTATTTTGTGTATTCATTTTGTTTTTAGTTTAAGTTTACTCTCAATCTGTCCTAAAGTTATTTTGTTCTGGAAGAGGTTCATTCCCTACTGTCTTTCCAGTTTAATGATCTATTTTTTAAGTTTTGTTTCTTTAAAAATATCTGGATATAAACAGCGTCCAACAGAAGAGTAGAGTTCACAGCTTTTGACCACGTGGACCACAACGTAGCAGTAACCCAACTATACCACCTCGGATTCAGGACGTCACTGCTACCCTTTATAACATCCTTCCTCACAGCGCGGCAGCAGTGCACCAGGAACAGTGAAAAATCCTCCACCTGGCTGCTCACCACCTGTGGAATGCCCCAGAGGAAGTGTATTAGACCAGTAATCGTCCTCGCCGTTATCAACAGCCTATAAAATTCACCTCAAAAAGTAAAGTTCGTAGATGATGTGACTGTACACACAGTGGTGAGGACTATCGACCTGCACACAAACCCCCTACAACAACTCATCACCACCATCAGTAATCAGTCTCAGAACTTAAATTAATTCCTAATCCCACAAAATGCGAACTGCTCAACATCAGCTTTTTGCGAAAGGACGTGGTATTCTCTGATGTGCACCTCGAAGCGAACGTCATACCTTGTGTCGAAACAGTCAAAGTGGTCGAGCTGATTATAAACTCAAGCCTGACTTTGCAGGACCATATCGATTACATCTTCACCCAGGCGTCCAAGCGGCTTTTCATGATGTTCTGAGCGAAATCGTTTGGGGCCTCGCAGGAGTAGCTGGTACAACTGTACTGCCAGCCCATACCACCTGTGCTGGAGTATGCGTGTCCGGTATGGCATCCCGCTCTCACAGCTGCCCAGCGAACCGCTCTGGAGCGCGTACAGAAACGGGTGTGTCGCATTGTTATAGATGGCCATTACAACAGCTTTAGTGCCATGCTCTCCACGCTTGGCTTGCCGTCGCTGGGGAACAGGAGAAGCCAACTCAACTTTAGTTTTTTGGGGAGAAACTACGGGAAAATGACCACCTGAGCATTCTGCCAGCAGGGGCACCATCTCACTACCGGACACGACTCAGTGCTAGATCGCTACCGGCCAGGTGCAGAACAGACTGCTACAGGCGGTCCACCATATCATATGTGGCTCGCCTGTTGAACAAATAGACTTTGTGCATGTTGGACATTAATTGCTTTTATTAAGATCTTATATATTTTATTTTTTTCATTGTTCAATGTTACCTTTTAATTATTTTAGTCAATATATTTTCACTGAAGTTGTAAATCGAGGACTTTTCAGTAATAGCACATTGTACAATGTACTGCTTCTTAATGAATAAACCAATTATTATTATTATTAATATTTGAATGGTTTTATTGATAAAATCAATAATAGAAATATTAGATCGAAAATATTTCCGACCCATAATGATATTATTTCATCATCATGAAAATATAACACAGAAAAGGTGGATGTAGAAATTGAAAAAAATATTCTATCGCATGAGCTTTGTTACGAATTACAGCTGGAAAAGTTTTTCTCATAGTTTTTATTAAGTCTATTACGATAAATTTCTCTCGATTCAGACATTCCTTATTCGTTGGGCTTCTTTAGTGAACGGCATTTTTTAATTTCTAAAAAGGGTTCATTTTAAGATATAGTGATGGATATTTAAAACATTAATTTTGGGATCTTCGCAGGTCTGCCTTTTCTGCAAATACGACAAATGTATCTATTATCCTTTCGTTCTTCCATTATAATTTCTTTCAAAAATATTCTATCAAGGTGAACAGCATCATTTACAAATGTTAATCTCACAAAAACGTGAAAATTATGAAGCTAGAGATATTTTGTATTCTAATAGAGTGGATGTCATTTTTGTGGGGGAATAATTTCAAAGTTGTCTTTGAATCGTCAACTCGAGTCTTAGTCAAATCTTTGATATAGTTGCTTCATAATGCCCTCTGAATCGACATTTGAAATTCTTTGCAAAGTTACGAATATATGTATGTTCCAACCGATGTAATTTATCTTTTCTTTTATCATTCACGTCGATGGCGTATTGGAAGAAGAAAGATTATTCTCCCATCCGAGCATTAAAGATAAAAGATTGTAATAAATAAAATCGTAAAGTACTTTTAATATTATTAGAGCTTCTTTGAAATAATTTTTGTCTGTATTGAAAGAGTTGGGGAAAAATATAGCTGCTAGTAATGTAGGAAAAAAGGAAGGGTTGCAGGTATTCGTTCATATATTGCACTGCTGGGGAAGATTTAGATCTATAGAGATATAAAGACCATGATAATCGAAATGGGCATTTAGTAACTATATATAAAATAGGAATTACAAAATTAAAGATAGTAATTTCTCCATTGAAAGAGGCCTCGGTCGCACGAAGTTCGGTGGGGCACTGCCTGTTGCGATTGTGTGTACTACAGCGACAACTTTGGGGTTGTACAGGACTCGTACTTTTTTAATACTGCCCTACAGCGGGGCGACATGTGCTGGAAATCATTAATGATTAGAGATATTACCGATTCCTTGGATTGTTTTATGTTGGAAACGAGCATCGTGTGATTGTTAATCCGGATGCCGCACGCACAATCAACCAAATGATTAAAAGTGCGCTAGAAAACAGGCTCCCAAAAACGGCGATGTGGTATCCGCCACAAGGCATGACCGCCTAAATGAGCGACGCAAACTAGGAATAACTATTTACAGCTGTACTTCACGGTGAATCTTTATTTTACCTCCATTGGCAGTTGCAATATTCACACTGGACTCTTGCATTTCACACGACTACACCAAACTGACTGGAATTATAGACACGCTTGCCTCTGTATCGATTAGGAATTCATATTTATTATTATTTAATTTCGCCGCGACAGTGAGCAAAGTTGGCATGCCGGCAGTCGCATTTGCATACCGTTTCAGTTTTCCAAGGAGGCCGGCGAGGAGGACCTGGAAGATGTCTGCATTTTCATGTATTCACTTCGCTTTGGCCATCTACACCATGGTTTACAAAATTTTGCACTCGTACCGAAATATAGATATGACCCGCATACTACAGGCCTTTGATTACCGCGAAACGGTCGTAATCGCATTGCCATATTTGTGGCACTATCATTATATTTACGACTGCCATCAGGGCACGCACCTATACGCACTGAACGCGTATGGTTTGAATATTGTATATGGTTGACCTGATTACCACTCCTATCACTTACACTTAACGCAGCTACATTCGGAAACGAGTTAGCACCACTCTTGTTTCTGATACCATCAACTACACTGAAATACTGGGCTTTGTAAAACGGCATTAGTTCATTTGCGAGTTTGGAGGCAGGGATTGAATAAACTTGCGCTTTACTAGGTCTTACGAAACTCCAAATTGCTTAATTCCTGCAGATAAACCGATAATCGACCAGTAAATAGAGAAGATGGTATGAGCTTCTCGAATAATTCCAGTTTGGTCCTCTCGAAAAGCCTGAACAGTTCTGACTTAAGAATTTGATAATTCTGCTACGCCAGAATTGTGGGAGATTTTCCTCTAGCTTGGTTTTAGTGAAGTAGGCTGTGTAAGGAGACCTGTTGGATTACCGTGAGGAAAAGAAATCTCGGAAGGTGGATTCAAGGAGTCTTTATTGGGCAGAAAACTCGGTAAGCTTAGGCACAACGAATTTGATTGAACTTCTCCGGGTATTTGAGGCAGGGCTACTACCTGACGTTTTCTGGCTTGCCTCGGCTCTACCCAGAGCTGTATATAATGTATCGAAAACAGTAGGCTTGCTCTTAGCCTATGACACAGTTTAGGCAGAGTTAACTGTACTGGATGTGTATTTGTGTGTGCATAGGGATAGAGAAAGACTTTATCTCAGAGTTCAAAAATGCGATTTTGTTTCGCAGCCCTTTGACAGTAGATTGGTACACATCTTTCCTGTCTTCAGCTCCCTGTCAATGATTCGAGCAGTTTTGACATTTGTAGGTACAGCTATGGCGTTTGCCAGAACCTTGGTGATAAGGGACTGGATAGGTATCGCGAGAGTTGTGTAAGTGTATATGAATTTGAGTGTGTAACTGTGTGAGCGCGTATGCGTGTGAAAAATTCGTTTTTCCTATAGCTCTTTATAAGAACAGTATATATTATCGTTTACATGATCAAATGTTGTATATTATTATTCATCTGAAAAAATGTTATATATTATTATTTTTATGACAAAAATGTTATATATTTTAGATTACATGCATGCATATAATTATGTGCGTGCCCATTTGAAGCCTTCATAGGATTCATAAGACACTCATCTGGAAGGCTTCATTGTCAATCCTATTTTGTCTTGCAACTTGGCACTACAACTGTGTCAAAGGTGAGACAAATGGAGATCAGAGATAGAGAGGGAGAAGGGAGGACGGAAAGAACCCGCGATCGGCTTCTTTTTGAGGTAACTTCCGTTTGACAACACGCCTATAGAGAGCTTAGTTGTAACAACGAGAGGTTCCGCGAGATGCCGTGAAGGTCTAAATTCACTCCCGGCGTCTCTGTATAGATAAACTAAAATCCACTTTCGGCGCATCGGTAAAATTCACCTCCAGCGGGCCCGTATAAATAGTTAAGCGTTAGCATGAGTAAGATTATGTAGTATTTTGCCAAAGCGGACGCGATGCAGAAAAATTTTATCTCTCGACCTCTCTTACCCCAAGAGCCCGAAGAAAAGAAAATTCAATAGGAAAAAAAGAAATAGGAACGAGGAATCTCCCTCACTGTTGTATTTGACTCAGCTTTTCCGCGGCGGAATACTCCCTTGATCCCTTCTTTCGAGGCTAGTAGTGGTTGTTAGAAGACAGGCTGTATTTTCCTTCATAACTTTAAACAGGCCGAGTACTAATCGGACAAGTACAAACCAAAGCGTGCCGTTGAAAAGCAATCGAGCTCGACGGTCATACCCCTCCCCCCCAAGCCTTTCTCTTGGGTATAAAAATCCTTGGGTGGCAGATTCACCAGGAATGGTAGTTTCCATTTTGTGGGTCGTGTACGTTTGTGTGTACGCAGTCACCGATCCCGCCTGGAGCTGACGTGTGCAAACCTTTTGCCCATTTAGTTATTTTGTATTTCTATGTTGCATCCATTATTTTATTTTTGTTTTTACAGTAGTAAAGATTATTTAGTTTCATCCAGTTTGATATCTGGAACCTCCTAGTTAGTTGATTTAATTCAGTCAAGGAAAAATAGTCACTCTTACTCGACTTAGTGCAACTCACGTTAAGTTGCATTATTCAGGGCAAGGCCCAATCCCAGAGTGTCCTGCGGGCTTGCCACGTTCCCTTCCTAGTCATAGGAAACAACCGGTTTTCAGCAAATCTAACCTTACCTAAGACATAGATAAATATATATATATATATATATATATATATATATATATATATATATATATATATATATATTAAACTGGTGTCAAGGTCTTCTGGGGTTTGGTTCTGGCTATCAAAAAGACTGGAGAAACAATCTTCTTAAAGTACTTCATTCATGGTAAGGCCTAATCGCAGAGTTCCTGCCATGTTCTCTTTCGAGTCGAAGGAAGAAAGCAGAGGTCAGGAAATCTAACCTGACCTACAAAAATCTGCATTTTCAAAAAATATCATTAGCCAAATTAATATTGAAAATTTGATGATTGAAATTATATTACTAGGGTTTGTCTTGGTTTTACGATGGTTAGTGCATAAGGAAGAGATCGATTAAATTATTATGATCCAATTACTAACTAATTCAAAAGGCATTTATTGGAAAATTCAACAGAAATAAAGAAATGCCCGACGACCGAATGTTAAAAAGCAAATTTCTGACAATTTTAGACACAAAAAGAAATATTATCAAACCTGAAAAAATAAAGCATCCCAGGTATGGCTTAAATATCAACTTAATGTTATGATTTATATGCGAAAGTTATTATTAAACTAATTTAAAAGGAACGTGTCTTCGTAAACCATAAATTTTTATTATTTTAAGTGTTTATTTGAGCCTTTTAAAGCCTGCAAGAACTGACGCCATTCTTACCTGAATTAATAAAAGAAAGGCGGAGTTTTGCTGGTTGAATTTCTTAGTTATTTTTCTTTGGTTTCACTTTATATTTAATACATATAACTGTCCAAATAATACAATAAATAAAGATAAGAGAAAAGAGATGCATATATAATAAGTAATTCCTATATTTTATTGAATAAGTTCATAGTTCTTATTAGGATAAATGTGAGGTGTGCATTAACTAGCTATCGCTTTTATCGATTACACAATGATGCTTGATTCCAGTCCCTAAAAATTAGGCCATAGACAGATAGCAAAGATCAAATGGTCTAGGAGCTAAGCAACGAAAAAATAAAATCACTTAATTGACTCTACCATATGTAATCAATATATTTTTGTGGGTTGGACACTTAATACAGAAAAGAAAACTACCTTATTCCAATGGCTGTTTTGAAGAATTTAAAAGATTAATAGTGTTGTTCTCAAGAAACTGCCATCAAAGAGTCTTTTTTTAATAATTTACACTCAATTTTGCTGGAAATCTTAATAAAGAAGCTTTAATGCTAAGTGGGATGAAATCTCTGATGAGGCAGCAAAATGCCAAATAGCTATTATGGGAATGGAACAAGATTTCTTTAGTTCATTTCAATGATTTCCATTTAGGGAATTAGAATTTTCCAATTCATTCATTTTTATTTCTTTTCTTTTTGTCTTAGTCTTTCGTATAATTTAGTCTTTCATATATTATTTCTTTCACTATTTCATATATTTCAGGGTTTACAGACGTTCTTCAATAGTTTCGAGTTCAAGAAATTTGCGCGGAAATCCTTTTCAATTGGCTCTCCTTCCACTTTAGTTTGTTTTTAATTTCCTTAGAATTCCATAAAATATATGTCAAACTCTATTTACCAAGTCTTTCGTGCCAAATTCTCGCAGGAGACTGTTAATGTTTGTAGCAGATGTCGAGTGGGATAGACGGGATGGCAAATTGAGGCCTCTTTCATCAAGCTTTCTGGTTTTGTATTTCGGGGAAAATACAACAAATCTACACGTTTAAAGACAGACATTGCTCAAATAAACATCTTTCAGCTCTTTTGGCAGAGTGATGAGAGGGCTTTCAACCAGTAAATGAGTTTACGATGTAAGGTTACTAGGCTCTGCCTTAGAGAGGCGCATACTCAAAGAGGACTGAAGAATAACTTAGTTTTCGTGATAAATAAACAATATTATCGTAGAATGATCGCGACATATACGTCACTTCTACCCAATATTCGTGGACGCTCAAAATCAAACGGGTGACGTTGACTCAACTCTGGTCATAACAGAGATAAGGGATCGGAGTGGGGGATGGGGCGAGTGCGAAGGATTTATATTCAAAAGAGTGAGTGCAGTTGGCCGATATTAAACTAATGAAAGCTGCGACTAGGTGGCTTATGAAAAAGTAAGAACAAAATATTCTTTAATATTCATACAGTTATACACAATGAATAGATTAAATAAAATAATGGCAATCGTTACTCGCTGAATACAAGAATAGAACTTAACAGAGCTACTTAGTGCGAGCTCAACGGTGGGAGGGGGGGCGAGAGGCGATAGCAGGGTCGCCACAGATGATTCATCTTAGCCTGAGTTGGGTTCGAGGCTTTAATAGATGAAACGGGGAATTGGATGGATATTCGAGGGACGTTAACCAGCCGGAGTTTAACCTCTAGTAGTAACAGTAACTGGAAGGAGTATTCGTGTCAAACGAAATGTACCGAAACCAAGGATGGGCCAAATGACTGGGGCTCAGATCCTTCGGTCTACTTCTAGCCTTCAGCTCTTTGAAAAAAGAGAGCGCGATCGAGAATGACGTGTTTCGTTGTAAAAGGTAGGCATATACTGTCGATGCCCGATTGAGACCAACAATATATAGGGACTAGCCGGAACCGTAACTGACTCCGCCAATGGAGGGCGTGAGGGAATCTCTCCACGAACCAACACGGCGCTTGGGGGATGGGAAGTACTCTCGCGGAGGTTTCTTAATAAGACCCAGGGAGACGAGAAAAGCGCGCGTTTGAAATTCCAGTTCCTGGCTTATTGCAGCTAGCAGTTCGATATTCTAACTGTTCTCACGGTCCTCACTCACGTGGACTGACCTCGTGCCTGATCTCTTGCTTTCGACGGGCCAAATAACGACAAGAGGCCTCTATTATTGACAAACATATTTCTCTATTTATTTTACATTAATTATTTTCTATTCTATTACATTTATTTTTAGGAAATTGTTCGATCTTTTATGTGGTAGATTAGTGTTCACTAACATTCAAAAACTGACATTGGTTGTTTCACTAAAAGAATAATAAAATTGTCAGTTTTCTTATTTATTTTGTACACACGATTTTCATGAATGTGTGGGCATATGAAATTTTTGTAAAAATGTTTCTTCCATTGCTATTTCATCACGTTTGGACAGGAAAACTAGGGAAGAAATAATATTGAAAGTTTTTCTCTAACTTATAGTTGATAACATTCGGACAGAAAAACTAGGAAGAAATAAAATTGAAAAATGTTTCTCTAATTTATAGTTGATGTCATTAGAACAAAAGAACTAGGAAAGAAATAATAGCTAAAAATGTTTGTACAATTTCTAATTGATGACGTTAGGATTGGAGAACTAGGAAGAAATAATATTGAAAAATGTTTCATCCATTTCTATTTCATGACGTTCGGACAGCATAACAAGGGAGAAATATTATTGGAAAATGAATTGTGATAATAATAAAAAGTTTAAAGTTTGCCCTTTTCATTCCTCCTATCAAGCTAAAAAGATGAAATATTTTTAAACTATCGAGGGTATATTACTAAACTTAAATAAGAACAAAAGAGATGACTGAAAAGAACAAAAATGGATGAGAATAGTCATAAATAAAAATATTAAATTTGGCATGGAAGTTAATGTGAAATCAGAATCATATGTAATTTTTATCTGAACTAACAGTTTTGTGGGCAATCAATAGTTAAGTAAAGCAAAAGCATATGCAATTGCATTTTGGACTTTCAGAAATATTTTCGTGAACAAAAGTAATTGGACTACCACCTAATTCACAAATGTAAGTGCGTTGCATACCAAAATTCCCATAGAACTTTACTTAAAGGTTATGAGATTATAGCAGAAAATTTTGTTTTTTTGTTTGTTAAAGTTGGTCAACTCGGAAATATTTTTCACTAGTATCGTTGAGTTGAAATGATTGGTATTTTCCTGTAAAGTAGTTTTCCATGATTATCTTTGCTCAATGTCTTTTTCACTACAATCATCCCATAACTGTAAAGGTTAGCAAGAAAAGGAGATACGAGGAAAAAAAAGGAAGTTTGAAATTTTCGGTCTCCAAAAAAGCTAAAGTCTTTCTCCTTTTGGCACAAATTCATTTTTTATTGAATCTGAATGTGACCAAGCAAGTGTGATGGGATTCAGGCTTTTGGAAAGAGGCTTCATGATAAGAAGGCCCACCGAGAGACAAATATATGAACACAAAGAAAAGATTCGAAGACAACTGGACTTTCTCTGACAAATATTTAGATTGGACAGTAAAAGATACTTTCTCTATCTAACACCTTTCTCACCTATTCATAAACTGTTCAATGGTGAAAAAGTAATTTCAGTATGAATTCTGTATCGTCGAAATCGTGAAATATTCTGAGACCTCTTCCGTATGTGTTTAATACAAATTATTTAAAGCAAATGTCAAAAATAAATTCTCCCCTTGGCTGTCATCATGGGAAGAAAGATCATAGAATAATAACTGGCATAAACACATATCATTAATCAGTTAAAGATTTATGATTGTCCGTGTATTTTCCATCAGAATATCCTCCACTACTTTGACTTAGGGAAGGAGACTAACGAATTTCGTTAGTAATGAATTGCAAACTACACTTACAGTAATTCAACGAGAGATCCCGTGGAACTTCATATAAAACAGGATAAGAATTAAATCTAAAAGAATTATTCGAACTTTTTAAACATTTAAAGGCCAACAATTACACACCATTGCTCCAGAGATGCCATTGAGTTTGGTTGATATCTAGCATGTGGCAATAAATAGCGGAGGGCAGAAAGACAAAGGGCAAAGACAATAAAAACCCGAGAACTGAAGATAACTCTTGAATTTCCTTGTTTGTTGTCATAGAAAACTATGAATGGTAAGGACTTATTTCGAAGTAGTGTTACTTATAACTAGAAAGTTGATGTCGGCCACAAAACCTTTTTTTCTGAGGTTAGAGTGAACGAGGATATAGGAAAATCAAGAGACGAGGACTCTTAAACCAAATATTCTGTCAATGGTAAATATAAGTGCAAAGAGGCGCATTTTAAACGGACAGAATGAGTTTCGTTGATAAGATTAGAGTAAATAAAAATTTCGAACTACAACCTTAAGCGAATATGGCTACAACTATAGTTTTTTTAATGGTAATAATGCTACAATTTAAATGAACATTCATTTAAAGTGTCTGTGAGGAGAAGTGGGGGAGGGGGTAATTACTAAAACCACTGCTCTAAGATTTGCTCGTTTGTTATAAATCTTTAAATCATCCTTCTTCCTACCTTGGTATTTCCGACCTTTTATGATTTTTATACTAATGAAGGAGAAATTGGACACTTTTTGCCCCATCGGGGGCATTTTGTCTGAAATAAGTAATAAAGAAGAATAATGAATACTATTTTTTAAAGAAGTCAGAATGATGGCGAATTTTTTTAACTGTTTAGAAGCGAAAATCTGACCAGCTTTAAGTACTTGTTTTGGAGACAGTATTCAGAGGCTCCAGGAAAACAGCCACGAAATTCTGTTAGGTGTTCAAATCTTTGGAGTGTATACTTAAATTGACCCCTTCCCCATTGGTTAAATTTATAGAACATATCATTTATTGTATGATATTAATATCAATTAAAATAAAATATTGTGGAATAAGAATATATTTCGAGATTACAGCATTTAATGTCCTGTCTCCAATTGACAAACCTACTATTTCAACAACCATTGAAAGTGTCAGTATATTACAAATGAACTCTTTATTTACCGCCACATACTTGCTTGTCTCAAAACAATCTATCGATGAGGTGTAGAAGACACATATATTAAAAAATTATAAATTACATCTGATCGGATGGGTATTTTCGTCCTAGTAGGGACCCCATTTCTCCGTGATCGACAGGTTTTAATTCCCATTTACTACTTCACTGGAGTTAAAAATTATATAATTATCAAATGTTAGATTGTTACTTTCGTTACATTTTACGATTTGGATACTACACGTCAGCGATTTGCAAGTGTTCTCTACCTTTAATTCTTACGACATTAAGTTATTTTGTTGGTTTCGTGATTTATTTCCATTATTACAATAATCATTCAGTTGTGCACAATTATATAAAATTCAATATTAATTAACAAGATTATCTTTATTATCTAGATTTTTGAGACGCTTTACATAGAGCCAAAATTTTTGTGGGAGAGAAGGAGGAAGTCGATAGAGTTTCAAAAATTCTTACTAAAGAAATTCTCAAAGACACAAGGTTACTTTTCAATTGAGATTCTTTAATTTTAATTGAATTAAGTTCAATTGCATTTACTTGTCACAGAATTTCAGTTTAATGTAAAAATATAAAAATCATTTTTGCTTTTGTCTATTTCTTTATTTTAATTTTTATTCTTTTGTGTTCAATCTCTTTCGAGTTTCGTCAGCTGAATCATCTAGGCGACTTTATTGTGTAGCTACCTAAACCAATTAAATATTATGATAACGCCTTCACTCGTTTAGATTCTTTTCGCAATTTTGACATGGTTCTCATCTCAAAGTTTTGTAAACTTTCATCTCATAAGAATTAATGTTATTTAATTAAACTTAGCGAATGAATTTGTGGAATATAGATAAAACGACTGTAGGCATTTTATATTTTATCTGTTAAATTTCTTTAAGCTTAATGTTCCAAAAGTGATTATTTTAATATGCAAATTTTAGTAGGATGAAGTCAAATTGAAAATAATATATCTTTTGAATTGTGTCAAAGAGATACTTGTTTTATAATTATACCAACTATAGGTAGTATATTTCAGCTGTTTTGCAAACTTAAGATCATATAAATTATCGAATTAACTTATATATATATATATATATATATATATATATATATATATATATATATATATATATATATATATATATATATATATATATATATATATATATATATATATCGTGGTATGACCGGTATACGCAATTATACGCACACAAGCCTACTGGCCGACGGAAATTAAGGCTCCACCTAGGGATGGTTCTAAGAGTGATTTACATACACAGTTGCTAGGCCAAGGAATATTCAAACACGACTAAAAAAAATATACTTTAATAGGACTAAAAATTATATATACATATAGGGCAAGTTAAATGGCAATGCAATCAAAATCAAATATTGACGGTTCACTGCTAAGATGATTGACACTATCAATTAAGTTTGAACCGACTTATAATTAATTAAGTAATGATTTTACAATTATGCAAGTTCTAGAGCAAAGGGGATCCTTAACGTTCGACGCGGTAAAGATGGGAGGAGCGTGACGAAGCGGGGGTTAAATCTCTTTTACCTTCATGTGCGGCGAGTAGAACCAATTAGGTAACTTCTACCTTGAACTTGTGGGCGTCTCATGAGACGCTCAATTCAACTCGGGAAACTGAAGTTTGAGGAGGAGGCTCTTATCCTTCAGAGGCAAACGAAGAGTGCTTCGGGGATGGCTTTTCAGATCCTTAAAATCCAAAGACGTAGTGAGAAGGGTTGAAGCGCGCCTAACTATCCCCACAAACAACAATGAATGACGAGTAGCTCTTCCTTGGCTCTTCGACAATTACTCAATTCTTCTCTGGACGAAAATGTAGTCGATTCCCTCTCGACTAACGAAGACGTTAAGACTAACGGACTGGACGGCAGCTTCAGACACAATCTGCATGTGCAATCTGAACTGTTGAATATATACTCTGAAATTATCTAGACGGGGAGAGGGATTCATCGCCAACAGACTTCCTTAATTGCATTGGGTAGCGATAAGGTTCTATAGCGCCAAGTCGCGATACCCACTTAATGGTCTTTACATTGTTCTAATTTACGCAGTATATAGGGCAGAGTAATTGTCGAAGAGCCAAGGAAAAGCTATTCGTCATTCATTGTTGTTTGTGGGGATAGTTAGGCGTGCTTCAACCCTTCTCACTACGTCTTTGGATTTTAAGGATCTGAAAAGCCATCCCTGAAGCACTCTTTGTTTGCCTCTGAAGGATAAGAGCCCCCCCCCAAAAAAAACTTCAGTTTCCCGAGTTGAATTGAGCGTCTCATGAGACGCCCACAAGTTTAAGGTAGAAGTTACCTAATTGGTTCTACTCACCGCACAGGAAGGTAAAAAGGATTTAACCCCCGCTTCGTTACGCTCCTCCCACCTTTACCGCGTCGAACCTCAAGGATCTCCTTTGCTCTAGAACTTGCATAATTGTTAAATCATTATTTAATTAATTATCCGTCGGTTCAAACTTAATTGATAGTGTCAATCATCTTAGCAGTGAACCGTCAATATTTAATTGCATTGCCATTTAACTTGCCCTATATGTATATATAATTTTTAGTCCTATTAAAGTATATTTTTGTAGCCGTGTTTGAATATTCCTTGGCCTAGCAACTGTGTATGTAAATCACTCTTAGAACAATCCCTAGGTGGAGCCTTAATTTCGGTCGGCCAGTAGGCTTGTGTGCGTATAATTGCGTATACCGGTCATACCACGATATATATATATATATATATATATATATATATATATATATATATATATATATATATATATATATATATATGGAAAATGATGGGGCGCTAAAGAGTCATTGGCTGTAATATTTAGACACAAGTAAAAGCACTAAAATAAATAATTGGGATAATGTAGAAGAAGGTAGCATTACCAGATAGGGCTAACCAGACAATCAACAACTACTTTTTGAAAAGGTTGACAATGTTCGCATTTAATAATTACCTTTTTTTATGGCCCTCCTCAAGCCAATGACCTTCACAGAACTTCCGTTTACTAACTAAGCAAAGGTCTTAAGGAAACTGCATTCATAAAGCACGTTTGGGGAAAGAGGAACGCATGCCATCAAGGAGATTACAGAATTTGGGGTAAATATACAGGGTTATTCAAAAAGAATGAACTGATTTCATTACGCAATATTTCATTAAGGAAAAGCAATAGAAAACTCTAGCGAGGTCACAAGTATTCGACTCACAATCAAATTTTATTTCCTGTCTTACAAGTGTTCAATGTGGCCACCACCTGCAGCACGGGCAACATCAATGCGATAAGAGAATTCTTCCCAGAAAGAACACCTAAGCAGCACAGACGACGACAAAGAAAAAAAATTAAGGGTTCAGATCCATTACTTGGGGTTCTCAGGGGTCTCCATATTCCCAATACGGAAAACAGGTGGAGGCGTTTAAGATTTTGCATATAAGAAAGTTAAAGGTGATACTAAATTAAATGGACAGCCCGTGCTCATCACGAAGCAGAGTGTATAAAAATGTTATTCGGCGCAGTTATTATAATGATCGCGGTAGGAATCACGTAAATATTGTGGTCAAATAAAAGTTGTATTCGCAACGTGGACATCCATATTTCTAACAATGTCGGAAAAGAATTAAGTACTTTAACTTAAGCTAATCACGATCGAGTTATATACAAGTAATACCGTAGTTTTTTCATAAACATTTAACAGAAAGCTATCTGATAGCCATTGATTAAATATGCCGGATGCCATGTGAAGATTTCTAAGTCTCAGATAACGAGTCTGGGGATAAGGCAAGATAGATTTGTTTGTTCTAACCATAGAAAATTTATGATAGACTAAGTCTATGTAAAGTAATGCCAGGTGAAAAGAGATATGATAATGAAGTGGAACAAGAAACGAACCATGAGTAACAATATGAAACATCTCTGCCTGGAGAGATATCTGTATCGTTCCCAATATGAAAAGGGTAAGGACGATGTGAAGGTTTCAAGCAAAATCAGCTAATGCATTTAAAATAGTAATGGTTTGCCTACCTGAAAGTGCATCCCACACGCCTAACCCACGTTCTCTGAATTCACAATGCCTCCAGCATTCACATTGGTTTTCAGATTCTCCTTCGAATCCGAAGTGGATATTATAGTTGAGTCTTTTCATGTTAGGCCTAAACGTTCACTTCTTGGGGATTACCCACGTCATCAGTGGTATGATAAATTGCTATGAGTGCTTCTTGCTCACCGCTCTTAAATGCCATTGTTTTATTTAGTGAATTCGTGGAGGTCCTAATACTCACACCGTACAATTGCGCCGGGCATCATTGCCCAAGCTCACTGCTGATCAGATCATGCACTTTCCTAACCATATCCAAACTTCTATCCCATTTGTTTAAGAAATATGAGAATTCTCCTAAATTTCTCAACAAATTTATTAGGATCTTTGCAGTTAAAATGCGCAGATCACACTAATTTATGGTTAAAGAAGGTTCAAATACCCAGAGAACATAGGTGGTAAGAAGTAGGCTTCCGCTAGACCCTCAAAAGAACCCAAGTCCTATTTAAGGGAAAGAGAGATACCCCTCTTCGACTGGCAGAGGCGTCCCCCTCTCACCAGAGGATCAGAATAATTCACCCGAGGTATTTGCCTTAATCGATGAGAGAAACTACGAACAGAATGTAGAAATAATGCAGCGCTATTTATGTGGATGCATACTTTACATGATGGTATGAGTTAGGTAAAATTTAAGTCACGTTGACCTATCTAAATGCTTAATACAATATGATCAGCATCACCCACCTTACCCTCTCTCCTTCTCCTACACCCCTCCACATTCTCTCTCTCTCTCTCTCTCTCTCTCTCTCTCTCTCTCTTTCATTTCCCTTGGTGTTGTTTTTTGTCGTTCTCTGTTTCACTTTGTTCAAGATACACACGCACGCACACACACACTTACAGACATATATATATATATATATATATATATATATATATATATATATATATATATATACATATATATATATATATATATATATATATATATATATATATATATATATATATATATATATATATATATATATATATATATATATATATATATATATATATATATATATGAATCCAGCAAATTGCAATCAGCTGAGGGTAGATAAATTGGATGGAATCAACAGGGGTAGAGTAGCCATGCGCTAGTAAAATGAGAAGATACCCTTTGTCCAAATCCTGGAGAAAGGAGGTCGAGTCCTGAGAGATATGCTACGAATCCTGTTGACTCAGTTTAGTTTCACATATCAGCAAAAGGGATTTATCTTTAACTAAGGACAAGTATTCTCGCCAGGAAGAACGGTATGTGTGCTTCGAAACATATAGGAATCTGGCCCCAGCTCGACCAAATTTTGCCCGAGAGAAATTGCTTGGCCGGTGATTATAGTATAACATATCTTTTGGGGAAAGCCAAAGGCATATAATATCATTAGGATATTATATGCCTATGGCCTTCCTCAAAAGTTATTCACAATTTTCTATGTAATCTTAATTCTCTTTTCCCTTCTATTAAATTTTTACTTGAAATTCAGGAGAATGTGACTCTTCCTTTTCTTGACCTTTTGATACATAGGACGCCGTCAGGTTTTAAATACTCTGTTTATCGCAAACCGTCTAACTTCAATTCATATATTCACTTTTATTTTTATCATAGTGTTAAAATTAAGCAGTGGTCTGTATTTACTTCTATGTTTCTGCGTGCGTAACGCCTTTTTAGTCCGGAAATTTGAGATAAGGAATTGTCCAATATCTTTGAAATAGGTAAGAAACATTGTTACCCTCGTCAATTTTGGCATACTTCATTAAACTTTGCAAAGAGAACTTTTTATAGAACTGATAATCCACTGGTTTTCAATTACAAAAATTGTCTTATCTTGCCATACTTTGAACCATTTTTTTGTCTCACCCGTATTTTTATGCCAGTTAATATCTCTGTAAATTTTAGATATGAATCCACTCTATATAAAATGTTAGTCCAGAATAATACGAGAAAAAAATGTGGAGTATATTCTATAGAATGTTCTATTTGTAATTTACCTTACTTCGGGCAAACTGGTTAAATCTTTATCTACTAGAATTTGCCAACATAAGTATAATATTAGAAGAGGGAAAAAAAACAGTGCTTTATTTTTACATTCATCTGAAAATAACGACACCATTGAATGGAACTCTTCAAAATTCCTTTATCACTCCGCTAATTTCACAAAAGAAATATTGTCGAGTGTTCGTTCCTTAATTGGCATCTTACCCAATATGAACATTTCACCTGGCCTATTTACACTCAACCGTTTCAAAAAAACTTGTACTAAATGAAATAATTTCCTAATTCAGCCTGTTGTCACTCTTTATTAGTGTAATATCATTCGCATTGCCTCCCCTACCACCTGTCTTTGTTGTGCCTGTGAATTGACTCTTACCCCTAAATGTTTTCGCTCTAATTGATAATCCTTTAAAATGTTTTTTTTTCATCCAACCTTATTCCATTCATATACATGGCGTTGTTGTGTGATTATCGTTTTAGGGATGCACACGTCTGTTATTAGTTGCCTATTGTTCTTTTTCCTGGTATTTTTCTGTCTTCTTTTTGTGTTATTCTCATTCGTCTGTACTATGTGATGTATGTTCCCTACGTATCTTTGTACCCTATATAAGGTTGTCTTCTCTATTTTCATGCTACTCCTTGAAAATGAACTTGTAAATATAGTTCGAAAGTGCTTGGATTCATCTTTTCATTTTCCTGTGGGTTAATTTTCATATATATATATATATATATATATATATATATATATATATATATATAACTAGAAAATACCAAAAACGTCTTAATATAGAAATTCTCCTCGATGGCATTTAAAAGCTAGAAAAAAGAAAACAAAGTCACTACGAAACACACACTTACAGCCGAGCTCCTTGCAGAGACGGGCAATTGCAGACGCAGCTTTAAAAGTGAGGTTCTTTTACCCAAACTTATAAAGGCCGTCAAAGACCTTCGAAACATCTCAAATATCACCGTTAGAAAATATGACAAAGCTTCAACCTTCGTCATGATATCAAAAGAAGAATATCTTGTCAAAATGGACACTATCTTGAACGATCGAACAAAGTTTAAAAAATCACAAGAAATGCCACTGAAGATTTTAAAAAAAATAATTGAACAAAACTATCGAACGCATCAATAGCCAAGCAGGAAAAAAAAAATTTAAGAAAATAATCAGGGACTTTTCCCCCGATTATATAAATTTTGCGATCCCGTTTTTAATATATGAAATTCATCAGGTAGAATTATGAGAGAATGGGGAAAGCTGGATGAGAGGCGTTTGAAAAAATATTCAAATAAGGTTTGTCTCCAGAGGGAAATTGTTTTGCAAAGATATGAAACTCATACGCACAAAACAAATTTATACGTATTCCATATATTCGTATGTACGTATGTTCACACATGTATGTATGTAAGTATCTTCACAGATATTAGAAAAGCAAATAATCATAAAGAGATCTTTACTTTTGTTCCTATTATTTCAAATCAGTGCTTTTAATATAAATGAAAAGTAAAAACCAAAATCTCCCATTATAATCCAAGCGAGCAATTTTTCTGATCGAAAAAGTGTTGATTCTTCAGAAAAAATATTTTTACGAAATTGCAACTCGGAATTTGAAGTTGATCGCCTGATTTTTTCCATAGATATGTACGAGATGATGTCAGTATTTTAGTTTATTAAGCATAATTACCTCAATTAACAAAAATGAAATTTATTTGTTATTTTTACCTCTCTCGAAACAAAAAATCCCCCGGAATTTAAGTTAATGGAAAATATCCCGTCCGAGAAAAACGAACAAAAGCACATATATAGAAATGCGTCCTAGGGGAGAGTAAACTCGTATCAGGCGCGGAACAGGATTGGATATTATTGGAGACCCAATAATAGCCTTGGGAAGTCACCGAGTGACTGTTCAAAGAAATTTGAAGAAATTCAGATAGAAGATTAGCTACATGGAACGTAAGAACTTTGTATCAAACATGAAAATTTGAAAATATGAAACAAGAGAGGAAGAGAATGAAGATAGACATTTTGGGACTAATTGAAGTGAGATGGCCAGGTGTGTATAGACTGAATGCAAATGACAATGACAGAAGCTTTCTATGTTCTAGAAGTGACACAGCACAGAAAGGTGTGGGAGTAATGCTTGCAAAGAGAATTTCAGCAAGTGAGATAGGATATTGGCCAATATCTGATCGGGTGCTGCTTGTCAAACAGAAAGGAAGCCCTATTAACTTAAATATCATACAAGTATATGCACTAAAAACTGAAAATATTCAAGTGGAAATAGATAAGTTTTATGATAATCTAGACAAAGCAGGACAACTAGTAAGGCTGAAGAATTAATAATGATAATGGGGGATCTAAATAGAGAAGTAGGACGAGGATGAGATAGAGATCCAGTTGGTTGGTCCTTTTGGCCTTGGGGACAGAAATGAAAGAGGAGACTTGTTTACCGAATGGTGTACAAAGAATTACCAGATGGTCACGAATACGTGGTTCCGATTACATCCACGAAGAGTGTACGCATGGAAGAACCTAGGTGATAATCACAAGAATCAAATAGATTATATAACTATGAATAAAAGATACAGGAATTCAATAATCAATTGTAAAACTTACCCTAGTACTGAGCGTGAAAGTTACCATAACCCCGTAGTGGCAGTGGTAAGACTAAGATTGAAAAGCATGCAGAGGAGAAAAGGTGAAAAAGGAATAAATCTAAAAGAACTTACAAAAGAAGGCATAAGACAACGATAGAGTGTTGAAGTATAATTGGTAAGTGAATGAAAATGTTTACAAGGAGCAGATTCAGAAGTAGCCGGGGAAATAGTACCAAAGAAAGAAAGACGTCAAGACAAAAGTAGATGACGAAGATATACTAGAGAGGATAGAAGAAAGAAAGAATTATAAACATGGTAATGTTTAGAGATATAGAGAAATAAACAGAGAAATAAAAAGAAGATGTTTGCCTGCAAAAGAAAAATGGATAAATGACCAATGCGATGAAATTGAAGATTTATCAAAGAGGGATATACAGATGATGTAGGAAATAGTGAGAAAACTTACTGGTAAAGGAAGATTACGTAAGGTGAAACAGAAATAAAAAAAACGGTGAAATAGCAATGATAAAAAAAGAAGTCATTGATAGATGGTGAAAATATATCGAAGGATTATTCGAAGATGATATAAGAGAGAGGTTAGAGCTTAATGTGGACTTAGCATTGGAGAAGATAAAGTAGAAAAAACAATTAGTAAAATAAAGTCAGGAAAGGCAGTTGGAGATGATAAGGTGGCAGTGGAAATGTTTAGTGCTCTGAATGACTTTAGTATTAGAAAAATAACCAGCATTGCAAATAAGATATACAGTATTGGAAAACTACGTGTTGATATGCATAAATCAATATTTTCAACTATACCAAAGAATTCGAGAACACTAGAGTGCCATAAACGCAGAACTATAAGTATAATAAATTAATTAGTTAAAAGTAATCTTAAGAGTATTTCTAGAGAGAATAAGAGCTAAAATGAAGAAATGAAATAGCAGAAGAGCAATATGGCTTCACAGAAGGAAAATGAAAAAAAATATTATATATTTATACTAAGGATGTTAAGTGCGAGAAGTATCGAGATGCAGAAGGATTTGTACCTGTGCTTTAAAGATTATGAAAAAGCATTCGATCGAGTCAAACATAAAGACCTAATTGACATTTTGAAGGTTGTGGGAGTAAACGGAAAAGACTTTAGAATTATACACAAATTATATTGGAATCAAATGGCAGCAGTAAGAGTGGGGGAAGATTTGAGAGATTGGATTGATATAAAAAGAGGAGTAAGACAAGGGTGCATTCTCCCTCCAGATCTGTTCTACCTGTACAGAGATAGGATAATGAGATCAATTGAGGATAGAGAAGGTTTAAACATGGGAGGCCAAAATATAAACAACATAAGGTATGCTGATTACACCTAGGAAAAAATTCAAGACATTTTAACAGTGGAAAAAGAAAGGAGTGAAGATAAAGGCCTGTCACTAAATGTGGATACAACAAGTTATGGTCATTAGTAAAAAGGATCAAGTCCCTAGGTGCATTGTATGAGTGAATGACAAGGGTATGAAGCAGGTAAGAAGATTTTGCTACTTAGAAAGATATATTACGGAAGACGGAAAATGTAACGGGAAAATTAAGAGAAGAATTTGCAAGGTAAAGAAGGCATTTCAAAGATGAGGAAGATCTTATGTAAAAGACATCCATCAAAAGAAACAAGAAAAAGAACTGTTAACACTTATGTCTAGTCTGTGCTGTTGTATGGATCAGAGGCTTGGAAGATCAAGAAGTAAATTAGAAAATAATTGGAAGCATTCGAGATGTGTTGTTGGCGGAGAATGTTGAAGATTTCGTGGATGGAGAGAATATCAAATGAAAAGTGAGATTTTTAGGACATGTTACGAGGAGCGGTCAATAAGTTTTGCATTTCGAATATAAGGAAGCGAGATATGAGAAAAAGTGTTTTATTATTTTTCAATATAACTACCCTCGACTTAAATGCACTTGCGCCACTTGTCCCTGAGGTTTCAAATTCCACACAACCAGAGATCTCCCGACTGCTGTTCAATCCAATCCTGGACGGCGAGCTGGACATCTTCATTGTCCCCAAACTGGCGTCCACGCAGTGCAGCCTTGAGCTGGCGGAATAAAAAGTAGTCACTAGGGGCCACATCTGGAGTGAAGGGGGGATGGTTGAGCTCCTCGAATCTGAACTCGCGCAGGGCAGCTTGTGCAACTCTGGCCTTGTGGACAGGGGCATTATCGTGGAGGAGCAGGACACCTCGTGTCAACTTGTCGTGCCGCTTCTGAAGGATGCACTTCTTCACCCAGCCAGTTCCTTGGCGTAATATTGGCCTGTGATGGTCCTTCCACGAGGCGCATAGTCCATCATCAACACTCCCTCATAATCCCAGAAGATGGTGGCCATGATATTCCCGGTTGAGGGTTAGGTCCAGAACTTGATGAGGGTCGAAGAGCCCCTGTGCTTCCAGGCCATGCTTTCGAGCTTTGTCTCGGGATCCCAGTGATCGACCCATGTTTCATCACCTGTCACTATGCGTGACTTAAATACATGTCTTGGTTGTACAGTAGCAGCAGTTCCTCCAAACTTTGATGACATTGAAATCGATCATGGGGCGTGAGGTTTCTAGGGGCCCAACAGGCAGAAACCTTGGTCATGGCAAAATTGTCGTAGATGATGTTGATAACACTTCTATGTTATATTCCAAGTTTTCGCTCTATTTCTTCGACCTTCACCCGTCGATTTTCGAGGACCATCCTCCCTACACGGGCCACATTGTCCTCGTTGGTGATGTCTGACGGGTGTCCTGGACCGGGGTCATCTTCAAGGGACTCACGACCATGGCAAAATTCCCTATTCCAGTGAGCAATGGTTGCATAGGAAGGGGCGGTGTCGGTGTATACTGCAACCATGCGTTCATGGATCTCTTTTGCATTCTTGACTTCCTTGGTCAAATATTTGACCACTGCGCGGTGCTCAACCTTCTCCATTGTTGAAAAATTTGTGACTGACGATCTACGATCAGCTACTGCTTCTTAAATAGACGAGGTAGGAGCGTGCGGCTGCAGGTCCTGACTTGTCATAACTAGTCCTAACACCCCACAAACAGCCATCCCCCTTCCTCTGTTTTGCCCTACCGATTCGCCAAACTTATTGACCACCCTTCGTATTTCAGTCATACTCATTTCTACTTTGTTTTCTTGATTTTCAATGCCAAAGAAAAAGCAAAGCAAGAGAGAGTCTTATTTTGCCTTATTCACATTTCGCTCACTAAATTCGCTGCCACCCGCTTGTCTTTATCTGGTCTCCAGCATCTCACGTTGAGTCGCTTAGTATGCAGACACATTATCCTTGCTTCGAGTTAGTAGCCGTAGAAGAAAGCAACAGGCATTATAATCTTGTATAAAGAGCAAACTCTATTTATATCTTTGGTCTGTTTTATTTTGCGACAGACCCTAACATCTGCTTAAGACTAGTAAAACAAAATGGAATGGATAGAAATTTGAGCCGAAAGACAGGTAAAAGGAAGGGATGAGAAGATAATGAGTGTTTTCACAATTCTTATTTCTGCTTGGTCTTATTTGAAAGTAATATCTATCGCTTTTATTCTCATACATATATATTAAAACCCAAGAGTAAAACTCTTTTTACTAGTGGCAGTTCGGTTGTTTAACTCAAATATTGTTATAATTTACATTGACAAAAACTTTGGTACTAAAAGGTCTTCAATAAGTTATCCGAGAAGATGCCAATCCTATAGTGAAAGTTAAATGACTAGACTTAATCTTTCTCTAAGAGATTTGAGTAGAGGAGTAAATTTCCTCACAGGGTGCAGTACCTGTTCCAATATTACAATGTCCTTTGCATAATGGAAACAAGATTTTCAAGGCATACTACACCTGATGTCTTACAAGTGCTTAGATATGGGATTTAAATTGGTTCAATTTAAAATAAATCAGCGTATCTTCATATCTTAGAAAGCTATTCTCCTTTTGTGACTGTACGGTGCATTATTTCGAAAATTTCAAAACACTTATTGTTAAGACACCTAAATTCCATCCAATGTTTACTTTACCAGTGTTTATGTATTAATGCATCTGCAGTTTTTCTCACCATTTTACGATTCTAACAGTCTTTTTTGCAGATTATAACATTTACTGCAATATTCTGCGCTAGTATATGATTTAGTCTTATCAACAAACATTGAATTTGTACACAATGACGTTAATATATATTTTTTAGAAAAAAAAGATGCTATCTATTAACTGAGAAAGAATTGCTGAGAAACAATCCCCGCGATGAAATACTCCCATTGACAACTCTGATTTCGGCTTTGAAGCCTGTCCTCAATCCATTTTAGTTAAACCTGAGCTTTTTACTTTATTATGTTACATAACTCCAGATAATCCACGTTCTAATGTTTAACAATAGGCTACAAATATTAACCAATGATGACTAATTAAGAAAGAATGCCGATGATTCCAGAATCAGCTGTGATGCCTTTTTGGTAAATTGGTGTCACAATTGGTTTTTGAACTCTTAGAAACTATTTTCACACTAATAGAAACCTTTAAAATTTTTCAAAGGATTTAGAACTCTTATAGTCCTAACCTAACCTAACCTAACCAATGGAATGCATTAGTTAATCGACCACCGAAGTAAGAAAGATTGGCCAAATGCATATTTCCAGGATCAATTTTTATGCCATTTTTGGTAAATTATTGTGACAATTACTTCTCTAATTCATAAAGAACTATTACCACGCTGATGTAAATATTAAAAATTGTAGAAAGGTGCTTTGAATGTTCGATTCATAATTCTTTAGAGTGGATATAATCAACTTGCTTAAGAAACGTGCTTGATATAAATACTAATTTCATTTTTGGTTAGAACGATATTTGAAACACTAGTGTTTTCATAAATACTATTCACAGTTTGTATTATAACTAAGCTGTTTGTTGCTTCTACAGCAAAGAAATTGCTAAACTTTCTTTGATATCTTCACCATGAGGTCTAGGTCGTTTTTAAAGAAAACCTACTCATCCTGAATGGGCTCAAGGTATTTAATAATTGGCCTACATTTATACAGATATGTAGAAAAACGCTTGTGCTCCTGTTTCGGCAAAGCAAGTTGTTAAAATTATTTCAATTATTGTATGTGAGAGAGAATAAATATCCATTACACCCTCCTGAGTGTGTCGTAAAAAGAGACAATACGCGGACGGCTTTATTCTAGTAGCGCAAAACACAATGACTAATGCGAGAGTCCTGTCCTCGATCCCATGATAGAGGCCAATTAATTTGCTTGAATGTGTAAAACGTTTTGGTGTATTGAATGGTACGGGGTAGATGTTACTTGGAAAAGTGCGGTATGGTAGGCATTGTCTTTAAAATACAAATATTGCAGATGCTTGCTCCAAGCAAGACAAAGATGAAACGGAATGAAGAGTTTTTGTGGGATAGATATAAGGGGTAAAAAGAGTGTGACAGTAGTTTTAAGCGATTCGTATCATGGTATATGTTTTGGGTATGAATGTGTCAGTTAGAGATATATGAGGGTGAAGTTAATATATGCAAGGTTAAAATGTGCGTGGTTATAGTATATGAATCCTTTAACGATATAACTGAAAGTGAGAAAGAGTGATTCTAGAATGACAGGGGACGATTTTTGAATAGTATTGGGACTGGGTATTGTTTTATGGTTGCAGGAAATATAAATAATGAATTAGGTGACAAAATAAAAGAAGGAATAAATGGATCACTTGGTCCAGCCAGAGATAATGAAAATGGAAAAGAAACATGGAAGACTTCTGCGCTGAAAGGTACTTATGTTTATCAAACACACTCAAAACACGGATGTATATAAAAGAAAAGCGAGAACTTATGTAATAATATGATTGATCTGTACCTAGTAAGAAGAAATTGTCTGGTTACGTATTTTACTCAGAATCTGTTGGAGTTATGAATATGGCAACATCTGATTACATAATTCTGCTCAGTAAAGATAAACAAGTTGGTAAATCGATGAAAATAATAGAAGAAGGTAGAAAGAAAGCGAGAAAGAAAAGTGAAAGTTTTTTGAACCAGCGAGATAGGAAAGAGTAGAGTATGTGAAAATTCATGACTGGTAGAGAGGAACAAGTACGAACAACTTGAATGGAGTCTTAGTAGATAGCGCAAGGACTGTGTTTGTATGTCGCAGAACCGGAGAGGAGACGAAAAATGCTGAATAGTGAAATGAAGATTTGAAGTGTGTAGTAGGGAAAAGAGGATTAAATGAAACTGCATAATAGTGCAGAATTGATGACACGGTAATGCGATTCAATGCATAAAAGCAGAGAAAAAGGAAATTAAAACAAATGTATAAAAAGAGAGGAAAGCAGAAGACCTTGGATATCGTGGCAATCAACAAATTGCTTGTCTTTCGAAAAAAGTTAACAAAAATCTAGTTTTCTGTTCTAAAATATGAGACATTTACAGAACTGTCAAGAAAGTTTTTTTTTTCATTTAGCCCGGAGGCTAATAGCTCCGCTGCTTTCATGGAGAGTGACGAAAAAGTTTGCAGCAGCCAGAGATATAACAGAATGTATGAGGATCATTTTTGCATTCATGTCTTTATAATAAGCCATTATTAGATCCGAAATAAAACATAAATAGGATAAATTTCAGAAAAAATCATAAATTTAAAACAGCATGAAAAGTAGAGCATAGAGAATACCCCCCGATTTTACGAGTGAGATAGGCCTTTAAAAAACTAATTAGAATCAGTTGAAAATAGTCATGTAATAGAAAATGAGGAAAATATTTCACGGTTAATTATTTTGCAGTAACTCGTGCTTCAGGATGAAAAATACCCACTGTAAGTGTTTGATAAACGTGGTGTAGAAGTAGTTGTGGGATATCTCAATGGCTGTTTAATATATTTATTATATAGTACTGAGAGAATAAGTTATGATGAATAGTTTTAATTTATGTTGGCATAAGATGATGCCTACTGTTAATGGATATGAGTGATACAGATTTTGGGATGTTGAATGTAGCTTTTGACAGGTAATGTGAGTTGGAAAGGTCCAAGAAAGATTAAAGTAATGATATTTTGGGGAGAAAATAGTGTGAATTGTGATATTGGATGTCCTTGGTGTCTTCATTGAAAAAGTCAACTGTTTGAAGCAACTGAGATGTATTGTAGGTCCGATGAAACTGAGTGGTGTTAAATAGTAGAAAGGACTTCAGTGTAGATTGTTGCAGAGAGCCGATGCATGACAATATGTTGGTGTCAACGTTTGTGTATGGCGATGGGCGTATGATATAGAAGGGGGAAGGAAATAATTAGTTTAAGGACAATAGGTAAGATGTGTTTTTGGTTTAAGCACAGGTGTGATTGAGTTTGTGACTGAAAGTCTTCTGAGGTGGTATGGGCATAAATGAAAAATGGCTGGTGAAGAGTTCTAAAGAGAATCTACAAGAGTGAGGGCCAAGGTATGAGAAAGGTTGGAAGACCACCTAAATGCTGCCTGAAAACATTTCAAAATGACATCTGTTTGATTTTGTGGCCTATGTATCTATTAATCTATCTATCTAGCTGTTATTTTCAGCAATAAGTACAAATTAGTATTTGATAACAGTAACTGCCAGAACAAACCTTGTTCTTTTCATTAAAAATTCTGAGTACACTGAAAAATTTACGAAGAATAGAAAAATAAATCAGGTAGAGGTCTCAAATGCAGTTCACTCTCTCAAATTAGGATTAGATAATGACAATGTCCATTCTTATCATTTGGAATATGGCTCTGATATCTTATATTGTTTCATTAGCAAAATATTTTCGTGTATGCTACGCCATTCGTATCTTCCTAGTGGAAAGACGAAAGGACCGTTGTGAAAAACAAATTAGGTTACCTGAATTGCTCTTCCGATTTTCGCCCAACAATGATTTCCTCAAATTTGCTGAAAGTATTTGAATATTGTATTTTACCGAATTAAGTAAGCACATTAATATCGATAGCAACCAGTTTGGCTTTAGAAAAACTACCTCTACTTTCACACCCATTTTGGCGTTGAAAGTGGTTATCTATTCTAATAACACCAATGGTTCAAAAATATACGCAAGTCTTTTCGATCTAAGCAAAGCTTTTGACCGCGTAAATTATTGGGTGCTGATTGAGAAATTAGTAAAAGGCAAAGTTCCTTCGTACCTGATTAATATCATTAGGAATATTCTGATGAATTAGTCAGTTTGCGTTTCTTTTGGCAAAAGCAAATCGTCATCCTGGAAAGTTGAAAATGAAGTGAGACAGGGGAGATAATCTATCCTCTCCTATTCAATCTATACATCAATAGTGTGCTAGAAAAAGTCAGATCCTTGCCTCTTGACTGAGTGAGTCTATCATTGCAACATCATCGCCTATGCTGATGACATTGTCCTGCTTGCCCCTTCTCCTTAGGCTTTTCAAGCTCTAATAAATATAGCTGTGCTGTCGCTGGAGGCGAATGGCATGAACATTAATGAAGATAAGTCCTCATTCGTGTTGTTCTCATATGATCTTAGAAGAAAATCTATAAATCTCTCATTCAACCTCGGAAACAATGCTAAGGGATAAGAAGGTCTTCCACTCTCAATTTCACTGCCTTATGCGCAAATTTGGGAAAGTAAATGAAAACATATTGATTCACCTTTTTAGAACCTTCTGTCCATCGTTCCATGGGTCCTGTTTGTGCAGTGATCTTACAGGTTGCTCTGGGAGTTTCAGAGCCTTGCCTACTTGCATTCATAATGCTCTGAAAAGTATTCTTAATTATTCGAAAAGGGAAAGTACCCATTGCGTATGCTCTCAGGAAAATTTTAATCAAGATCTACATTCGAGATCACTCCACGACACTGGATGACACGAAAATAATTGCTGATAAATATTAGAACATTGAAGACCTATTTGAAAATGCCAGGATCCATTTCATTCAGGCGGAGAAGGATAGCCTTCGATAAATATGAATGCTTAGAAATTATTTCTATATTTTTATGTCTTTGATTTGCTGTATACTTGTAATTTCCTCAATCCAAAAACACTTTAATGTAAATCGAATTTAATTTGTATGTCCATTGAGGTGATTATGTTTTTTTTGTATATTTTTGTAATGTTATTATAATGGTATTTTTTGTAATTTTATGAAATAACCAAAGGTAAATTTATTGTAATGTTATATAATAATTATATGTAATTAAGCACATGTATATCTATGTATGCATGTGTGTGCATAAGTTCATGTATGTGTGTATATATGGGTATGTATTTGTAAATATATGATAGTGAAACAACTGTATAAGAGCATATAATTTAATTACGAAACTAGTTTCGGTATGAAGTTTACCATACCCTCTTCACTCGTATAATGAGGCTGGAATAAACAACACAAGTTAATAAATATCTTAAAATCCCAGCCCCCCCCTAAAAAAAAACAAAAACAAACGGTGAAAAGGGGTTATTAATTAGATGTGGTTCTAAGATCATTAACTAAACTCTCTACAATCAGGTTCTGGGAATAGGAGTTACATTTAAATTGATCATCCGAAATATTGAAATTGGGAATTTCTCCTATTAGTATTGATTCTACAATTTTTCTTTTACGGAATAATCTATTTGGTTGTTTTTTGTAATTGCTAATATGGTTAAAAATCCTGGATGCAGTACTGCCTCGCCTGACATCACCTCTGTGTTCGTATATTCGTTTTTTTAATGTTCTCCCAGTCTCTCCTATGTAGAATGAGGGACAGTTAGTGGATTCCCACGAGATTAAATATACACCTTTCTCATTTGGCTGATCCATGGGCTTGGTCGAAGGGAAAGATTTAATGATGGAAAAGGTATTTAAACAAGGCTCGACCTGGAGAAATAACTCTATTTACTCTTTTAAAGAGGAGAGAGAACGGGAGAGATAGACAATTCATGTTTCTCACTTTGTTTTTATCCTTAGGCGGGTAGTATGTAGATTTATCCTTAGATAAATTCTCATTGATGACGTGGAGGGGATAATTGAATCCAATGAATCTGCTGGTTATATATAAAATGTCGTCATCTAAAAAGCAAGAATCACATATTCTAAGTGGTATCAAAAACATACCTGATGCAACGGCTTTTTTAATATTAACATCATGATGTGAAAATAAATGGATATAAGAGTGAGAATGGGTCGGTTTACGGTACACAGTGAACCTAATTTGATCAAAGACTCTTTAATCAAATTGAAGCTTTTTTTAGACCAAGTGGGGGATATGGGTGATTAAACTAGTGAATTCGAGGGAGTACTTGCTCCAGACGAGGTTAAAACCAAGTCCAAGGATAGCCAATTGACCCGGACTAAATTCTTTTGTTGAGAATTCTTGCCTTTGAGCTCGAGAAAGGAAAACAGCTGAATCGAGAAAACGACGTGCCTCGTCCAGAAAGACGGGCTTATACTGCCTTTTTCCAGCTGTTTCTAGTATTATATATGGGCCGACCGGAAGAGGTAATACCTGAGGCCAACGAAGGACATCTCTTAATCAAACACTTCACCAAGGGATAGATATGAACTCCAGCGGGGTTTCTCGATATCGCCCGGAGAGGCGGTAGGTGTTTTATTGCTCCCCCGCGCTTGGAATTCTTGCTCCTGCCTTATTAGCGAAAGTTGCTTGATTCTCTCACGGTTCCCACGACTTTGCTCTGCGTTGCCCGACTTCTTGCCCAGCTTCAGAGCTTCTCAGCCACATGGCTTCTCGGTCACATGGCGGTATTAGCCTCTATTCCCGACATCTCCTTCCTGCCTAAGAGGGAATGTTCGGGGGGAAAGTGACATCTGACAATCCCAATTTTCCCGACCTCAAGGGGTGAAAAAACAATAGGGGATACCTGACCTTAGTTTGAACGAACTCAAGTGGTTAAGGCATATTTAAATACAACGAGTATCCAGGTACACAAACAAGGAATAAATGTATTGATACAGGACAAAGAGAGTATCGACTTACAAGGACTAAAGTTAGTTTCAAACGGAGGCTCTATCACCTCAGGTCAATAACAACCATGAGCTATACAAACAAATAACACACATACAACAAAAGATAAGTAATACAAGTACAAATACAAGAGGGAAATATATATTACAAGGAAACCAATTGAGCCGGACAATAAAAAATAGTTACACGATCGTGCTCAGTTTGCGAACAAAAACATGATAAAAGAAAAAAAAAATCAATTATAAAATTTAGAAATCATAAAGTTTACTTTAGATTAGCTTGGAGTAAACTCTAGGGGGTTTCTACTCATGTTACCTTTGACAAAATTCTCTGATTCTTTGATAAATACAATCTTAAATTGAAATTCCTGGAGGAATAAGCTCCAGTGCATAAGCCTACCATTATTGTTACTGACATTTCAAAAATATAAGAGGGGCTTGTGATCGGTCTCAATTAGGAATTCTTTACCTAAGAGGTACATCCTATATTTTGCACCGCCCATAAGATGGCAAGGGCCTCTCGCTCGATAACGGCCTAATTTTGTCCCGAGGAACTAGATTACGGGTCGCGTACGCAACGGCAAAGCTTTCACCATTATCACCCAATTGGAGTAGGACGCAGACTATCCCTTTGTTACTCGCATCAGTCCTAATACTGAGGCGCTGGTTAGGGTTGAAGAGCTGGAGGTTATCGGCGACGGTAATTTTCCTTAAGTGGTTGAAGTGGGTGACTGTAAATGGGGTACAGAAAAGGTGTTCGGGTTTTTTTTTCTTTAGCAAGTCGCACAGAGCAAGGCAAAATTGTGGACAAAGTGGAAGTAGAATGAACCAGATACCATGATGGTTCACTTTTGCAGCAAAGCTGCTTTGAGACGTGCTTTTTCGGCTGTATTCTGACATATATCGCACGATCGGCAATAACTTGAAATGTCATTTGCATCACTGCGCTAATAAAAATATTTAAAAATTCTCTGTGCAGTCTTAGTGTGGCTGAAGTGTCCAGAGAATAAACTGTCATGTGCAATATTTAAAATGAGCGGGGCATGGGAGTGGAAAATACATAATGCCTGGCCTGGGAAATATTAATTTCTGAGCAATCGAGGTACAAAAGGTCGTCCTTCACGATGTTTGAGATGACTTTTTTCCACGGACGGATTCTTATACCTTATTCCGGGTTTTGGTCCAGATGAGACGGAGTGAATCACAATCTTTTTGATTCTTCGCGAATTCCTCATTCATAACGCTGATAAACTTGGAGTCACTGGGGGCTTCAAGAGGAGCGGGCGTCTCTGTTTCCTTCTTCTTCTGAGATCGAGTGGGGACGAGTTGAACCACAGGGGTAGAAGAAATCCGGGCGCACTGCACAATCAGAACATTGCAGCATTTTATTGGGGCTGCTACTCCCTAAGCCCAGCCGGTAAAGCACCAACACTCAAAGAAAGATTTTACGATGGAGAACCAGTATGCACACTCTAGATAGTCATGTATGTACTACCACAAATTTGATATGGTACGGAGCTACCGGGGAAAGTAGCTTGTCCAACACCACTATACAAGTACAGCCTGTATCTCGGACAAAGGTGAAGGCTAATTTACCGCTCAGGTCTGAAACTTTAAGGGGAGTTTTTTTTCTAACAAGAAATTAACATGTTGGCCAGCGGAAGAAGAGGCAGACACAGAGAAAGACGCTTCACTTTGCGATGGTAGTGGCGCATGAGTAGCACTAATTTGGTGCACTTTGTTGCGAAAGCTGCTGCAAAATTGAGAGTTCTGAGGGCATTTGGTGATCACAGGACCTTAAATAACATACAAGAAGCACACGATAGGCCTCATAGGGAAGGATGACGGAGGGGGATTTGATGCCCCGAGGTCCAGAAGAAAAGAAGTTTCTGGGCTTCGATGGGCCAGTTACCTTCACAAATTTACTTAAGTCACGGGGAGGAAATTTTGTTTTGCCACTTTTTTGCCTTTCAGGACGACGGTTCAGTCTTTCTCCCTTCCTTAGGGAAGCAGTTATGGCCCGCTGCGAATACATCGGCTTCTTCGATGCACTCTTTGAAGGTGGAACACCTCCGGTCCATCACAAACGAGCTAGTTTCGGAAGAGAGCAAAGCCAAAAGCTTGTCTTTCAGGAGGGAGCCAACTAGCGCTTCATAATCGTGGAGCACTTTAGACGAATCAACCCAGAAATTGAAGTGCCTCTGAAGCGTATACCCAAACTGACGAAAAGTTTGCTTGGGTTAAATATGGGCGTGGCGAAATTTAGCGCAGTAAAAAATCAGGGGTCATTCTCGTATTATATGCAGCCAGCAGTTCCGATTTCAACGTCGAATAATCGATTGTCGCCTCCGACGGGAGGAATATGAAAATATCTCACAGCTGGAAACTTAGCAACGGCAGGAGTTTGACGACCGTCTGTTTCAATATTCCAGTTGTTAAGCTCGAATATTTTCTCGAAATACGTTAAGTAAGACCACAAATCTTCATCTTCATTTTAAACTGTGAGCTTCACAGAGGCAGTTTGCGGGACTTCATTTCGTGAGTTGATGGAGAGCGCCTCAATTCTCGCTCTACTCATCTCCAATTCATGTTGGAGGAATTTTTCTCTTTCTTCTTACTTTCGCTCTTCGCTGTCTGTCTCTCTCTCTTGCTCTTCTCTGTCTCTCTTTTCTGCTCTCTCTTGCTTTTATATTTCTCTTCTTTCCGCTCTCTCTTACTCTCTATGTCCATCCTTTCCGCTATCTCGACTCTCTCTTCCTCTTGTATCTATGACAGAAGATACTTGCCGGTTAGTTCAAGTGATTAGCCTTGCTATTTGAATCGGTCGAACGAAGACATGTTCTCGCGTATTATCGAACTTACCCCCCCCCCTCCCCCCAAAAAAATACGCACACCGAGGTGATTATTATCTTCCGTATAAGCACTCGGAAATAAATCTATCACCGAACTTGACGCGAGAGCCTTTACCTCTGCCCAACTAACACAAAGAACAATTCTTACTGAGCCTTTCACGGTCTGAAAGGATAAAATTCCGCTGGGGGATAAATGAGATGCACAGTCTCAAAAAATTACACAGCAACCATACACGGTAAATAAGAAATGGGTACACAAAGAAAATGGTTTCCGGGTGGCAAATGGGAGATTAAAATGTGAAATATTATTTCTCCGTACTTTCTTAATGCCAAAGCCTTCGGCCTTATAACCACTTCAAACAAATGGGAAGAAATCTTGAAAAGACCTTTTAAAACAACATTTAAAGACCCTTATAAGCCTGACACTAGTTTTTATCAAATATATATATATATATATATATATATATATATATATATATATATATATATATATATATATATAAAAATGTATAAAAATTCCTCGGAGGTTCCTAGCTTAGAGAGATACTGGGTTTGATAAGTTAACGCTTTGGGCGAAGTAAAGTCACTGTGCCTGGTAGCTGTGCGGTAGAGCATCTGACCGGCAATCAGCAGACCCGGGTTCGAGTCCTGGCCAGGAATTTCAAACTTTTTTCCCCTGGCGTTATCTCTGTCTTCTCGGTAAAGGATTGCCTTCATTGTGCCGCCCTCTGCTCTCTTCGATTCTAGTCTTCTTCTAATGTCCCTTTCTCTTACCTCTAAAAAACTCCTGTTTCTTGTCTCATTGCTCATTCGCGTCTAATTTCTCTTTCGTGTACTATATTGTTATATAGTCTGCAATGCAAGGTTTCTGCACCTTTATTTCTGTCTTCAAAATTGTTTTGAAAGGCAGAAAATGAATATGGTGAAAGCCCTGTGGTGGTTGTTATCACCCGCAGAACTTGCATTTGCTCCTTCTTCTTTGTATGTGACTTGGGGATGAGCCTTTAAATTGTGAGTGGGTGAGAAGATGTGGTATAAAAATTCCTTCGAGGTTCCTAGCTTAGAGAGATACTGGGTTTGATGAGTTAACGCTTTGGGCGAAGTAAAGTCACTGTGCCTGGTAGCTCAGCGGTAGAGCATCTGACCGGCAATCAGCAGACCCGGGTTCGAGTCCCGGCCAGGAATTTCAAACTTTTTTCCCCTGGCGTTATCTCTGTCTTCTCGGTAAAGGATTGCCTTCATTGTGCCGCCCTCTGCTCTCTTTGATTCTAGTCTTCTTCTAGTCTTCTCTAAAAAATCCTGTTTCTTGTCTCATTGCTCATTCGCGTCCAATTTCTCTTTCTTGTATATATATATATATATATATATATATATATATATATATATATATATATATATATATATGGAGCGGTCGTCAATGTCAATTGAATGAGCTTTGCTCGTCTCCCAGCATCGGCAGACGAGGGCGACATAAGGGAATGAGATTCCCAATCGAATACGTGGAAGGATTTATCTATAGAATCGCGTGCAATTGGCCGTTAGTATAATAAAGAAGGCTGCGTGACTATAAGGCTATGGAACGGAGGGTACCAAAGATAATCTTCAATAATTACAATCGATATAGAATATGTACAAATGGAAAAGATTGCAAACGGATACTAAATGTTTACAGGATCAGATTAAAGAATTACTGGGAGCGACTAGTTAAGCTCAAACGTGAGCTCACAAGCGGCTGCTGTTGAGCCAATATACCAACAAACACTCTACAGGTTAAATGGTCAAGAAACTACAATTTAGTCGCTGGAGACTGGCTTGGGTGTCGAGTCTTTATGAGATGACACAAGGGATGGGTTATTAAACGAGTTAATCGTAATCGACGGAGTTTAACTTCGAGCAGTAAATTCGAGGGAGTATTTGCACCAGACGAGGTTAAAACCAAGTCCAAGGATAGCCAATTGACTCGGACTAAATTCTTTTGTTGAGAATTCTTACCTTTGAGCTCGAGAAAGGAAAACGGAGCTGAATCGAGAAAACGACGTGCCCCGTCCAGAAAGGCGGGCCTATACTGCCTTTTCCCGGCTGTGTTAAGCATTATATATGGGCCGGCCAGAAGCAATAATACCTCAGGCCAAGGATTGACATTTCCTTAATCAAACACTCAACCAGGGGATATGGATGAACTTCAGCGGGGTTTATCGATATCACCCGGAGAGGCGGATAGCGTCTTCTTGCGCCCGCGCACTCATCGAAAGTTACTCGATTCCCTCCTGGTTCCCACGACTTCTCCCTGCGTCGCCAAACCTCATGCCCACCCTGAGGGCTTCTCGACCATATGGTGGTATTAACCTCTATTCCTGAAATGTAACACATTTCTTCATCTAATCATGACACAAACAGTCCCGAGAACGGTAATCAAGGACAAAATATATAGGAGCTTGGGCCTTAAAACATGTAACACAAAGATAAATTTAAAAGGATTAGAAAAAACTAGTATGTACAAGTGCGCTGGTCTTTATGAAATTGTGCAGGAACCAAACAAGAGGTTACTTCATTATTAAAACTATATTTAACCCATCAATTCCTTATAACAGGAGTTCAAAAAAATTATTAGAAAATGGCAATCGGCACACTAATCTTTAAAAAAAGGCATAAAGGACATTCAAATGATTAAAATACGATTAGCTTACATAACTTCTGCTCATTGGCAGCCTCTTCAGCTAAACGTTACTGTTAAAATATTGTAACACTTTAAGGGTGATAAATTAATAAATAAATCCTAGCATCACCTTAGAAACAAAGATCGTTTTTAACGGATCTCTTTAAGCAATAGATATCAATCTTATAGATGTAGGAATACTTCGTAACATCCTTACTTTACGATGATACTAAACTTGGAGCATGCGCTACCAATTTCATAGATATGGCTAATCTACAATTTGAACTAGAATTATTATAGGAATTATTTGAGACGTGGAAAATACTATTTCATGTAGAGAAGTGTAAAATTATGCATAAAGTGAAAAAATATTATAAGATGGTGGTAACATCAAAGAACTAGAAAGATATTTTTTCGTGTCACAAATTGTCTGAATGTTTTTTAAATATTTACCTTCATATTTTGATTAGATTTCTGTCAGGATAATTTTTAAAATTAGTTACATTATTGTTCCTTATTTTCTAATAGAAAACACAGTAAGAATCTTGTCACTTTTATTTGCAATTGGTTTTCCCATGTTGGTTACCATTCATTTTGATCGGTCAACTTTCTCGATTGGTCCATGCTAAGCTTTAGCCAGTTAAGGCTTCAGCTGCTTGACTTAATTTAACCTTGGAGGCTTTCAGCAGATTCCGACATATTAATTTATCTTCTTTTAAAGCCTTCAGCCCTTGGCTTAGTCAGAAATTTAATTTTGATTCAATTAAGAATTGAAAAGTTAATAAAGGGTTTATTCTTTCTCTGCTATTAAAATTAACTTTGCGTTCATTTACCATAGCTATGTGCTGCCTTATTGATACCTTTAGCCAGGATTTAATATTTTTTAAAACATTAAAAGTTTTCGCTTACTTTTCCAATAAATCTCTAAATAGCTGTAGCTGGTTTAACATTATGATAATTATCGTCATTCAGTGCGGGAGCACCTCACTTGGACATTACGATCATTAAACTAATTAGACCATTACTTTGATTTTAGATTACGTATTTGAGATTCCCAAAAGGATTTACGATTAGACTATTTGGCATCTTATATTCAAAGAAACCATTTAGCGTTTGATACCTGTTGTCCAAGTTTAGATTTTCTTAACTGGGGTATTACTTTAGATAAGGCAGTTGCGGGGTCTTTTTGTTTATGTAACTTAAATGTTTGAGTTTAATTTCTGGAAAATCCTTAAACGACTACTGCTCGATCCATTTTCTGTTTTTCTATTAAGTGCAGGGGCTAGAGGGAACAATATTCTTTGTCTGGTTACGTATATAGTTGCCATTTGCGAATTGCTAATATACTTCTCTCCAACTTTTATTTAATCTTCGTTCAATCTCCCTTACAGCCTTCTGAAAATTTATTTTCGCACTACCCTATTTAATTGAATTATCGGCTTTACGTGAAGCGATTAATTTGGAATAATTGAATTGTAGGGATCGAGAATTGTGTAACATTTATGACGGGTCTAATTTATGCTATAAGACACATTTTAGACATTTTATTTTAATTGCAGGCACGAAGAGTACGAAAAAAACTAAACATAGTTTAAGCTATTATATTCAAGAGAAAACTCGTGGAATTTTTTGTAAGTTAGAGGGCAAATGTTTCTCCTGTAATGCACGTGACAATTACTTATCATATATGGAGTATAGTCTACGCGACGATGAATCGAATGTCCGAATAATTCTGAATAAAACTAGTGTAAATATATTAAAAAATAGTTCGTAAATATTTTCCTTCTTTCTGTTTATTCATTGGATGTATCTATGATGAATCCTACCTAAAGACTAGCTATCATTGTGTAGCTGTAGATGCTGTAGCTGGTCTAGAACCCCCCCCATCTCGTGAGGGAATCTCATAAGTTTTGTATTCACAACTTATTCTTTTTGTCATAGTTTTTATTCTAAATTCATACTTTCTATGCAACTACTTTTGTACAAATATTTTGGCAGGGACATTCCTGCCAGACATGAGCTTAGCACCTAGCGAAACAGGTTGATAAGCTCCCACATCTATGCTGTTGTGCATCATTAAAAGTAGTTACAACATGGAATATGAATCATTAGTGAATTGTCCGCTACAGAAATGTAGCTAGGCCAGAATATTTTAATTGAAAAGCATTTGGGATTCGCCCTCCACAAATCACACTCCACCTTTTAGTCATCATATGTTACAAGATAGGTTCTGGACATTTAAATTTCTCAACACCATTTCTTTTCTTTTCTTTAACTAACTACCCGAATAAAAAGGAAAATATAGATATATTTAAACTCAAAAAGTATTAGCTATTTTTCTAATTTAAAATCTGTTATATTTAATTTTCTTCAGGTTGTGATTTTGTATTTCCCCGAGTGAAGCCTGACTAATGAGCCAAATATATTTTTATTTCAAGTTAAGGCATATTTAAATACAACGAGTATCCAGGTACACAAACAAGGAATAAATGTATTGATACAGGACAAAGAGAGTATCGACTTACAAGGACTAAAGTTAGTTTCAAACGGAGGCTCTATCACCTCAGGTCAATAACAACCATGAGCTATACAAACAAATAACACACATACAACAAAAGATAAGTAATACAAGTACAAATACAAGAGGGAAATATATATTACAAGGAAACCAATTGAGCCGGACAATAAAAAATAGTTACACGATCGTGCTCAGTTTGCGAACAAAAACATGATAAAAGAAAAAAAAAATCAATTATAAAATTTAGAAATCATAAAGTTTACTTTAGATTAGCTTGGAGTAAACTCTAGGGGGTTTCTACTCATGTTACCTTTGACAAAATTCTCTGATTCTTTGATAAATACAATCTTAAATTGAAATTCCTGGAGGAATAAGCTCCAGTGCATAAGCCTACCATTATTGTTACTGACATTTCAAAAATATAAGAGGGGCTTGTGATCGGTCTCAATTAGGAATTCTTTACCTAAGAGGTACATCCTATATTTTGCACCGCCCATAAGATGGCAAGGGCCTCTCGCTCGATAACGGCCTAATTTTGTCCCGAGGAACTAGATTACGGGTCGCGTATGCAACGGCAAAGCTTTCACCATTATCACCCAATTGGAGTAGGACGCAGACTATCCCTTTGTTACTCGCATCAGTCCTAATACTGAGGCGCTGGTTAGGGTTGAAGAGCTGGAGGTTATCGGCGACGGTAATTTTCCTTAAGTGGTTGAAGTGGGTGACTGTAAATGGGGTACAGAAAAGGTGTTCGGGTTTTTTTTTCTTTAGCAAGTCGCACAGAGCAAGGCAAAATTGTGGACAAAGTGGAAGTAGAATGAACCAGATACCATGATGGTTCACTTTTGCAGCAAAGCTGCTTTGAGACGTGCTTTTTCGGCTGTATTCTGACATATATCGCACGATCGGCAATAACTTGAAATGTCATTTGCATCACTGCGCTAATAAAAATATTTAAAAATTCTCTGTGCAGTCTTAGTGTGGCTGAAGTGTCCAGAGAATAAACTGTCATGTGCAATATTTAAAATGAGCGGGGCATGGGAGTGGAAAATACATAATGCCTGGCCTGGGAAATATTAATTTCTGAGCAATCGAGGTACAAAAGGTCGTCCTTCACGATGTTTGAGATGACTTTTTTCCACGGACGGATTCTTATACCTTATTCCGGGTTTTGGTCCAGATGAGACGGAGTGAATCACAATCTTTTTGATTCTTCGCGAATTCCTCATTCATAACGCTGATAAACTTGGAGTCACTGGGGGCTTCAAGAGGAGCGGGCGTCTCTGTTTCCTTCTTCTTCTGAGATCGAGTGGGGACGAGTTGAACCACAGGGGTAGAAGAAATCCGGGCGCACTGCACAATCAGAACATTGCAGCATTTTATTGGGGCTGCTACTCCCTAAGCCCAGCCGGTAAAGCACCAACACTCAAAGAAAGATTTTACGATGGAGAACCAGTATGCACACTCTAGATAGTCATGTACTACCACAAATTTGATATGGTACGGAGCTACCGGGGAAAGTAGCTTGTCCAACACCACTATACAAGTACAGCCTGTATCTCGGACAAAGGTGAAGGCTAATTTACCGCTCAGGTCTGAAACTTTAAGGGGAGTTTTTTTTCTAACAAGAAATTAACATGTTGGCCAGCGGAAGAAGAGGCAGACACAGAGAAAGACGCTTCACTTTGCGATGGTAGTGGCGCATGAGTAGCACTAATTTGGTGCACTTTGTTGCGAAAGCTGCTGCAAAATTGAGAGTTCTGAGGGCATTTGGTGATCACAGGACCTTAAATAACATACAAGAAGCACACGATAGGCCTCATAGGGAAGGATGACGGAGGGGGATTTGATGCCCCGAGGTCCAGAAGAAAAGAAGTTTCTGGGCTTCGATGGGCCAGTTACCTTCACAAATTTACTTAAGTCACGGGGAGGAAATTTTGTTTTGCCACTTTTTTGCCTTTCAGGACGACGGTTCAGTCTTTCTCCCTTCCTTAGGGAAGCAGTTATGGCCCGCTGCGAATACATCGGCTTCTTCGATGCACTCTTTGAAGGTGGAACACCTCCGGTCCATCACAAACGAGCTAGTTTCGGAAGAGAGCAAAGCCAAAAGCTTGTCTTTCAGGAGGGAGCCAACTAGCGCTTCATAATCGTGGAGCACTTTAGACGAATCAACCCAGAAATTGAAGTGCCTCTGAAGCGTATACCCAAACTGACGAAAAGTTTGCTTGGGTTAAATATGGGCGTGGCGAAATTTAGCGCAGTAAAAAATCAGGGGTCATTCTCGTATTATATGCAGCCAGCAGTTCCAATTTCAACGTCGAATAATCGATTGTCGCCTCCGACGGGAGGAATATGAAAATATCTCACAGCTGGAAACTTAGCAACGGCAGGAGTTTGACGACCGTCTGTTTCAATATTCCAGTTGTTAAGCTCGAATATTTTCTCGAAATACGTTAAGTAAGACCACAAATCTTCATCTTCATTTTAAACTGTGAGCTTCACAGAGGCAGTTTGCGGGACTTCATTTCGTGAGTTGATGGAGAGCGCCTCAATTCTCGCTCTACTCATCTCCAATTCATGTTGGAGGAATTTTTCTCTTTCTTCTTACTTTCGCTCTTCGCTGTCTGTCTCTCTCTCTTGCTCTTCTCTGTCTCTCTTTTCTGCTCTCTCTTGCTTTTATATTTCTCTTCTTTCCGCTCTCTCTTACTCTCTATGTCCATCCTTTCTGCTATCTCGACTCTCTCTTCCTCTTGTATCTATGACAGAAGATACTTGCCGGTTAGTTCAAGTGATTAGCCTTGCTATTTGAATCGGTCGAACGAAGACATGTTCTCGCGTATTATCGAACTTACCCCCCCCCCCTCCCCCCAAAAAAATACGCACACCGAGGTGATTATTATCTTCCGTATAAGCACTCGGAAATAAATCTATCACCGAACTTGACGCGAGAGCCTTTACCTCTGCCCAACTAACACAAAGAACAATTCTTACTGAGCCTTTCACGGTCTGAAAGGATAAAATTCCGCTGGGGGATAAATGAGATGCACAGTCTCAAAAAATTACACAGCAACCATACACGGTAAATAAGAAATGGGTACACAAAGAAAATGGTTTCCGGGTGGCAAATGGGAGATTAAAATGTGAAATATTATTTCTCCGTACTTTCTTAATGCCAAAGCCTTCGGCCTTATAACCACTTCAAACAAATGGGAAGAAATCTTGAAAAGACCTTTTAAAACAACATTTAAAGACCCTTATAAGCCTGACACTAGTTTTTATCAATATATATATATATATATATATATATATATATATATATATATATATATATATATATATATATATATATATATATATATATATATATATATATATATATATATAAAAAAATGTATAAAAATTCCTCGGAGGTTCCTAGCTTAGAGAGATACTGGGTTTGATAAGTTAACGCTTTGGGCGAAGTAAAGTCACTGTGCCTGGTAGCTGTGCGGTAGAGCATCTGACCGGCAATCAGCAGACCCGGGTTCGAGTCCTGGCCAGGAATTTCAAACTTTTTTCCCCTGGCGTTATCTCTGTCTTCTCGGTAAAGGATTGCCTTCATTGTGCCGCCCTCTGCTCTCTTCGATTCTAGTCTTCTTCTAATGTCCCTTTCTCTTACCTCTAAAAAACTCCTGTTTCTTGTCTCATTGCTCATTCGCGTCTAATTTCTCTTTCGTGTACTATATTGTTATATAGTCTGCAATGCAAGGTTTCTGCACCTTTATTTCTGTCTTCAAAATTGTTTTGAAAGGCAGAAAATGAATATGGTGAAAGCCCTGTGGTGGTTGTTATCACCCGCAGAACTTGCATTTGCTCCTTCTTCTTTGTATGTGACTTGGGGATGAGCCTTTAAATTGTGAGTGGGTGAGAAGATGTGGTATAAAAATTCCTTCGAGGTTCCTAGCTTAGAGAGATACTGGGTTTGATGAGTTAACGCTTTGGGCGAAGTAAAGTCACTGTGCCTGGTAGCTCAGCGGTAGAGCATCTGACCGGCAATCAGCAGACCCGGGTTCGAGTCCCGGCCAGGAATTTCAAACTTTTTTCCCCTGGCGTTATCTCTGTCTTCTCGGTAAAGGATTGCCTTCATTGTGCCGCCCTCTGCTCTCTTTGATTCTAGTCTTCTTCTAGTCTTCTCTAAAAAATCCTGTTTCTTGTCTCATTGCTCATTCGCGTCCAATTTCTCTTTCTTGTATATATATATATATATATATATATATATATATATATATATATATATATATATATATATATATATATGGAGCGGTCGTCAATGTCAATTGAATGAGCTTTGCTCGTCTCCCAGCATCGGCAGACGAGGGCGACATAAGGGAATGAGATTCCCAATCGAATACGTGGAAGGATTTATCTATAGAATCGCGTGCAATTGGCCGTTAGTATAATAAAGAAGGCTGCGTGACTATAAGGCTATGGAACGGAGGGTACCAAAGATAATCTTCAATAATTACAATCGATATAGAATATGTACAAATGGAAAAGATTGCAAACGGATACTAAATGTTTACAGGATCAGATTAAAGAATTACTGGGAGCGACTAGTTAAGCTCAAACGTGAGCTCACAAGCGGCTGCTGTTGAGCCAATATACCAACAAACACTCTACAGGTTAAATGGTCAAGAAACTACAATTTAGTCGCTGGAGACTGGCTTGGGTGTCGAGTCTTTATGAGATGACACAAGGGATGGGTGATTAAACGAGTGAATCGTAATCGACGGAGTTTAACTTCGAGCAGTAAATTCGAGGGAGTATTTGCACCAGACGAGGTTAAAACCAAGTCCAAGGATAGCCAATTGACTCGGACTAAATTCTTTTGTTGAGAATTCTTACCTTTGAGCTCGAGAAAGGAAAACGGAGCTGAATCGAGAAAACGACGTGCCCCGTCCAGAAAGGCGGGCCTATACTGCCTTTTCCCGGCTGTGTTAAGCATTATATATGGGCCGGCCAGAAGCAATAATACCTCAGGCCAAGGATTGACATTTCCTTAATCAAACACTCAACCAGGGGATATGGATGAACTTCAGCGGGGTTTATCGATATCACCCGGAGAGGCGGATAGCGTCTTCTTGCGCCCGCGCACTCATCGAAAGTTACTCGATTCCCTCCTGGTTCCCACGACTTCTCCCTGCGTCGCCATACCTCATGCCCACCCTGAGGGCTTCTCGACCATATGGTGGTATTAACCTCTATTCCTGAAATGTAACACATTTCTTCATCTAATCATGACACAAACAGTCCCGAGAACGGTAATCAAGGACAAAATATATAGGAGCTTGGGCCTTAAAACATGTAACACAAAGATAAATTTAAAAGGATTAGAAAAAACTAGTATGTACAAGTGCGCTGGTCTTTATGAAATTGTGCAGGAACCAAACAAGAGGTTACTTCATTATTAAAACTATATTTAACCCATCAATTCCTTATAACAGGAGTTCAAAAAAATTATTAGAAAATGGCAATCGGCACACTAATCTTTAAAAAAAGGCATAAAGGACATTCAAATGATTAAAATACGATTAGCTTACATAACTTCTGCTCATTGGCAGCCTCTTCAGCTAAACGTTACTGTTAAAATATTGTAACACTTTAAGGGTGATAAATTAATAAATAAATCCTAGCATCACCTTAGAAACAAAGATCGTTTTTAACGGATCTCTTTAAGCAATAGATATCAATCTTATAGATGTAGGAATACTTCGTAACATCCTTACTTTACGATGATACTAAACTTGGAGCATGCGCTACCAATTTCATAGATATGGCTAATCTACAATTTGAACTAGAATTATTATAGGAATTATTTGAGACGTGGAAAATACTATTTCATGTAGAGAAGTGTAAAATTATGCATAAAGTGAAAAAATATTATAAGATGGTGGTAACATCAAAGAACTAGAAAGATATTTTTTCGTGTCACAAATTGTCTGAATGTTTTTTAAATATTTACCTTCATATTTTGATTAGATTTCTGTCAGGATAATTTTTAAAATTAGTTACATTATTGTTCCTTATTTTCTAATAGAAAACACAGTAAGAATCTTGTCACTTTTATTTGCAATTGGTTTTCCCATGTTGGTTACCATTCATTTTGATCGGTCAACTTTCTCGATTGGTCCATGCTAAGCTTTAGCCAGTTAAGGCTTCAGCTGCTTGACTTAATTTAACCTTGGAGGCTTTCAGCAGATTCCGACATATTAATTTATCTTCTTTTAAAGCCTTCAGCCCTTGGCTTAGTCAGAAATTTAATTTTGATTCAATTAAGAATTGAAAAGTTAATAAAGGGTTTATTCTTTCTCTGCTATTAAAATTAACTTTGCGTTCATTTACCATAGCTATGTGCTGCCTTATTGATACCTTTAGCCAGGATTTAATATTTTTTAAAACATTAAAAGTTTTCGCTTACTTTTCCAATAAATCTCTAAATAGCTGTAGCTGGTTTAACATTATGATAATTATCGTCATTCAGTGCGGGAGCACCTCACTTGGACATTACGATCATTAAACTAATTAGACCATTACTTTGATTTTAGATTACGTATTTGAGATTCCCAAAAGGATTTACGATTAGACTATTTGGCATCTTATATTCAAAGAAACCATTTAGCGTTTGATACCTGTTGTCCAAGTTTAGATTTTCTTAACTGGGGTATTACTTTAGATAAGGCAGTTGCGGGGTCTTTTTGTTTATGTAACTTAAATGTTTGAGTTTAATTTCTGGAAAATCCTTAAACGACTACTGCTCGATCCATTTTCTGTTTTTCTATTAAGTGCAGGGGCTAGAGGGAACAATATTCTTTGTCTGGTTACGTATATAGTTGCCATTTGCGAATTGCTAATATACTTCTCTCCAACTTTTATTTAATCTTCGTTCAATCTCCCTTACAGCCTTCTGAAAATTTATTTTCGCACTACCCTATTTAATTGAATTATCGGCTTTACGTGAAGCGATTAATTTGGAATAATTGAATTGTAGGGATCGAGAATTGTGTAACATTTATGACGGGTCTAATTTATGCTATAAGACACATTTTAGACATTTTATTTTAATTGCAGGCACGAAGAGTACGAAAAAAACTAAACATAGTTTAAGCTATTATATTCAAGAGAAAACTCGTGGAATTTTTTGTAAGTTAGAGGGCAAATGTTTCTCCTGTAATGCACGTGACAATTACTTATCATATATGGAGTATAGTCTACGCGACGATGAATCGAATGTCCGAATAATTCTGAATAAAACTAGTGTAAATATATTAAAAAATAGTTCGTAAATATTTTCCTTCTTTCTGTTTATTCATTGGATGTATCTATGATGAATCCTACCTAAAGACTAGCTATCATTGTGTAGCTGTAGATGCTGTAGCTGGTCTAGAACCCCCCCCATCTCGTGAGGGAATCTCATAAGTTTTGTATTCACAACTTATTCTTTTTGTCATAGTTTTTATTCTAAATTCATACTTTCTATGCTACTACTTTTGTACAAATATTTTGGCAGGGACATTCCTGCCAGACATGAGCTTAGCACCTAGCGAAACAGGTTGATAAGCTCCCACATCTATGCTGTTGTGCATTATTAAAAGTAGTTACAACATGGAATATGAATCATTAGTGAATTGTCCGCTACAGAAATGTAGCTAGGCCAGAATATTTTAATTGAAAAGCATTTGGGATTCGCCCTCCACAAATCACACTCCACCTTTTAGTCATCATATGTTACAAGATAGGTTCTGGACATTTAAATTTCTCAACACCATTTCTTTTCTTTTCTTTAACTAACTACCCGAATAAAAAGGAAAATATAGATATATTTAAACTCAAAAAGTATTAGCTATTTTTCTAATTTAAAATCTGTTATATTTAATTTTCTTCAGGTTGTGATTTTGTATTTCCCCGAGTGAAGCCTGACTAATGAGCCAAATATATTTTTATTTCAAGTTGAATTTAACAATGAACAAATCCCAACACTTTTCCTATTGATTGCTGTCAAACATTTGTTTGTATTCCTGATTGCTTATAATTGTAGTTCTTGGCCTCATGTTAAGGAGAGGGAGATTGGCTGTTGAATTCTTTGTTTATCTTACTTTTCCGCTAGCTGTTCTTTTAAAATCTTTCACAAGTTTTGTTCATTGGTTACTCCAGTTCGTTAACGGGTTTTGTAAAAGTTCCGTTACACTCGAATATTTTAAACCTTTTAAGAGGTTTGCGTGTGTGATAGAAAAAGATTCGTCAAATTAAAATAAGGTTATACTTTTCAAGCATGTGTCGTTAAAACGTTTTTTTCCATTGTGTTAAGGATGGAAGAGAAAAGAATCGTCTCTTGCGCGCAGGCCACAACAATTCCGACATCGCCAAGCGGCGTCAGAAGAGTGGTCAAGAGGTTCAAGAATGGGCAAGACCTCAAAGATTGATATCGTTCCCACAGATCTCAAGTTGTCAACCGTTTGACTGTTAGAGAAGTCTTTAAAAAGTGCTCCGAAGCTCAAAATGATTGCGCTAGGGAAGAAGAAGAAAAGAAGGAGAACATGTAGGTGGCTATAGTATCTAGGGCCATCAAGAAAGAGGGAGACAAAGGCTTGAGATGCTTGGAAAGGCCTCTGCTCACCGACTGTATAGGGGAATAACGTTGGGAGCGGTGTCATTGCCTCATCAACGACTTAAATAGGTATGGCAATCAAATTCTGATTCTTTGTGATGAAAAAAGCCTTCATAGTCGATCCGGTCACCAACAAGCAAAAGAACCGCGTGGTTTTGGACCAAAGGAACTGGTGTAAACTTCTCACAAAATGTTTTTCTTATAATTTATGGCTTCTGTTGACATCTTAATCTTTTTCCTACGAAAAACACGTGTAAATGAAATAAGCGATTGTCTCAAATGAGAAATGGATTCTTCTAACCCAGTGTCTTTTCGCAATCCAACATTGAATTTTCATTCAGGCTTATTTTAGCGCCGACGGTAACGCGAAGATGCTAATATATCCATTTTCTGCAAAGTCATGTCCTAAACTAACCTAATCTAACCTTAGCCTAACCTTAACCTCGCAATACCTTAGAACGCATAATTCGATGCCTGGGCCTGTTCCTAAAAAGAACCAGCATCGTTATTGATCGTTATCTACAAATTCTTCCTTAGGTTACTCGTTCAAGTTATTTAATCTTTTCAGACATCTTCATGTCTGTCTAACTTCCCTACCATAAACGTCAACCTCATTTAATTTAACTTCTCGTGGAGATTACAAGGATCGGGGTACCTTTTTTTTTAAATGAATAAAATGTACTTAATTTATTACTGCCCCCAAACCTCAACATGAGGGACACGCGGCTATTGAATTTCAGGTTATTTTGTCACTCAGAAAATTATGTTATTTCACTTGCTTCAAAACTCCCTTACTTTTGTTTCTTTTATTTCCTTCTTTTTTAAAAGAATTTTAAGTGTCAAATGCATAAAGAAACGCGAAAGAACCGCAGGTGTACGCAATAAGGCAATATCTTCTCTCTTCTCATGAAAACAAATGACTTGTGTGCCAAAGTTTACGGCCTTTTACTGCGGATGTCGAGAATATTGGAATGGATAAATGGAGGCAAGTGACTACTTCTTTGTATATTTTCATATGATGCGCGATTTCTTTTGTTTTCTTTTCATTAAAATGTTAGTAACAACACCTTGTGATAAAGAGATTTACGTGAGAAAAAACTCAAGAAAAAACTAAATACTATTCCATTATTCGCATTATTTTTTAATTCCTGTAGTTGTTCACCGTATGGGGGGGTTATTTCGTAGGGAGGGTTACCAGTTTTATAGTGGTCACTAAGTTTATAACGGGTCGCTTAGTTAATGAGATGCCGGGCGAGTACCAGTTTAGAGAAGGAATAACTTGGGTTAAGCCTAGGTTACCCGTAAAGGGATGTCTGGCGAAGGCGTTTGAGATTTCACTGTTAGTTTGCTCTGACTCTCATAGTTCATACGGCGAATCGGTTTATAGGCTGGGTTCGAAAGTTAACTTGGTTACCAGTGGGTTAAAGGAAGGACTCGAAAGGTAAATGGGTCTTGTAGGCTTTATTCTTGGCTTGGTTACCTTAAGTGGGGTAAGCGAGATAGTCAAGTCTTACGTGGCTTTCTTGTAAGTTTCCCTCTTCGTTAGATAATTGGGGCTCAGGACGGGTGGATCTAAGGAAGATGAACGGACTCGTGACGTCAATAAGATTAATGTGAATTCGGAATCGAGAGGGATTAATATATCCTACTAATAATAGTGATATTACTCTTTTGGAAATTGTCTGCTTGTCTTATTTATAAAAACCTCCATTAAGGGCACGTGACTTAGCTATCCTTAATCGGAGCGCGAGGTATGTTCGTTTGTTTCTTTGTTGAGACTAATGGGCGGAGTCAAGGGTGCATTGATTTCAATATAGACATATTTGGCTGCATCCAGGCTGACATTAACAGCAAGATGATAGCAAAGTTGATTTAGCTGGTCAGCTTTAGCTGGTCAAACCCGACTCCGGCCCAGCTGCCTCGTTATATTGTATAGAAACCTTTCGGCTCGCAGCTGTTTCCTCGCGTATGTATGTTTGTGCATTCACATGAGAAACTCTAACTATTCGCTTGCCTTCTTACCCTCATATTTTTCGATTTATTCTAGATTAGTTCATTGCTACTACATGTTATAATATTTTAGTAGTTAATATGTGTGCCCAATTTCAAGATTTCATATGTCCAACAGGGTGTTCATTTTAGAGGTTACTTGTTGAGCTTACTTAACCTTGCGATTTGAGCGTCTATATAACCGTTCATCAACATATTAGCTGTTGTTTATATTCTATTCAAGCTAGCGCTTTTCCTTAAATTCCACTTGTTTAATCGACTAAGTTCTGAGACAAGAGTTGTGTTTTTAAAGTAGATATATATGTACACAAGATGTGGACGAGCTTACCTGAGTAGGAAGATATTCTAAATTTTATGGAAACATAAAGGAAAAGAACAATCACTCATGTCCTACAGACGAATTAGATGAATAGAAAGTAAAGGAGATGAGTATTATAATTATTACAAATAGAAACATAACTTGAAATATCAGAAGATTATCGAAAACAAGGCTCCAGCATGGAATGCAGCTTACAAGGAAAAGTAAAGAATGTAAAAAATGAAGTATGCATTGATAAAAAGGATAAATTGTTGTATAGAAAAATGATGAAAGGAAAATAAGATAATATTTGTTTCTTTAAAAGAAGTTAGCCCTGACTTTTACCTTTGGAAATTAGTTGATTTAACATCATCACTTGAAAGCATATTCTAAAGCTTTGGAGTGGTAGTCCTACACAATTATGGTATTGATTAGTGTTATAATTTTGCAAAAGAAAATAAAACTATTGGCCCAGGCGTTTCCAGGTGCTACGTAGAGGTTGAGTCAAGTCAGGAAAGGTTTCATGCAATGGATGATGAGGAAATTCATGTGCCTTACGAGAAGAACTAATTTGAAGATGATGCCATAAATCTTTTTTAATTTGGAATAAGGAACTTAATAACTCCCATGTTCCTATCAAGGAGTTTTAAAATGTGAATCGGTTGCCGAAGACCAAAAGACTCAAAACAAAGTCAAAGGGTTGTCACGAGCCACAAGCTCGAAAGACAGTACGAATATACTAGGGGATTTGAGGTCTTGTATAAAAGAAAAAGGATTTTGAAGGAGATTTAGTGACAAACAGGGGTCCATTACACTTTAATAGCAGGAGGGTTGTACGCGAAGATCGTGCCAGTGAAGAAAAACACTGCTCACAACATTTGGAATAAGCTTCCAAAAAATATCTTGTAATCATTTTTAAGCCTACAGTGAGGGTACAGCCGACAATTGGAAAGAGTTGGTATCGAAAGGTGGCACAGTGAAATCAAGATAGGAGTGAATTATAGCAATCGAGACAAGAGATAACTAAATCATAAAGGATAATCTCGAATCTATTACGATCAAAGTGGGAGCAGATGAATCAAAGACTACGCTTAAAACAAAGGCCGGGCTTATTCACATTAGTAATATATACTTTAAGAACTAAATGACTATCAAATTTCACACAATGATTTATAATATTATCAAAAAGGCAATCAGGAAGACAGTAATGTTCATAATGCTGTCAGATAGCCTTTTAGTAATAGTGTAATACGCGCATTTGATATTTTTTATAGTTCCATCTAATATCAGCATAGAAATTGAAATTTACCCGTCAGTGACTCAGAAAATTTAATGCGAAAGTAGAAAGAGAAAAGACCTTTATCTCCCTAGAAGTGAATACCTGTAGACTGAGTTAAAGATGAGAGGTATTAGCATAACTAGTTAATTGTAATTCATGACACTCGAGAATTCATGAGGACGGTAAAAAAGGACAATATATTGAACACTAAATAAATGCTCCCCAAAGGTCAAGAATATTCAATAATGCAAAGCCGACCATTATCAGCGGCACGAGGAAGGTAGTCAGATATAATACAGAATTAAGAATCACAAAAGAATTTAAGATCCAGTCGAGGCGTTAAAAAAGAGAAGCAGGATGGAATGATAGGTAGATGGAAGAGAGGATATGAATAAAGAATTAGTTTCACATTTCTTTCTGCAAGGTCATAATTTAAATAATGTTTATCGATTTTATTCCTAAACATATTTGCCCTAGTGCTCTTAACTAGTAAAGAATTTTTGTGCTATTACATTGCTGAATTACTTTTGCTAAATTTTAACCGATATTTCACATTGTATTAACTTGGTAATCTAACACAAATATTGAATCTTGATTTATACGAGCAAACCACTTTAGTAATTTAAAGACTTCAGTAGGCTGCTCGTGCAGATACGGATTTCCAGGTGAAGGTAAATTTATAATACTCAGTCTTTCTTCGTAGTTTCTATTTCTAACTTAAGAAATTAATTTAGTTCGTTAAAGCCGAACCATTTCAACGTGAAAATGTACTATTGCATTTATGAGAACTAGAATTGTGCTGTATAGCCCAAATCTGGTCTTAAGATTACTATATAAAGGGTGTTCCAATAACTTGGACCGATTTTAAATGAGAGTTACGTTTAAGCGTCTAGTGATTTTTTCTTTTTCTTTCAGATTTAACAATTTCAGTCTTTGGCAATTTCATCCATGTGAAGATTAACAATCGAACAACGTGTTAAAGTTATCGAAGCCTATTAAGAAAATGGATGTTCAAACAGAAACGCATTTCGGGCACGTCGCGATTATTTTGGTCAACATAATCGACCAACCGAGAATGCAATTGGGAAAATTGTTCGTAAATTCAAACAAACGGGGTCGGTGGCAGATATAAAAATGCCATTGCGTGCTCGTTTACGCCGTTCAGCTGAAAACATTGCTGCAGTGCGCGAGAATGTGGCTGAAGATCCAGACACCTCTATTCGTCATCGCGTGCAGGAATTGAACCTCTCCACAGCAACGTTACATCGAATTTTGACAAAAGATTTGTCTCTACACGCTTACAAAATTCAATTGACACAAGAACTGAAGACTGCTGACCACTTGAAGCGCCGTACATTCGTCAATTGGGTACACGAACAAAAACAAGCCGATGATGATTTTTCGCAAAAAATCATCTTTAGTGATGAAGCCCATTTTCATCTTGGTGGATTCGTTAATAAGCAGAATTATGGCATTTGGGCTGATGAAAATCCCAGGAAGATTGTTGGTCAGCCACTGCATCCATAAAAGGTCACTGTTTGGTGTGCATTTTATGCTAGCAGGATCATTGAGCCGTATCTCGTCGAAAATGATGCCGGGAATTCTGTTACGGTGACAGGCGTGCAAGACCATGCAATGATAACCAACTTTTTATGGCCTGAATTGAATTCTATGGATATCGAAGATTTGTGGTTTCAACAGAACGGCGCCACATGCCACACAGCCAATGCAACAATGGCTTTATTGAATGAGAAGTTTCCAGGTCGCATCATCTCTCGAAACAGTATGGTCAATTGGCCACCACAATTGTGTGACTTGACGCCTTTAGATTTCTTCCTTTAGGGTCATCTCAAAAGTAAGGTCTATCCCAACAAGCCAATAACAATTCAACAGCTGAAGGATAAGATAATAAGGCATATTGGTGAGATCGAGGAGCAGCTATGCAGAGACGTCCTCAAAAATTTGACCATCGAGTGGAGGTGTGCCGCCGAATCCTTGGTGGACATTTAGGCGATATTATTTTTCACACATAATTGCCATGACTCAAATAACATGATCCAATAGTGAAATCAATAGATTTTCACCAATAACACTATTTTATTTACTGATAACTTCGATCCTCTTAATTGAACACCCTTATAAGGGAAGGAGAATTACTTTTAATTTAATATCAAAATGTTCAACGTGGCATCCTCAAACCCTCTTAGAATTTTAGATCATTTGAGACTAAGTGACCTAGATCCATTTCTACGTTGACTGACTTTAAATTTTAACTACAGATATTGTAAACTCTTTGTAGAAGAATAAGGTCAAAGGGTGGCAACGTGCCATTCTGTACCCACGTGGTCTCGAGATCAACGCATGTAGCGTTGAAAGCGGGGCTGATCTACGGTGAAGATGCGGTAGACGGCGTTTTATTGCACCCTAGCTGCATTTACTTAGGGACACAGTCTTCTCGTCTCGCATGTCTCCACAACCATCTTCTTCCCCTCCGGCTAACTTTATTTCGGTTCCCCCAAAGGATTAGCTGCCTTTTCCCAAGATCGCGCGAGTCGTGGAGGCTTCCGCCAAGCTATCCCAGCCACCAGCGAGCGCCTATATAATCCTCCGACTCGGTTTAGCGTGTAGCACTCCAGAAATTTTCAGCCTATCACCACGTATGATCAAAGGACACGCTCGCCAGTGGCGATCGGAGACACAGGCGATTTCGATTCGAGGATAAGGCTAAATCGACATCTGTAAACTCTGCTATAGTTAATCGGAGGGTATCTGACGAGGATTTCCATCTCCGAAGGCCAAACTATGTGTATCCCTCATCCGCCCCGTGAGGTAACCCAGTCATCGTATCCCGACCGGCCCTTCCCTTCAACAAACACGTAAGCAGTTACAATCGTTAACCCCTACAGATTATTCTATAATCTAGTATACCCAAAGCATTTTGTCCTTTGGCGAGCCCTGGATTATAATTCCCTTTTAATCACCGACCTGAACCCGACTACTAATCCCATATTTATCCCTCCTGTGTCTCGTGCCGACAGTTAATTTTCCAATGTACGATCATTTCCTTGAAACCCTGTACCAGTACATATTTCAACTTTTTTTATTTGTTAGTAAAGGTATATTTTTGTTATTATCTTTTTATTGCAACCCTAAACGAGTACCAGCTACCTAAATTATTTCTTTTGAAAGAACCTTGCACTTAAAAAGTACACCATCCTCATTGAATTCTTAACTATTACCCGTTCATGAACACTTACCTAATGTGTTCACAACCTGTTTTATGATGTCGCAATCACTATAATAAAACACTACCTTCCATACAGATAAAAACGTTTGTATTTTATCACACGTCTTTGAGGGAGCTGATCGAATAGCTGCCTCATCAATATAATGTTTAAATTGAAGCCATTTCACTTCTATCAAGCCTCCCAGAGGAGTATTCCATAACATTCTGTCGACCTATATAAAAAAAGCTTATGTAAGGCTGATATATTAACCTGTAGGTGAAGGAAGTCGTGAAAAGGAAAGAATGAGCCATTGCTCCAATTGCGAAGAAGAAGAGTTCAGACGGTTGCAGCATTTCACTCTTATAAAAAGGCCTGTACAGAGTTCGTACATCAATTACACTAATAATGTTTGTAAGACAATCAAAGAGAGGTCTTAAGCGACGAACCCGAACTTGATTATATTCTGCTTGAAAAAAAATTACTGTCAATAATTTCCAAGTCATCAACTTAATGAAAATCACTGACCAAACGATGATAGGATGTAAGATAAAAAATGACATTCAAAATGAGAGAAAAAAAGTTATTCCATTCAAAACAAAGGCGGCTGATAAAAATCAGCGTGCTCTCACTTATTCTGATTTATGACCTTACGACCTTCAAAACTGTCAATAATTCCCGGACTAACCTTGGGAGGATCTTGACAATTCTATCATTCAAAAGAGAATGTAAAACAATATAAGGGTTTCGAATCTCGTTAGAATTGACCGAATAGACATGATATTATTGCAGAAACAAAATTTATCCCGGGCTAACCTTAAGACGACTTTGACAATTATAACATTCGTAAAAGAATGTCAAACAACATACGTTTTCAAATTTGGTTAGAATCGGCAGAATAGTTATGATGTTATTGGTAAAACAAGTATGTTCCTGACTAACCTTAGGAGGACTTTGGTCATTATATCACTCTAGAGTCGACAGAATATTTATAATGTTATTGCCAAAAAATAAAACAAAACAAAAACAGACTAAAAATATGTAGTTGGGGAGCCAGAAGAGATAGCCTGCACCTCACCGAGATAAACTATTAATGGACATTTACAGACTGAAAAATATGCACTAAAAACGATTAGCTATGTTCCCATTACGAAAAAGTGTCCCGCGTATCTTTTTTCGGCCCCCGAAGACCCCGATGTGGGACCTTCAGAGCTTCGAAAAAGTGATTTTCCAACATCACTGATTTTGCCCAGTGACGCATCATTTTAGGGGTTTTTGAAGGCGCTGAGTCCAAAAAATGACTTACTTTTATGACTACACCTTAAGATTATTATCAAATTAGAATCTCAAAATATCTAATTATGATTAAATTAGAATCTAAAAATATCTCTGCTTGCATTCATTGAAATGTTTTTATGTCTAAATATTTTATTATCATATACTTACAGTGTAGCTGCTAATTTTACCATTTAATTGTGATTTCTTTCAATTTCAGATAAACGGGAACGAATGAGGTAACCCATCATGCCAAAAAGAAAATATAGTGACAGCGCTCATCCCGAAGCCCCTGAAAACCGTTCCCCAAAATGCATTCTTCACACCATTTCTATTTCAGACTATGGTAATTTTACACCACTAAGCTCAGTAAAAGGTGATGCAAGTGACAGACTACAAGAATTAAACAAGATTCGTGACCTTCGCCTCCAGCAATTACATGACTCTCCTCATCGCATGTAATGTGTGTGACCAGATTCTCACTACTCTTCCCACTGACCTGCAATATGTTTGGTATCACCGTGGATGCTACCAGCATTGTACTCGACATCTAAAGCGCTTTTAGGATGATCAACACGCAGCAACGACATCAGAACGACATCACTCCCCTCGTTAGTCGATTTTAGTAGCTTCCCATGGACTCATATTTTCACCTGAGTGTATTTTTTGTGACAAGCTAGAAATCAAAGTTGGTCGGAAAACTGAGAGAACTGAAACCTTCTTCTCCTACAGAAAGGTAGGAAATGCATGACGAGAAATCAAACAGCGAGCGCAGAAAATGGGTCTTACTCGGGTTTATCGCCAAGTGAAAGACAAAGATCTATTTGCCGTTGAGGCCAAGCATCACCCATCATGTTTAAAATCGTTTTGCACATCATTTGTCAACTACGAGCGCGGGATTCACAGAGCTGAAGAACCCCAAGATTCTGAGCAGATACATTTTGAAGCTGCCCCTGAGAAGGCCTTTGGCACCATAGTGGATCATGTTAATTAAGGCTCAGATTGTCGAGAAAAATGATGTGCTACAATTGTCTTCACTGCGGTTGCTATATGTTGAAGAACTGAGATGAAGTGGTTATGAGGACTCAAACTACAGGTCGGAGAAATTGCTGAATCGTCTTCGGAAACATCCAGCTTCACAAAAGTCGACAGAGATAAAGGTGGTTCTGTTTCATTTTGGTTGGTCTACAGCTCAAACATCACTGTTGCACACGCTCTTGTTCAGGCCTATGCTCTCAGAAGCACAGATAGATATCAAGATGTTGCATTTATTCTTCGAGACCTCATTCTACGGGCATATAAAGATTCAAAGAACATCCCCTGGCCAGCAACAGCCAATGACATGAAGCTAAGTTCTAAAGAAATTCTACCTCCAGACATCGTCCGCTTCCTCAGCATTGTCATGGCTGGCAAAGATGACACAGAGACAAGTGAGAAGACTAAGCGGCTGGTGGTTTCCATCGGTCAAGATCTCTGCTGTGTGGTGTTAGATGGGAAATGGAAGCTGCCTAAACACATACTCCTCCGTGTCACTGTCAGGCACTTGTTTCAAAGCAAGCAGTTGACCACCATTCTAAACAGACTTGGCCTTTCAGAGACCTAAAATTTTGGCTTAGAGATGGAAACTGCCCTGACCAAAGCTCTGGATGACGTCTCAACCCATCTCACACCGCAGATCTTGACTGGAGATATAATCGTTGTGTTTCACTGTGAATGGGACAATTTGAACAAAACTACAACAAATGTGCATGTCAGTAACATTGTCAACAGTGCTGGAGGCATAATGGTGCAGGAGGTCAAGCCTGATTTGGAAAGCACACACATGCGAAAGCTGCCTCTTATCGATAAGACCAATCATAGAAGTATACACGGTGACACACCAGAAACTCTTCCACCCGTCTACTTTACCCGCATTGGCCCAACATTGCCACAGAATGCATCCTTCACACTCCCTACTGAAAATGATGCAATCTATGCCTCTCAGATGCAACTGTATTACATTTAGCTTTTCTGCAGATACATCGGAAGTGGCAGCACGCAGTCCATGCCAGGACTAGAAGGCTTTGTCTCAGCAATTGAAACTGTTCCTTACAGAAAATCAACAGTGGATTACTTCACTCCCATGCATCAACCAATCAGTGACAATGCAGTCGTACATGAGCTACTGAAGTGCTCCGAAGCAGCCAGAGTTGAAGTGGGGCAAAAGTGGGTCCTCAATACATTCGACTTGGCTCTATGTATGAAAGCCCTGCCCATCATCTGGAGATGGTCAGACGAGTTTGCCCATTATGTGGTCACTATTTGGACCTTTCGCACGTCAATGAATTATATAGGGATGATCACAAATCACAAAATGCGTGGCTCTGGGTACACAAAGATCCTGTCAGAGGCTCAACTGGTGACAAGCGGCTTACTGCAAGGTGTTCTGAGTGGGAAAGCCTATGCTTTTCACTGTGTGCGAGGCAATGAAAATGCTGCTGATGGAACATTTCTTTGAAGAAGAGAATGTACATATGGCTGATCCTGCTGCACTCCTTAACTTGATACAGTTATGTGATCGAAAACATCTCGAAGAATCTATTGACGACCCCTCCATCTTGACCATCATGGAGAGGTACTTCCACTATGAGGAGGAAGTGCTCAAGGGTCACCTGGGGAAAATGGCTAGCTTCTTGATGTCTTTTGTGGATCATTGCCATCTCCCCTTTATGTTGCTACTTTCTATTAAGACAAACAACCTGCAGCTGTTCCACAAATGTAATGGAGACATGGCAGTCCTGTTATTTGCTTTTCATGGGCACAACTACTCAAGGTTTGTACATTTGAATGTCAAATCTGATCATAAATTAGATCATATTCACACTAATGATTGCAATTAAGTCTAATAAATATAATAGGTAGTAATATTGATAAACAAGAAGCATCAACCTTGATCATTAAGACAATATCATATACTTTTTAAATTCATATGTGCTTTATGAAATATCATGCCTCTATTTGAAGATACGTGACATGACTGTAGGTACACCTAACAAACCTAAAAGAGTCACCCAAGAGCAAAGGATCTTCTAACCAAAGGTGCAATTGCTGTGGCCCGCTCAATGCTTCCTGGGGCACTCAGTCCTGTGGTCAAGAGCATGGAAGAGACGTTCCTGCGCTTTGCGAAATCGTCAGGTACATATAGTCTATTTACACTGGTGTTGGCATGTAACAATAGCAATAACTGAATAAGGTACAATATTATTTACAAAGCTAGCTTGCATCCCTTCACTAAAATGATAAGAGACAATTTTGGGTTTAACTAATTTGAAGAAATCTTTTCAATGTTTGCAAGTGGGTTTATAGGACTGTACAGCAAGTTTGGATCATACCAGAGATGGTTTCGTACAACATCCTCACGAGCCCAGTTCTATGAGAAGACGCTGAAGATAGTAGCATCATCAAAGATCCAGACTCCCCAAAAAGAGAAAGACATCGTAAGCTGGAGAAGGCAGAAACCAAGAAAGAAGAAGAGGCAGTAAAGAGAGTCATTGCTGCTGTCAACAACTTTACCAACCCATTCAAAATCTCGAAAAAGGACCGGCTATACTCCTTAGTATCTGGAGCCCAAGTCTCACCAGACGTTGAGGCACAGGTCCTCCAGGCAGAAGCTTTTAGCAAAGTCACCAAGTCTGACTTCATCTGCCGCCTGCAGAGTGGAGAGGCAGGAAGATTCTTTCACCCTATCAAGCTGCAAAAGCTAAAGACTATGGAGGCGTTCATCAAGAAAGTCATCCTCACATCATCACAGGGAAAGGTAAACTGACATTACAATACCTTGTTATTTTATATGTTTCCTGCATTTTATCATAACCAACAAAGTTAATATCAAAACAAGTATCCAAAGCAATCAAATTCTCTAACTGTAAGAGCGATTGCAAACATAAGATGCTATATTGGAGATGAAAATAGTGAAACACAATTTCTTATTTTTATTTAAATTAAGCATGTTATGACATAAAACTTGGTTACATCAATATTAACACCATATGATTATGTTCTCACAGGTAATCCAGTATCAGGCGCAAGGCAACCTGGCGTTTACACTTCTTGTCAAGTTACAGAATCAAGATGAACCGTTGGATCTGGACAAGCTGATGACTTTCAGCCTGATGCCGGTGCCTCCCAGTCTCGGTACCCCAGACGGCTTTTTTTCAAAGACTAACAAAGCCACAATGCTGCGCTACCTTTTGGAAGATTTCACCACAGATATACCATACCCCAAGGAAGCCCCGTTCATCTAGGACGGCATGGCACTGCTTCATACCCTTACCAACCTTTCCTCGACATTTGGTGAGATATGTCTGCAGGTGCTAGATCAAATGGTAGCCAAGAAGGATTTCTTGTTCTCGACACACAGTTATAATCCAGGCAGATCAGAGAAGATCATTCTGGATGGACCAGCAACTAGGAGACCATGTGATTTCAAGCTGTTTCTGTCTAAGGATGACAACAAGAAGCAGTTTTGCGACCTTCTCTTGTGAGTGTGAAGGGGTCAACAGGCTGCCTTAAGGCTGGGGAAAACCGAGATGGCAGTGGTGATTGTTAAAGGGACGGCTCATCAATTTCTCTCTTCAAATGGATAGGTGAGTAAATGGAAAAACAGCAGCAGACATTTAGATAAAAATATACACACATTTGTATAAATATGTTGTATAATGACACAGACATTACAAAAATCTCAAATAAATGCATAAATGGATTTCAGATATTGCACATACACACACACAAACCTTATCGAACATCAAACTCACTCCATCAAAATGTCACACATGTTCGTTAGAAAAGGCTGAATTCTTGCTATTTCTTCTTCTTTTATATTTTTTTATTATAGTGGTGTTGTGTTTGAGGTTGAAGTTCCCCACCATCTACAGCAACCTGGAAAGGACGAACACTAGGGTTGTACTGTATCTACACCATGCTGTAGCACTTGGGTACAAGTACGCTGTGGTTAGAACCCCTGGTACAGGCATATTCATGATTCTTCTCTACCACGCTCATGCAATAAAACTAACTGTATACGTTGATACGGGTTCAGGAAAACATAGACAACTTGTGAACCTCTCTGAGCTTGTAGAGTCCCTTGGTGAAGATTACTGTGCTACTCTTCTTGGGTTCTACGTCTTTACCAGAGAGGACTGTTCTAGCGCTTTCAAGGGGAAGGGAAAGATCGGGTCTCTGAAGAAGCTGGAGAAGAACCCCAGCTTTCATGTGATCTTCAAGCAACTCGGAGACGACTGGAATGTCAAACCTGAGGTGCTAAGGCAGTTGGAACAATTCACCTTTCTCATGTACCAACAAAGCCAGTTAATGTGGTTCGTGCCAAGCTGCTCCGCACTATGGTTGGAGAGGATAAGCATCTCACTTCCAAGTCAAAGGTGGATTTTGCTCGCCCATCTCCATGTCACTTTGCTCTGAAGCCACATACACAGCGTGTGAATCACCGAGTGGCCTTGTACAAGCGCGTCCATGAAGCCATTCTGGAGAGGCCCAAACCATAAGACGATGGGCAAGGATGGATCATGTCTGCTGACAGTGTGCTGGAACCTCTGTGGTCATGGAGTCCTGTATTACCAATGTCAATAATTGATCTTATGACAGCAGATGGCCATGAATTGGAGGATGTGGAGGAGAAAGGAGAAAGGGATGTAGACTTTGATGCCTATTTTGAAAGCGATGATGAATTCTGAGAAAGTTCTAGTGCTTGCTAGTTCGCAAACAATGACTTCCTGCTTCTTGATCATATACATAGGAGGTTTTCAATCATGTTTTTTAATCATTTTGAAGTTATTGTAAATAAAACTTCTGTGTTAACCAAATTTCTCAATAAATTATTGCTAATCTTTTTAAGCATAATTTATTGAAAATGACCTTCAGCTACCATTTTCACGTAAAATAAAGATCTAATCATAAAAATAAGACATTTTTCGGACTCAGCGCTTTCAAAAACCCTTAAAATGATGCGTCACTGGGCAAAATCAGTGATGTTGTAAAATCACTTTTTTTAGGCTCTCAACGTCCTACCTCAGGGTCTTCGGGGGCCAAAAAAGGGTAAGTAAGACACTTTTTCGTAATAGGAACATGGCTAATCATTTTTAGTGCATATTTTTTAGTCTAAAAATGTCAATTAGAAGTTTATCTCTAGGGGGTGCAGACTATCTTTTCGTCCCATTAGACTAATGACCATTAAGTTCTACAAAAATCTCATTTCCTTACCATTAAAATTCCATTGACCCTCTTAACACCAGTAATATACATAAAAGCGATGAACAATAATTTGATAAAATACATGACAGACACTTTTGAGAAATACACGAAAGAGAAAATAAGAAAAAATCTCAGAAGAAACCCTAAACTTTATGAAAAGCCAAAACACCTTAAAGAAATAAACACAAACCAACAAATTGAATTAGCACAACTAAACAAATTAATTAAAATGAAACAGAAAGGTGACATCAGATAATATAATACAACTATATTTGAAGACACCATCAAAGAAGGAAAGGGATATAAAATGTGTAAAAGGAGACTTCGAAAAGGAAAATTTAAAATTGTAGATATAATGGAAGAAAATAGTACAGTCATCTAGTCTCCAGAGAGAATATTTATAAGAATTAATGATTATTATGAAAAGTTGTACTCAACCCACAGCACCATACAGCTCCACACCAACTAACAATACCCACTTATGTAACGGCGGTTCTCAAATGAGAAATTAAAATTGCAATCAAATAAAGAGCCTAAAGATTCTGGAGATATAAATGTAGGCAAACTCGCTGATTTTGTTAAAAAAGGTAGTATTCAGGACGACTGGTAGGATGCCCTTGTAAAAGAACGGTTTGAGGCCGCTTAATTTCAACCGTTATCACATGTTGTTTAGAAACACGATGCTACCTACGTGCATCTTCGCCTTGAAGCCGGGCGCATTATCGCCGCCACCTGGGTCAATATTGAACCAAGGAGGTTTATCATCCCCCCCCCACGTTCGCCCCATGCGCCGATCACGCCAGATTGAGTTAGGCTTATGGGCAGATAAGGTATTGTTCTCAGGCGCGGCTGTGCATTCCCTCGAAGTCCCCACTTCATTGTCCTCTACACCAAGGGGATGTCTCGACTATTTATACGGAAACTTTACCACTAAGAGCAGATTCGAGATCCAGATTTTCTTCGCGAGACATCACTACGATCCAGTCTCACAATGTGCACCAAGGGCCTTCTACCTCGAGATCCACCATCATTGTCTAGAAGAGGACAATATCCCTTGAGTGCCAAGGTTCGAGCCTTCAAGACGCCAAGTCCACAATGCTTTCCCTGTTGTTCAGAAAGAGAACAACGTTAGAACAGCCATTGTTCTTTGAGCCCGTTGACAAGCAACAATTCTCACCCTTCCCCCCTGTTGTTCAGAAAGAGAACAACATTAGAACAGCCATTGTTCTTTGAGCCCGTTGACAAGAAATGGTTCTCACCCTTCCCCCTGTTGTTCAGAAAGAACACAACATTAGAACGTCCATTGTTCTTTAAGCCCGTAGACAAGAGACGGTTCTCAACCCCCATGTTGTTCAGAAGAAAACAACGTAGAACAGCCATTGTTCTTCAAGCCCGTTCGCCCAGAAACGGTTCTAATTTCAGAGACGCCACGTCAGGATCATTTAATTCCCCCTCCTTCGGCTGGAACTTGCCAGTGGACTGAAGATTCCTTCACGTCGCCTTCCTCTGCACAACATGTGTAATTACGTAAGCTGAACGTTACCTTTGAGTAGTTAACCCTTTTGTCAACCCTATCCTGTGCTTTGAATGGTTTAGCGAACCATCTCATCCCTTTAATTTTTATTTTTTTCACTTTTTTAAATCTCTTCCAAATCTTAATCCTCGGATTAGCTAGATTTCCCACGACCCTTTCCATTCTCTGTTTATGTCAATATTTTCCGTTTTGTGTGTTGATGATAGTTTTAATTAATAAAACTCTATTTTATTAATGATAGCCATATTATTATCCTTGAGCTCAGTTTCACTTCTTAAGCATATCGAAGATAAATAATATCGGTCAACACAGACACCACGCACTCTAAATATAAATGAATAATTCCCTCAACGAATAGTCATATATGGTATATCGTCGAGAGTCCATTCTACGACATATATATATATATATATATATATATACTATTTAAATTTGGTATCAAGTGTGTAAGGTTTAACGCTATATCTTTGCAAACACTGGTCTCAGTCGAGTAAAGCATAGTGTTATTCGTTATAAGAATAGAGTATAGTAGTTCCCTTTTGTTTTAACGATTGCTATCCCCTTTTTGAAACTTAAGAAGCTAGAGTAGCTCAAGGAACTGTTATAATAATTTGTTTGTGTTTTTTTTGTGTGATTTTAGTCATTGGTTAATTAGATCGAGAAACCAATTACGAATAGGTCAGTGCCCATATTTAGGTAGGCTAACTCTCTAGAAGGCATAATTCTCATTGCAAGGAATTTTAGTTGGTTGACTATTGCGCCCCCATGTTTAAAGATGACTCAGTTCGAAATCTTTAAAGCGCAAGGAGAATCCTTGGGACTTTTCGGAAAAGAATTAATTTAGTACGTTCAAGAGGAGCAAAGAACAGAAAGAGAAAGAGAAATCCAACAAGTAGAAAGAGAAAGAGAGGAACGGAAAAGACAAGCTGAGCTTAACCATCAGATTGAAATAGCTCGTATAGAAGCCGAAATACAATCAGCCAGCTCACGTTCAGAAACCCCGCCCAATCTCCTGCTTAAGCTCCCGAATTTCAGGGATGGAGAGGATTTCGGAGCATTTTTGGCCCACTTCAAAAAGATCCTTGAAATCAATAACATGGATCTGGAGGCTGAAGGTGTAGTCAGATTACTTCACTTGTTAAATTGTAAATTGTGCGAAATTTTCATATCTTTACCACCTGAATGTAAAATTAACTACAGCACCTTAAAAGCTGAGTTATTGGCCGCTAATAATATGACTCCCGATTTCTACCGCCAATAATTTCAAGGAGGTCGTATTACACCCGGACAGACGTTCCGTCAATTCGGATACATTCTTCAGAGGAATTTTAAATTTTGGTTAGAATCCTCAAAGGTTGATCCCAACTACAAGTCCTTAACAGACTTTGTGTTGCGGGATCAATTTTTGGCGTCTCTCCCGACGGAGATCCGCGCGTTCGTCAAGGATCGTCGGTGCCAGACCTTTAAAGAATATACCGAAGAAGCGGATGTCTATGCCGCCAGCCATAGTTTATACCCCAAGGAGAATCGAACTTCTCACCAACCCCCAACCAGGAAAGAAGGAAGGATTCGCGCCCCTTCCCAGGAGAGCTGACGAAGTTTCCGGGCCCCGTAAAACCCCAAAACTTCTTTCCCCAAAACCAACAACGGGACACCAAACCTCCCGTTAAGATTTCTCCTCCATCACTCTTCCCGAAGCGACCAATCATATGCTTCAGCTGTGGTGTAGAAAACCACATGAGCTGTAATTGCCCCAAAAATCCTAGGCTTAAAAGCGGACCAGCCCACCAAGTTCACCAGATTAATGCCACCCCGGCTTGCCCGGTGGTGCAGACCCAAGCAGCAACTTCTCCCCCTCCGTCAGGCCACCAGGTAAATTTTATTTCTGACAAAAGTTCACCGGGAACTTTGAAGTTTAAGGAGGGGAGCTTGAGCGGCTGCCGAGCATCGACTCTCGTCAAGGACACATGATGCACGTGTTTGATCGTGTCCGACGAGCTCCTCCCCCCAGTGGACCCTAACCACGAAAAATTTGCGGTGGTACATGACTACCTTGGGCGGGCGATCCAATTCCCCGTCGTTAGATGTTATCTGCAGTGTCAATATTATGAGGGCCGGGCTGAAGTCATTTCAGCACCCATACAATTCTGTTCCGTACTTATAGGACAGAGCCCCCAAGTAAGTTCCGACCCTGTGTCTCAGGCCGCCCTTCCTCGAGGCCGAGCTAAGAAAGAAGCCCAGGAGCCCGTCCCCATCAGAACCCTGATACCGTTCGATTTCTCGGAGACCCTTAACCAGGCCTTTAGGGCGGCACAAAAGGAGTGTGAATTAATAACACCCTTAGGCGATAAGGCCCAAGACAAGGACACGGAGACTGTCCGTGGACCCAAAGAAAAAAAGTACCCCTAACGCGCCCATGGAGATACGTTCGTAGCACTGGACGAAACATCGGCGCTTGAAGAAGATTACCCCGCGGAGTCCCTTAGTGTAATACAGACAGTGTGCATCCAACATGATGCCGATTACCCTCTTCCTTCCCTACCAAGCGAGTTTTTTGAACCCTCTGACCTGGATATTGACGCGCAGCTGACACCACATCAAAAGAGTCAGCTACAAGAACTATTTGAATGGATTCACCATTTAACCACCCTATCAGCTCTCTTCGAGCGAATGCGCGAAAATGGCCTCACCATTGGCCTCCTCAAATGCCATTTTGCCCACGAAACCATAAAATACTTGGGTTTCAAAATAGGACAAAGCCAGTTGGGTCCCCAAGAGGATAAGATTAAGGCAATCGCCGACATGCCCCTCCTGATTACAAAGAAGCAATTAAGATCGTTTCTTAGGATCAGCTTCGTACTATCGGCAATTCGTTCTGAATTTCGCTGCAATTTCAGCGCCCCTCAGCTCCCTTTTAAAAAACAATTCACCCGATCGTCTACGTTGGAATGATGTCGCCGTTACCCATTTTAATCAGCTCAGGAGTAAGTTCATTTCTGCCCCCATTTTAAAGTTGCCCAACCCGGAAAAATCCTTTGGGATTAAGACCGACGCGTCCAACGAGGACATTGGAGGTGTACTCCTTCAATACGAGGATGACGGAACGAGTTATCCAGTTGCATATGCTAGTCGTCAATTATTACCACGCGAAAAGAGATATGCCACTATAGAGAAGGAAGCTCTATCAATTATCTGGGTTATAGACAAATTCAAAAGGTACTTGATAGGAAAAGAATTTCAGATAGGAACCGACCACCGCCTGTTGGCCTATATTCGGAATGTACGACACTCCAACGGCCGAATTATGCCTTGGAGTTCACTCTTGCAAGAGTATTAATTTAAGATAAATTATATAAAAGGTTCCGATAACCAGGTCGCTGACGCACTCAGTAGGAATGCGTTACCAAATAGAGTAGATTAATTGTATTCGTAGGTTTAGGATCTCCATGTATGTATATACCGTCTTGTACGACTTAAATTTGATTCTCTTGTAATATAATTATTTAATGTATATGTCTGAATTTTGTAACGCTCAATGTCTATTTTTTTTTGTATGTATATATATATTTGTACCCATTAAATTACGTATAAATTATTTTGTCCCATATGTACTAATTTTATATCATTTCATTGTTCCATGCCCCTTATTTTTTATTAAGTTTGTATTAAAGATTATTTTCCCTTATAATCAAAAGATCAAAATAATCATATGTATTGATGTAATACTAGTTAGGTGCATGAAGGTACGGTTGGTACAAGAAAACGAGTTTCCCACAACGGAGCTCTATCGTTGTCCCTTCTCTCTTTTTTTTCGAAGTGACAACTTCCCCCCGGAATGAAAGGGTGGGATAGAACGGTTTGAGGCCGCTTAATTTCAACCGTTATCACATGTTGTTTAGAAACACGATGCTACCCACGTGCATCTTCGCCTTGAAGCCGGGCGCATTATCGCGGCCACCTGAGTCAATATTGAACCAAGGAGGTTTATCATCTCCCCCCCGTCCGCCCCATGCCCCGGTCACGCCAGATTGAGTTAAGCTTATGGGCAGATAAAGTAATGTTCTCAGGTGCGGCTGTGCATTCCCTCGAAGCCCCCACTCCATTGTCCCCTACGGTAAGGTGATGTCTCGACTATTTATACGGAAACTTTACCACTAAGAGCAGATTCGAGATCCAGATTTACTTCGCGAGACATCACTAAGATCCAGTCTTACATTGTGCACCAAGGGTTTTCTACCTCGAGATCCATTATCATTGTCCAGAAGAGGACAATATCCCTTGAGTGCCAGGGTTCGAGCCTTCAAGACGCCAAGTCCACAAGGCTTTCCCTGTTGTTCAGAAAGAGAACCACCTTAGAACAACCATTGTTCTTTAAGCCCGTTGACAAGAAACGGTTCTTACCCTTCCCCCCTGTTGTTCAGAAAGAGAACAACATTAGAACAGCCATTGTTCTTTGAGCCCGTTGACAAGAAACGGTTCTCACCCTTCCCCCCTGTTGTTTAGAAAGAGAACAACATTAAAACGGCCATTGTTCTTTGAGCCCGTAGACAAGAGATGGTTCTCACCCCCTCTGTTGTTCAGAAGAGAACAACGTAGAACAGCCATTGTTCTTCAAGCCCGTTCGCCAAGAAACGGTTCTAATTTCAGAGACGCCACGTCAGGATCATTTAATTCCCCCTCCTTCGGCTGGAACTTGCCAGTGGACCGAAGATTCCTTCACGTCGCCTTTCTCTGCACAACACGTGTAATTACGTAAGCTGAACGTTACCTTTGAGTAGTTAACCCTTTTGTCAACCCTATCCTGTGCTTTAAATGGTTTAGCGAACCATTTCATCCCTTAATTTTTATTTGTTTTACCTTTTTAAATCTCTTCCATATCTTAATCCTTGGATTAGCTAGATTTACCACGACCCTTTCCATTCTCTGTTTATGTCAATATTTTCCGTTTTATGTGTTGATGATAGTTTTAATTAATAAAACTCTATTTTATTTATGATAGCCATATTATTATCCTTGATCTCAGTTCCACTTCTTAAGCATATCGAAGATAAATAATATCGGTCAACCCAGACACCACGCACTCTAAATATAAATGAATAATTCCCTCAACGAATAGTCATATATGATATATCGTCGAGAGTCCATTCTACGACAGCCCTAATAATCATTCTACAAAACAGGTGATCAAATAGACCGTACAAAATATAGGCCAATCAGCCTTCTGTATTGTGGCTATAAACCTTTTAGTCGCGAGCTACTCTATACTCGTATCTCACTATGTCGGTCACTCAGTCTGTTCCCGTTTTTCTTTTTCTTCTTTTGGTAATAACATTGTTACTATTTGGCCGATTCTAACGAAATTTGAAACCATTATGTTGTTTTACATTCATTTTTGAATGATATAATTGACAAGGTCGACGAAAGTGAACCCTGGAATTAATTTGTATTGGGACATACATCATATCTATTTAGCCGATTCCAACGAAATTTAAAGCTCTTATGTGGTTTTACATTCTCATTCGAATAATTTTTATTACAAAAGTCGTCCCAAGGTTAGCTGGGGAATTATTCAGTAATAACATTATAACTATTCTGCCGATTTTAACGAAATTTGAAACCCTTATTTTCTTTTACATTCCTTTTCCAATTATATAATTGCCAAGGTCCTGCCAAGGTTAGTCCGGGAATTATTAAAACTTTTTAAGGTTATAAGGTCATAAAACAGAATAAATAAGAGAATGCGAAAAGGAAACTTCCCACATTAACAGTACAAAAAAGGTTTGTGCATGAAATGTGTTGCATAGTCGTCTAGAATTTCAGGGTTAGTTACAAATGTTCAGTTCCCGCCATTTCTCAATGAAAATTCTTATTGTACAGGAGGCTGCCATACCCAAATCGATTTTGATCCTCATAGGCGTCTTCGACACTCATCAAGATACACGTGCTATGTAAAGAATTTTAAATGGCGGCCATGAAATGTGCAAACATCTTATAATTATAAAAGAAATCTTCATAAAAATTGCGTTTTGGTGCTACATGAACCGAAAAAAGACAAAGGTGTACAAGTATAAATATTGCTTCTTATTTATTCATCCAATTTCCTGTGTTATTTTTATACAGAATGACTACGGTACATGAAAATAAGTTTCATTACTGTAATATTATGTAATGGCCATATAGGTGATAGTAAGAATGTAACTGAGGTAAGCCTCTTCGAAAGAAGTGTAATTACCAGGGGTGATAGTCACCGAATTTTGGTACCACTCTTAAGACAGACAAATGGGTTTCATAATTCGGCTGAGCGTCTGCCTGGTCGCTTCCTCGGTAAATGCCTAGTATTCACAAGGCTATGACTCCAAAGGTGGAAAGCTCTCTTCTTGCTTGGTAAGCTTGGTTAATTGCTTATTGGCGATTTCCTCAAAAGGTAAAAGGATTCTTGGAGCTGGATTTAATATTCTTTAATGGGCGAGAGCTTGGAATCGTCTTTAGATGGTCGTTTCTTGGTAGAAAGATCTATCTTTAAACTTAGTCCAACTCTCGTTTTACATATACGATACGTGGAAATGGGGTATTTTGATTTTTCACTCGAATTCATTTTTAGTCGCGTGCAAGTCTATGTCTCACTATACCAGTCGGTCGGTCGATCCCCGTTTTGTTTTTGTTTTTTTGTTAATAATATTGCAACTATTCGGCCCATTCCATTGGAATTTGAAACCCATATGTTGTGTTTTTTTCATTCGAATGATATAATTTCCAATGTCCTCCCAAGTTTAGCCCGGGAATTATTTTGTTTTGGCAATATCATCATAACTATTCAGTCCATTCTAACGAAATTCGAAACACTTATGTTGTTCTGTATTCTTTTTCGAATGATCTAATTGCCAAGTTAAGCCCGGGAGTTAATATTTTTGGCAATTAATCATAACTTTTCTGCCGATTCTAACGAAATTTGAAATCTTTATGTTCTTTTACATTCACTTTCGAATGTTATAATTTCCAAAGTCCTCCCAAGGTTAGCCGCGGAATTATTCGGCAATAACGTCATAACTCTTAACCCGATTCCAACTTAGTTTGAACCCTCTATGTTGTTTTACTTTCTCTTTTGAATTAAATTGCCAAGGTCCTCCCAAGGTTAGTGCGAGAATTATTAAAATTTTTGAAGGTCGTATGGTCATAAATCAGAATAATTGAGAAAACGCGATTTTGGCCAGCAGACCTTGCTATACACTTAATTACTCTCATAATATTGAATTTATTCCTTCTACTTACATTAACAATATTTTATAGTAAAATTATTTTTTTTTTTAATTACGAATATCATCATCAGAAACTATATAATTTAAGAAGGGGATTTTTTGAGTATTTGAATAATAATTTCATCTTAGTTTGGTTATGACTTATGTTTTTTATCAAAGTTATTTTTAATAATTCTTTTATAATATCAAAAAACAAAATGGTGAAGTTCAGAAATAAATGTAAGTATCGAAATATTGTGAATTTTTGAAAACCCAAAGAAATACAAATGGTGAGGTTCAGAAAATTTATTTTTATATATCTTCTCCTATAACTATATTTTAGCAACGTGATATTATGAAAGGGGGAAAATTTAGTTCAAAGTTCCTTTTTAAAACTAATCTTAGTAGTTAAGCGCAAGCTCTCCCCGTAAGGGGGAGTGGCGAAACCATTGCCTGGTCTTCATATTACAGAAACAAAACCGAACCATTACATTTGTTATTTTCTTAAGTCTATCTCTTATGGTTGTCAAATGGCGCAATTTCTCTTATTTAGGCGATCTAAACAATAAATGCCTTTTGTTTTCACCAATTAAACCCGATTTATATTAAATATATTGAAAAGAGAAGATGGAAAGTATTATCTATAGACTTTTACATGAAATTTATTTTTATTAACCAAATTTACTATATTTTTCTCTGCCTTTCTTTTTATAAATTCGTTTAAAGTTTTTTCATATACCGGTAATAGAAATAAAAATTATTTCGTTAGTGGTAAAAATAAGCAAGTGATTAAGAGAAAGAAAATAATTTGCAGCCATACAACTTGGCTCTTTAATTGTGATTATAATGCAAAAGAGAGTATTTACAATTTGTGAACACTTATCATTTGTATTTCCTTTACCCTGACCCTATTATAAGATTTTATAAGCCTCCGAAGTGCTCATTTTTGAAGTTTCTTTGGTTGTTTCGTTCTAATCTTGCATTGTGAACACTCCATAGCCCAAACTCCGCCTTGATCGCAAAGAAAAAAGCTTTCTCCTTCTCGACCGGGTCTCCAAAATCAGAAGACTATACTTTATCTTTTGTTGGATGTGAAAAGGAGTTATTTATTATGAGCTATTTACTATTAAGCAAACTGTCACATATGACCCCAAAAGATGTCCTCCCTCATGAAAATGAATGCTCACAGTTGTCATTTTTGACCACGAAAAAAATTACTAGTTTAAATTGGAAATTTTTATCCTCATCCTTTATATTCTCCTGACCTTTTACCATGTGATAAACATTCATGCAATTAATTAAAAGATAACCTAAATAGAGCTGTGTTCTTTGATATGAAAAAGGCGAAAAAATCAAATCACAATTTCTATTAAACCAAATTGTGACCAAATATTGAGAAAGTAAATTTCTAGGCTCATTCAACTATGTAGATGCTATTTCGACCTAGGAAATGTTTTTTTTCTCAACCCATATTGAATTTTTAGACTGCTTAATTTAGAAGATTCTACTCCGGAAGATTGAAGGGAAGATTTGGGATTTTGTATTTAAGTACGGAAAATTTTAGTACCGAGAATTAAATCACTTTTAATGCACTACATTTATTAGACTCACTTTACGTACTATTGAAAATAAAATTATAAACGAATTATAATTAAACATGTTTGCCCTATGTTAAAATTTGTGAAGGCGAGGAGTGAAACCAATAGGTCGTTATTTTGGGCTAGAGGGAATCATTTGGCATTAACATCATAACTCTTCAGCTGAATCTAACGAAATTTTAAACTCTTATGTTGTTTTACATTCTCTTTCGAATATTATAATTGGCAAAGTCCTCCCAAAGTTATTCCGGGAATTATTTTGTTTCGGCAATAACATCATAACTATTCGGCCGATTCTAACAAAATTTGAAAGCCTTATGGTTTTTACTTTCTCTTTCAAATGATAAAATTGTCAAGGTCCTCCTATGGTTAGGAAAATAATTATTGAAAGTTTTAAAGGTCGTAAGGTCATAAATCAGAATAAGTGCGGGTACGCAACATTTTAGTCAGCAAACCTTGTTTCTTATATAAAACCAAATTTAGATCGAAAAATTGTGCTCTGAATATTTTTTTTTCCGTATATCAAAAGAATTCCGATATAAGTTTTTCCTTCCCTTTTTGATTGAAAAATTTCAAGAAGATTCCTCTTTTTCCAAAATTTGAATAATTAAATTAACGCATATTGTCATTCACAAAATTTTTCCATGTGAAAATATAGTGTCTATAGATGATTCTATGGTCGAGCTAAATTTGGTAAATGTTATGAACTTATTATTGCATTGTATATAATATTAGAGACATTTACACAGCAACTAAACATGCAACACTATTAAAGTTGTTTTCAAAGTCACTGATCATGGGTTCCTGAATAACACGTTTGTATGCTTTTGGCCTAGATGAGTATGAAACTGTTCATTATTCGTGTTGTAATGACAATTGAGTTAGCAGAAGTATGCGTTTTCCGTGTGATTTCTAATTTTTAAATGTTTTCTTTATGCTACTCTGGTAATTCTTTAAATTTACTTCGTACATCGCTAAGATGAATCTGATTCGAAATAGTTTTCTTCTAATGACCTAATTATTTTCTTCCTTGCTTCTATAATTTTTTAGTCCCGAATAGCATCACCATCTTTATTTCTATCGACAATTTTTTATCTATTTCTTTTTTATTACAATTATAATCCTCTTTTACCTCATAAAAGATTAACCCTTTATTACGACACAACGATTGGTAAATAAATATACATGAGTATATCTTTAAATATTATGATTTAAAAGCTCCTGTAAATATTGCTTTTGTAAATTAGATTTCGGGGAGAGATGAATCGATGACTTCTGTTATATCGGAAAGAATATACGCTATCATAGGGGAGCAAAAATGAGGAAATAAAATGCGAATAAAAATAAGATATGAAAGAGGTTTTCTTTATATGACTTATAAAATGTTACTAAGTCTTATTTTGCCTATTAGGTGTGGTGTATTGAAAGATCTCATAGTAATGAAAACGAACGAACAAACGTGTAGTTAATTGTCTAATGTAAAATGATGAATACACTTCTCTGTAATGACCTATTTTTATTTTTTACAAATGTACAAATAAAAAGGGTTATTAGTTTCACAAAGATCAAAACTATTGTTCGGTTGTCCAAATAATTATTCAGATCTTGTAAGTCAAAAGAATAAATGCAACGTCACAAACTCCTCTGGATTATGCGTTACGAGTATCACCCTTCAGAGCAAGGCACAGTAAAGATGAATGAAAGTATTCGAGCTTTCTATTTACTGTAGTAAACCTTTTAACCGCCTCTGCGTTTCTATGAATGTTAAAAGGCTAGAATTGCGTGACTTGCTTTAAAATGTGGTTTACAAAGGAGTCGCTATAAATCTCATCAGCTTCTAGTGTGTGTGGCTCTCTTTCTCTCCTCCACATTTCTTTTTAGCCTCCGGCCATCTTAACCACTCTTTCAAACCAGCTGTGTACTGGCATTGTTTGTATGGATTCTAGTAGGACATGTGACGTGTACAAGTATATGTATTACGAGTACTTCCGCCTCCTAGAACGGAATGATGAATAGGTTAACTAAGCAAATATGAGTTTAACAGTGTCAAAAGGGGCGATACATCAAACCGTTAAACCCAGAATAGCTTGAGAGTAAAATAACAAAGTTGGTGTTGTTTCATTATATTGAGAGAAATATAACATTCGTATTAGTAACATTGTTGATACACATCAAACAAAATTACATAAGAAGCAAGGAATGAATGAGCCCAATACAAGCAAGGAATGGGAGCATTAACCGAAATTTAATCTTAAACGAGATTTCAAAAAGTGCATAACTAATTAGTTTGAATAATAAGAGGAAACCGACTTAAAATCAAATACACAAACGCAATCACGAGAGAAAATGAGTAGGCAAATAGAATTATAACTAAGCGAATATGCTTAAAAAGGAATAGAATCTGAGATCAAAGCGGGAATAGATGGGAAGGACGGACATGTATGTACCGTATATGCGTGTAAGTGCATCGGTGTAGGAAAAAAAACGAGTTTGGTGATTGTTAGTGGTTTTGTCCGCAAAGTCCGGTACGATGTGGTGATTGGCGATGCTCTGAAAAGTGGTCATGGCTTGTATGAAACAAAGCTTTTTTTATCATGGGCTTGGAAAGATCCCCCAATATGATCGGGTGAATTTAGAGTCGGCAGCAAATATTTGACCGACACGTGTATTCATTCCATGAGCTCTCTAGACTAACAAACCAGCAAAGATCGTAAGGCTAACTGGAGGCTTGATAAAATATTAGGGTAAAGATTGAATTCAGAGATGAAAGATAGGTAAAGAACAATTATTTTTCCTTCTCTGATTCCATCAAATTAAAATTTCTTAAAAAACCTATTTTCCTTCTGTGACGCTACTGAACAATGCTTCGAAAATTTCTTAGATTACTCGTGATTGAGACACCTAAATACTTTTTCCTGTTAACTTCGGTTGAAATTTCTTGACGTATATTGCAATGTCTTCAGAGATTATCATTAGCAATGCACATACCTCACACCTCTCCATGTTAATTTGCCTTTGCTATCTTTTTGACTATTCTATTACTCTATTAGTCTATTTGCAAGTTATCAATGTCACTATTGTATATTTCCCTAGTACCTAGTTTCGTATCATCAGGAAAATTATAATTTTCACAATATATTCGTGTTAAGATCGTTGATATATATATTTTCATCTTAGCAAGTTTTGTTAAAAGCAAAGGCTAATTTCGCATTTGTGATTTTCTTTTCGCATCTTTCGATTTTTCGTATATTTGCCTTTACGCCTGGGTTGATGGCGTGGATAAGTTCTCTAAAATTCCTTCATGGGAAAAGAATCCTATAGAAAAACACTTTATTTATCTGGTGCGTTTCGATATCAAATAAAAAGACAACTAAAAGGAGAAGAATATTGGTTTATATATCAATGGATGAACAAACTTATATAAAAACAAACAAAGGGGTCAGTAAGTGCAAACGACCTCACAAACTTGTGAGCATGTTAAGACAAGGTCGAAATTGGGTAGGCATATGAACAAAGGTTAATTTCGCGGTCACGTCCCAAGAGGTGATGTGCCTTTAAAAGCAGCGGGAGGGGGGGGGGGGGGCGATTAAGCATCCATCATAGTTCAGTTCCTTATTCTACCGCTTGGCAGTACTCCGTTCGAATTGAATTAAATGTTAAACTTTGGTTGTTTTCTTGTATCTGGATGGCTTCTAGGAAAAGTAGTGGTTGGCGATCTGGTGTAAAGTTGATAATTTTCGTCTTTTCTTCTAACATTTTACTGTTGAGAATGGTTCCAGGGTTTGGACTTGTGTGGTATTTGGGGCTCCGTTACTTAGGCGGTATGTCATTCTTCCTGACAATTTGGTTTCCGTCATTCAAATATATAAGTGGGGGAGGAGCTGACAGTCTCCTAAGTTGCATTTGTACTCATATATCAGATGAGTCCTTTGTTTAGGTTCGGGTATGGTCTGATTGTTTTTGATGATGAGGCTGGCGGTGCGTTTAGTTAGATAATATATAGTTAACGAAATTATTTGTTCCGTATTTGTAGGCTTTATACATTGGTTGTTAATTTCCTTAATTAATCTTTCGTCTGTTCGGTACCTAGTGCTCATTGTGTTCTTGTAAGTGAGTTTTATGTTATTTTATGTTATTGTTTTAATTGCTCTGTTGATCTTTGAAATAAAATTGGTCCATTTTGTTCTTGATGGCTGGATACCTGTACATTGTGGTTGTTGAATCCATTGTTGACGAGTACTTTTGTTGCCCTCTTGATTTTATTGTGTGTATTTTTCAAAGTTTGGCAGTGGGGGAAGGCATTGTTGATATAAGGGTTAATTACACTTTTCTGTTATTGTTCTGGGCATCCACTTTCTGGATTCATGCAGGGGTCAGGATTAGTAGTTTTAACGTATACTTTCGTCGCAATCTTGTCATTCTGTTGAGTAGTTAGTGTCGAGAAATCAAACTTGGTTGCCTTGGTTTCGTTCAACTGTATAATTAAGGGACAAACATTCTTTAAACACATGTAGGAGTGTTTCATTTCTTCTACCGATTGTACATTTATGTAATTTTGTCTATGAATCGGCAGTAGATATGGGGTATGAGTAATCTTGCAAACACTCTTTCTTCGACGGCACGAATGTAAAATTTTGTAAATAGAACTCCAAGAGGAGAGCCCATAGCAACAAAGTCTATTTGACGATACATATCTTCATTGGAACCATAGAACGGGGATTCGAAGGTGTAGGCGTGTAAGAGTTGTCACAGGGCAGCTCTGAATATGCTAATAGAGGTCCGATTATGTTGATTAAAAACACGTTTTCGTATTATTTCTATTGTTTTGGCAATGAGAACATTTTAAACAATAACTCAACATCCATAGAAGCTATTATTCTTTTAGGCGCAGTAGCTCTAATAATGTCAATGAAATCGGTCGACGATTTTATAGTGCAAAGTTGAGCAAGTAGGGTGTTTAAGAACTTAGCCTCTTCATAGATAGGGTAGAGATCTGACTTATTATTGGCCTAAAAGGTTTTTCTACCTTGTGGGTCTTCGCATTACTGTAAGCATAGCTGGGGTTGAAGTCCTCACTTATTTTCTTTATTTATATGAAATGAAAGGAAAAGTGGGAGAAAAAGTTTTAGATCCCCGTGACCCTCCCCCACCCCACGACCAGTCCCTCCCGGAGGAGGGACCCGTTTGGGGATGGGGCGAGGGCCGGTTTCCCAAGGTTTCTCCGGTGCCCTTCTCCCTCTGGGCCTGAAGGTACCAAGGGAAAGAGCTCCAGAGAGGGGGAGAGAGATAGGAGAAGAAGAAAGAAGTAAGGATAGGACAGACTAAAATAAAGTCAAAGGCTTGGAAGTTGACCAGGTTGGCCTGTAGACCTGCTTAATGTGGGACCCGGACCACGGCGTTTTTATGTTTCCCTAGCATTTAATTGTGACTATTTGCTGTACCTGTCCCTGGTGTTAGTGTTTGGCCCATCTTTAGATAGTGGTAAAGGAGTAAGATAATTCAAGTGCAAGGAAGTTGGAGGTTTGTAGAGAGGTGCAAGTGGCGTGGAGGTCACGCTAATCTCTGTACTATAAACTAATTTTAGAGTTAAGTTCGAAATAAGTTAGAGTGAAAGTGTGTCTGTTTGATTATTTATGTGTTTGTTTTGTTATTATGTTATGTGTGTATGAGATAAGCATTCAAACCGTTGTTAGCGTTATTTGTTTTCCTGCTATGTTAATAACTCAAGTTTCTATGATTATCTCTCCTATTTCTTCTTGTGTTTTGTCTATGATTTTTTTGCCTCTTTTTCAATTATTTTGTTTAATGGTTTTATTTTCACTTCGATGTGTAAGTCTCTTTGTTTTTCTCTCTCTAGTCGTCGCGTGTTCGTAATTTTGTATTTTGCCTTATTCTGTATACGTTGCATTCTTATTAGATTGCTTCTTGATACCGTATACATGGCAATTGTTGGATATATCATTGTCGTAGAATGGCTCCCCTTTTTGTTCCAAGAGTGCTAAGAGTGCTAATATATTGATATATTAATATCTTAGAGAATAGAGTCGTTGGAAACACGTAAGGATATAGAGAAACGCACAATAATTCCCAAAATAAACTTATATTTTAACTTTAACAATTAAATACACAACACTTAAACATTAACTACAGCAATACTCTGAATATTATCATAAACAAAAATTAATTCCATTAGTTTGACCCTCTGAAATTGGTTAATTTCGCTACACACCTCAATAATATAAGATTTAGGCTTACGGACTCAACTGGAGTTTAAATCCCTCAGGAATGTTATTGTCTCACGACGCGTGCCGCCTGGCCAGATGTTGGTGGGCAGGATCACGATGTTCTTTTAGCGAGGGTAGCAGCTAGGGGGTCCACACGGTATTCAGCGGGGGTTCTTCAAGGACGAGAACAATCACGGTGCTTTAGGCGGTACCAAGGTAGTCGTGGTCTCTCTGGCGAGAGTTAGTCGAACTTGGTTCATAAACCAAGTTAACATGGAGTGCGGTGTGACGACCGAGTAACGAGCTCGAGGGGAAGCTATTCTCCTTCGTTAATTAATTCCTCATGGGCGAGGACTGAACTCGGGGAGGGTCTTCTTCAAGGGCGAGGATCGATGAGGGGGGGTTTCTCTGTCGAGAATATAGTTACTTAAAGTTCGGTTTGGTAACCAAGAACTAGCTCGAGGATGAGCTTCTTCTTAGTTCCAGTCTTCTTCAAGGGCGAGGATAACGGAGGGGGGTTTCTCTGACAAGAATAAGTTGAACTTGGTTCCTCAACCAAGTTCGGTGTGGCCACCGAGTAACGGGCTCGAGGGGGAGCCTTTTCCTTCTTCTTTTTTTAATTCCTCAAGGACGAGGAATAACCCTGGTGTTTAAGATGCACCAGGATATGAGGAGTCTCTCTGGCAAGAGTAAGTTTAACTTAACAAAGTTAACTAAGCGTTCGGTTTGATAACCAGGGACTAGCTCGAGGATGAGCTGCTTCTTAGCCCCTTAAGGTAGTTAGCCCTGCCTCTCTTGTAGGGTACTTCTTGGTCTAGCAAGCCAAGTAATCTACCTGTCCAGTCTTGGTAGCCCGATCTTAATTCGGGGACTTCGTCACCTGGACACTGACGTATACTACCACGATTTTCCCCAGTGATCGTTATTTATAAGTTGCCACCCCACTGGAAGAGTGCTAAGAGGGGGGGGGGGAGGCTTGAAGGCGGGCACAGGAGGGTTCTTATGCCCAACGGTTTTTCTCACCAAGTTTTACATCGGCTCCTCGTTAGCCTTCAAGCTTGGGAGAAACATGTCTCCAATTTCTTATTTAACGTGAAATTGAATCTCACTCCCCTGGGAGAGATCTTGCATTTCAACCTTTAGGTCTTTCATAGCGCCGCCTGGTGCGGCGCTGCGGTTACGCGCTTGACCCGACGGTGCCTGGGGCCGGATGTCTTTGCGGTAACCGCCTCGTGACTCCATTACGAGTGAACTTAGGGGGGGACGGGTGACGATTACCCTACAATCATGTTTAGATATCTTAATCTGTAGAGTAAAGTTATCATGCCTCATGCTTTATTTATTCTTTCGGTCACATGTTTCTTGTAACCATTTTTGGTAATAGTTAGGTCTAAAATCTTGCCTTCACCTTGATATCTGTATCGCTCTCCATCTACATAAACGTCAGATAGTTTTTTGCGATACATAGGTATAATTTTATTTATCTTTATTCGTTTTCATTTTCCATTTGCGTTCATACTCATTTAGATTTTCTATTTCTGTTGCCGTTACTCTGGCCTGCATCTGAAGGTTCCGATAAACACAGGGAATTAATTAAGTGAAATCATCTGCGTATTGTATGTTCACACAGCCCTCGTTCCTGAGTGAGGGAAGTGTTCGAGGTATTCACTGAGTATAGTGAAGGACTTAAACACCCTCCCTGAGCGAGACCCGCATTAAGCTTGAATCTTTCACCTTGGCAGTTCCCCGTGTCTATGTATGCATATCTCTCCATGACGAAGTCGAATAAAATTCTTTTCAAATAGTTGTTCATTGCCAGATTTAGAATTTTATGTTGTATGTTTCTTTGCCAGACTCTTTCGAATGCTTTCAATACGTCCGGGCATACAATGTCCATACTGTATTTCTCTCCTTTCACCTTGGTTATTTTTTCTGTACTCACGCTGACGGCCATCTCCGTATTCCTGTTTTTTCTGAAGCCGAATTATTGATTATTCCAGAGATTGTTTTCTGTGAGATATTCATTTAATCTTGTGTTCATGATTTTTTCAAACACCTTCCTGATGAGGTCGGAAGTTATCGACCTCCGGAGGTGGTTTTCCCGGCTTCGGTATGAATATAATTTTGGAAATCTTTAACTCAACGGGGAATTACACCGTGTTTATACAGGCATTAAACACATTTATTATCTTTTTGAATATATTATCCGGTGCTTCTATATAGTTTTTTCTGGTGAAGCCCGATTTCCCAGGGGCCTTTTTTAAAAATTTGTAATGGTGTTCTTTAATTCCTGGATTGTGATTTTGGCGTTAAATCCTTCGTTCGCATACCGTTCCTCTTCTACGTAGTGATATGGGAAAGTCCTCTCAATCCGTTAATTTAGTTCGTCAATTATTTGGGTTTCGAAGTCTATAGCGTAGTTTTCGTTTTCTTCTTCGCCGATGTTGAACACTCCTTTCCATCGATCCCTGAACAATTTTTCAATCTCGTGTTCATCTTCGATTAATCTCCTATTTCTGTCCTTAATCTTTATTCTTTCTTTACCTTTAGCATTTCCCATCCTTTACATTTTTTTCCAAAATTCTCGGAGCAATAGCTCGTTGTCAATATTTTAAACGGCTATGTCTCAGTATTCTCTTTGTTTGTCCATTATTGGGCTTGGTAGTTCTCAGATTGCGGTATTTTTCCCTTGACGTTCCGTTCATTATTATGTCCTCGTTTATCGCTTTTATTTTTGCATTCTTAGCTTTCATTTCGCCTGCCCATATAAAGTATTTAACTGTTTTGTATGTGTTTCTGGGTATTGCAATCGCATCAACTGTAAAAATAAGGTAGTTGATTATTTACCCCACTCCACTAGTGAAAGAAGACCCCTATCTGTTCGTAATACTATCTTTGAAATAAAGCAGGAGACTTTCAGATATAAAAAGGTATAGTATGAGATAGGAAAATTTAAGGAGATCAGAAACAGGAGGTCTCTTCAATCAGTCCGATTCGCGCATATATTTCTTCTTTCTTCTCTTTGGTATATACTTAAACGTATATAGAAAATGCTCTCTTCACAAAGTTATTTCAAGTCAAAAGATTGATGTAAGTTAGCAGTGCGTAGATCGCTGTGTTGTCAGATGAACTGAGCATTTATAGGTTTCCTAGTTGTTTTTGATGTGGATGCATGCAACTCAATAAGCCGTTATCACACAGAATTTCCCTGGTCAAGACAGAGTAACGCAGCTGTGTTTAACTTGGGGTACTTTATCACCGTCTTCTCTCCCAGTTTGATAACGCTATACCGCTTCAAGAGGGCAGCCGTGTCCATCTTCCGCCTCTTGGGGTATAAGGGAATCACTCTCATTACCCATTTGCCTCGTCGATGCTCAACATTATCAAGGTTCCTGTTTGATTAAGCCGCGTCTGATATCCCTTGGAAATCTCACTTAATTCCATTCGTCTCGTCGATTCCAAAGGTTCATGTTTGCATAAGCCGCCTCTGGTATTCCCTTTGGATTCCATCGTGCGTGAAGCCCTCTCCCGACTATGGCTGTGGCTCCTATCTCAGGTGATTTCTCCAAATCCTCAGCAGATAGAGAGAACCCGAGCTTCTTGCCGCCTCGACCTTTGTATCTATCTCCCGTGAAGTGATCCCTTCGCCATTGTGATCTCCTCAGCAGATATTCTTCATATTATCCGCCCTGATCAGAGAAAGATTACGGAAACCCGTTTATACCCCGGAAGATTGTCCTGGGTTTCTCTCATCTCACTACATTGATTGAGACTTCCTGACATCCGCAGACGAATCTAGATTTCGCGATTACTTCTCCCTGGAGCCGAGGTAATCTAAACCTACTTCGGAGTCTCTCTATGGACGCCTTCGCATCGAGATCCCATCGACGAAGACCTGGCCATTGGTCTTCCACACCCCCCGTTCATCCTTTAAAGGTAACCAGGAGTCCTTTCCTCTTAATTCCCACCTCTTCGTTCGCAGTCCTAAGAAGGATTCACCATTTTGTGTAACGCTTATAGACTTGCTAAAACTTTTATTCAATTATTGGATCGCATATATATTTTCCCGGACCTAGTTTTCATAATTTTTGCCTGTCATAATATTCTTTTGTTGTACTGATTATTATTTAGGTTTCCATAATTATATGTGCCCTTGTTCTTATTAATTGTATTAAAGTACATGTTTGTTGAGGTGTTTTCTTTCAAATAACCCTTGAGACGATCCCGGAAAACGTATTCCCTTTTAAGAGCCAACCTATAATATCGCACTCCCAATTCAATTGTACCCGAGCACAGCGCCAATAGTGACTTTCTGACGTACAATAGTAATGTGTACCTTTAGAGACTTTTTAGTCACACCACTTCGTCCCTCGACAATTGATGCCTTCTGTAATTTTATTCACCTTCCTTTAAATTATTCCACGTAATTGTATACTCAATACTAGTTATTCTACCTTTTCTAATATTATGTTTAGGATAAACTGTAAGCTACTCGGCTTTCTTAGCCATAAAGTGTTTATTTATAAATTTTTAAGCAAATTTCTTGCATTTTCTCCAATTTATTTAGAAAAACTGCCATCGCAAAATTAATATAACCGTTAATATTTTGAATAATTATGACCAAAAGAGTTTCCAAATGAATATTATCCTACTCTTCCATTTGCCTTATGAAGAGCCATTTTATATGCGTCCTAAGAACGTCCTTAAACATAATTAGGACGTACATAGGATAATGGGAATCCAGCACAAGCGTCCCCGACAACCACAGAAAATCTGAAAAAAAGTCTCCTGAGAAAATCGTTCTCATCTACCTTTTCTTGCGCCCCTCTGTGACAAGTACCAAAAACAACCATTATAGTTATGTGTCTTTGCAAGAACTGGCTATCAAGCACCTTTTTCAAAGCAGAGGAATTCTTCCATGGCAAAATTACCAGAATGTGCTAAAGAGCTTGTAAAATTATGTTTAATGTGTTAATTGCATTTGGTTGTCTTCATCATTTTATTCTATATAAATACTGCTTAGTTTGAATATGTGTAAAGGAAAAACGAGGAACTAAGTTCCCTCAGCCCCAAAACAAGAAATAAAGCGGTCCACAGGAAGCTTCTTAGATATCTGCGAGGGTATAATAATATAATGAATGATTCAAATATATTAACAAAATACAGGGCACAATAGGGTCACATTAGATACACACGCGTTAAATAAATAGAGTGCACAAACGCGTTACATCAAATTCAAACGTATCAAATGAATAATGTGCAAAAATGGGTGTATTAAATATGTCACAGGAATAAAGAGCCAACGACAACACGTCGTTACAAAATAAGCACTGTTTCTTCGAACAATCAGTACGGAAACGGAATATACCTGTAGGTCTCGACAATGAGAACCTAAGAATGGGGCCAAAGATGAAAAGAAATATTCCAAATACCTTTCACTGAAGTAGTGAGGCAATACACGGATGACGGTTGTCCTGGAAACGGAGAGTGTCTTAACGAGCCCAGACGTATTCCGACTTCTCTGTGGGAGCGAGAGAGAAGAGTAAATCGGGAGTTTGCAATCGGTATATGAACTCCTGATCGCTTCTACGTCTTCGAGTCAGGGGGTCTGTATTTCTACCTGTCACCATGAGGGCCTATGTGACGAAATTCACGCCGGCTTTCAGGTCGTCGACTTGCGGTTTTCAGTCGCTACGGCTGGAAATAATGAAAATAATGAACTTGGGCTTCATAAGATGACGCCAAAAACAACAAAACCTATTATTAAATATAAGAAAAACGCGGCTTTCATTTTACATAATTTGCAGAAAGGACATTAGATCTATTTTTTTAGGAAAAGAGTTAAAGTGCTATCTACTGTAGATTCTTGTAGCTATTTCTATTTATACTTTATACCATAAATTCGCTACTCTAGGTTTTTATAAAAAAATTATTTTTCACATAATAAATAAGCCATATTAGCACCTAACTCACATAATCCTAGCCAGAGTTTAGATATACACATTATTTCACCTTTTTAGAAAGAGGAAATTAGAGCATTTAAAGGTAGTGATTATACTCGAAGAGACAAAAATCAGAAAAGTTTAGTCTGATCTTTCTTCCAGTTTATGTTCTCCGGGTATTCCCTGTCTAGGTTTTGATTGTGATGATGGATCTGACCAAATCACCCCCTCCCCTCCCTATCACATTATTCGCAGAGAATCCTAACACACCGGTCAAAACATAAACATTTTTATTTTGCTCCGAACCACCTCTTCGAAGATAATATTCAGCCTGTATCTTCACCGGCCTTTAGAGAAAAACAAAAACGAAGAATATAAATACAGTCATAGCCCTAAGTAATCAAACGTTAACTTTTGTTTTAGTATGTTTTTACCAAAAGTTGAAGGAGAAATATTAAATAATAGAGCCCAAAGCCATTTTATCAATTAATTTTATCAATTAATTGCTACATTTTTGTTCAAAAATAACCCAAAACTATTTTCGATTTGATGGCTTCTCTCTATCAGCCGTCAGGTTGATTCTCACACGCAAATTCTCTATTAGGTTCAAACCTTGTGATTTCCCACGAGAAGTTCTAAAAAGTTCCATGAATATTGGGTCACGAACTTTTTCTTGCTTGTGCTTTGTGAGAAGAAACGCCATCATGTTGAAAAATACAGTTACCATCCTCAAATTGGTCCTGAACTTGTGAAAAAGTACTAAGGAAAGAGGTTTTGGTACTATTTTTTGTTCTTGGCAGTGTTCTTGTGTAAAATTGTCGTGAATCAAACGTTAACTTTTGTTTTAGTATGTTTTCACCAAAAGTTGAAGGTGAAATATTAAATAATAGAGCCCAAAGCCACTTTATCAATTAATAAACTCAATTATTGCTACATTTTTGTTCAAAACGAACCCCAAACTATTTTCGATTTGATGGCTTCTCTTTATCAGCCGTCAGGTTGATTCTCACACGCAAATTCTCTATTAGGTTCAAACCTTGCGATTTCCCACGAGAAGTTCTCAAAAGTTCCATGAATATTGAGTCACGAACTTTTTCTTGCTTGTGCTTTGTGAGAAGAAACGCCATCATGTTGAAAAATACAGTTACCATCCTCAAATTGGTCCTGAACTTGTGAAAAAGTACTAAGGAAAGAGGTTTTGGTACTATTTTCTGTTATTGGCAGTGTTCTTGTGTAAAATTGTTCGTGATCTAGTTTCCATAGATGAGTAACAGCCCCAGACTTGAAGAGTGTCCGAATGCTTAACCGTTGGCACCAAAGAGGAACTGTGAAAGCTCTTTACTATTCTTCTCCTAACGAGGGATCTTCCAGAACCTTCAAACAAGCAGAATTGAGTTTAATTAGAGTCTATCACTTTCCTTCAAGGTCTAATCGTCCATTCTTTATGTTTTATACGAAAGTGGAGCTTTTCCGTAGTTTTTTCATGGGGAAATGAGGCTTCTTCGCATCCATTCTTGACTTGAGCCTTCTCGAAAAGTATCAGCCTCACTGTGCGCAGTGAAACGTTCACACATGTTTCTTTCCAATTGTGTGCAAGCTTTGCAGTGGAGGCAACCCAATCTTCGAGCTGGAATATTACTAGTAAGCGATCTTGGCGTTCATTTGAACCACTTGGAAGTCCATAAGTCATCTATATATCAGTGTAATTACTCATTTTATTAAACCATTAGTGATCCTAAAGATGGTGTTCCTTGATGCAATATACTTAATGTCGTAGAATGACCCTTGGTTTTGATCACTATACTCTTTGACACCCTTTTAGTAGTGGTATGCTTTAAGGGGCGTGAGTACTTCTATGATGAAGTAGGCTTTGTTCTAAGAGTGCTATTCAGTGGTTTGGTTCTTAAGGAAGAGCTATTTTTAAACACATAAGGATAAGAGGAAACACCAGAATCTACCAAAATAAACATGTATTTTAAACGAAACACTTAACTATTACAAACCAACAGTTACCACATTTCTATCTTTGGCATCAAAGATCTTTAAATGATAAAAACTAAACAAATAGGCTTCCCGTAAACATACCAATTGCCGATTAGTATTTTTTTTGCGACTCTATTTGATTAGCGTTAAACATTAAATTAACGTACTCTCGTCTACAAACACATATGACCTAGGTTCAAGAACAATGGTTTCTACTCTCCTTTAAAACTTGGGACGATTTTCTCAATCTGATCATATCGTTTCTCACGGAAATAGTCTTGTATAGCTGAAGGATCGATCTTCATGAACTAACCCTTCTTCCTGCGTATCGACTTCTAATCTTCTTGTCTGGCTGAAAGATCGATCTTCACGAACTAATCTTTCTTCTGGCGAATCGACTACTAATAATCTTCTTGTCTGGCCGATGGATCGATCTTCACGAACTAATCCTCCTCTGCGTATCGACTTCTGATCCTCTCTTCTCTTTCTTTGTGGGGCTTATTTATAGGCGGATTGCCGCCCCATCTAAAGGGGCAAGTGACCAGGCCACAGAGGCAAGGGAGGGGGGCGAATGGTGAGTTAGCATCTGGGGAGAGCGAGAATTCCTGAGGTGGCACTGGGGTGCCCAAGTCAGCTCGCAAATTAGAGGCTCGCAACCGCACCGCTACTTGGCGTGCCTTCGGACTCGCACTGCTATTTTTCCATAACCACGGGTTTATGGGTCTCGTAGGTAATTGGATCGTTAGAGCGTCGTTTAAGGACATTAGGTGGTCGCCTTAAAACAGATGTTAGCTCCAACTGCCCACAGCGGTGGGGAGATCACACATGGTAAGCAGTTTCGCCAGGTACCTTTCCCACGCTTCTCCTCATGAGGGGGGGAGGGGGCTTTAATATACCTATACTCCTCCAGGATGCTTAAGGTAGCCATTTCTCTAAACTTAGCCACGATATACATGCATTTCCGGCTAATTTGAAGCAGAGAAACAACGGTTGCACGTTTTTCTTTAGATAAAACTATTTCGGGAATTGAAAGAAAATTCGAACATTTCTTTTTACAAAAATAAATATTAAGAAACAAATTATAATTACACAAATTCATTCATTTATCCCATATTTGTCAACATTTCACTCGTTTGACCGAATAGCAAAGTTCCAGGGACTGAAACACTTAATCCATGAAGAGGACCAAACGCACTTTGGAATTTAGCTAAGGCAATGCACTGCTTCTCTTATTATTTTTGAAATGCTTACGTTTTAATAAACCTTAAAACAATTTAAATACTAGAATAGTTATTCGTATAACTTATATTTTAAGAACAATTGAAACAATAATAATATATGTTAGTCTAAAAAATATTTCGCTATGTCTGTACATGAACGAAGGAAATAGTTTGCTTTTATTATTTTTGTTTTCGGAAATCTGAAGAGCTATTGAACATGTTCCCCAGACAGAGTATGATAGATTTATTAAAGGGTAACATATCAACGACGAACTGTTTCAATGTCCCTATCTGATATTAGTGATATCAGTTTCGAATTGTAAAGGACATCTAATTGGGAATACAGTCATATTTCAGTATTTCATCAATTTATTATAGCTTTTGTCATTATATGCGGAGTTAAACAATGGTAAAACTCTTTTAATTAGTAAATTTAAATTTTAATATCGACTTTACTATTCGTTAACCTGCTCTTAAATATAACTGGGGTACATAATAATATCAATAATTAATTTTAATTATTAATGAACTCATATACCATATTTTAGAATCAGGTATAATGAAAGTAAGTCACCTTTATAACAAAACAATGGTAAAACTCTTTTAATTAGTAAATTTAAATTTTAATATCGACTTTACTATTCGTTAACCTGCTCATTACATCGGAAAAATTCCTTATAACAGCTTTCTGAGAGAATCTAGAGGACTATTAACACTTCTCTTTCAGACTGGAATGAAGGGAATCAATTTCTTAGTCGCCCCTTCAATTGTCACCACAAATGCTCACCTATACTAAAAGCTGTAGATTTCCAGGGAACAATCCATAGGTTAAACGGCAATGTGAAGTATTTCAAAGTCATATTAGTGAATTTAAAAATATGAATGTTCTCATTATCTTACTGAAAGATATCGCCACCAATAGAGCACCTGCATCCAGGGATGGACCTGTTCAGTTAAAATTAGCAGATAGTCTTGGGAGTTCACACTGGCATAAAGTACTAATACTAATGGATCTAGGGAATGCTATGTAATGGAAGTTAATTGCCGTGCAAATAATCAATGTATTGTATCCGACAACATCAAGAAATTAAGCTATATTTCAGCAGGACAATCTGGCATACCATACATGCAATCATATCAAAAATTAGTTTGAAGAAATGTGAATTTTCCCAATGGAGTCGCACCCATTAGACTTAAATGAACAAAACATTAGAAAAGCAATATGAAGTATCACAATTGCAAATAAAACAGAAATGTATGAAAAATTATAAACTGAAAATTATTGTTGTTATTTAATCAAAGGCAGTTCCAACTAAGTATTAAAATATTAATTATATACACACATATATATATATATATATATATATATATATATATATATATATATATATATATATATATATATATATATATATATATATATATATATATATAGTAAATTCATTTACCTCACATGACTACTTACATGATATGACCGATTAAATAGACTGTATAGACTTTTTAGCAAGGGTGTATAGTTACCAAAATCATTGAAATTTAACAGGAAAAACACGTGTAGTGCTCATATTGCAAGATTGAATGAGACACCCAAAGAAACCGCAAAAATGAGCAATCCAGAGTCTTATAAAGGGAATACTAATGATAGTTGCTGTAAAGGGAGAACTGTAGTGATCATATTATTGGTAGGCTACTGGCACCAAATTGTAGGATTCAATAGGCGCAGCGAAAACATCAACAAAATGGACGCGCGGTGGTCTTATTAAATCCCCGGCATACTTTACTAATATAAAATAAATGTCTAAAATTGGAATGAGGAATTGAGAATGTATAGATTAATTTTCATCTGACTTTTAATACAAAAATAAGGAATGTAATATATTTGTTACTGTAATATATATATATATATATATATATATATATATATATATATATATATATATATATATATATGTCGTAGAATGGACTCTCAACGATATACCATATATAACTATTCGTTGAGGGAACTTCTTTAATTATCTTTAGAGTGCGTGGATGTCTGGCTGGCCGATATTATGTATCTTCGATATGCTTAAGAAGTGGAACTGAGCTCAAGGATAATAATATTGCTATCATTAATAAAATAGAGTTTCATTAATAATAACTATCAACAACACACAAAACGGAAAATATTGACATAAACAGAGAATGGAAAGGGTCGTGTGGAATCGAGCTAATCCGAGGATTAAAACATTTAAAAAGGTTAAACAAATATAAAGTTAAAGAGATGGGATGGTTCGCTAAACCATTTAAAGCACAGGATAGAAATGACAAGAGGGTTAAATACTCAAAGGTAACGTTTGGCTCACGTAATTTATACTTGTTGTGCAGAGGAAGACGACGTGACCGAATTTCGGTCCGCTGGCGAGTTCCAGCCGAAGGGGGGGGGGGGGGAAATTAAATGATCCTGACGTGGCGTCTTATGAATGAAAACCGTTTCTTGATGAACGGCTTGACGAACAATGGCTGTTCTACGTTGTTCTCTTCTGAACAACAGGGGGGGTGAGAACCGTCTCTTGTTTACGGGCTCAAGAACAATGGCTGTTCTAATGTTGTTCTCTTTCTAAACAACAGGGGAAGGGTGAGAACCGTTTCTTGGCGAACGGGCTCAAATGAACAATGGCTGTTCTACGTTGTTCCCTTCTGCACAACAGAAGGGGAGGGGTGAGAACCGTTTCTTGTCAACGGGCTCGAACGAACAATGGCTGTTCTAACGTTGTTCTCTTCCTAAACAACGAGGATGAAGCCTTGTGGACTTGGCCTCACGAAGGCTCGAACCTTGGCACTGAAGGGATATTGTCCTCCTTCTGGACAAGTGATGGTGGATCTCGAGGTGGAGGGCCCTTTGGTGCACAAGGTGAGACTGGACCGTAGTGATTTCTCTTGAAGAAAATCTGGATCTCTAATCTGATCTTAGTGGTAAAGTTTCCATCTAAATAGTCGAGACATCTCCTTGGCGTGGGGAACAATGAAGGGGGAGCTTCGAGGGAATGCACAGACGAGCCTGAGAACAAGCCTTATCTGCCCATAAGCCTAACTCAATCTGGCGTGATCGGCGGATGGGGCGAACGGAGGGGGGGGGGGATGATAAACCTCCTTGTTTAAACATTGACTCAGGTGGCTGCGATAAGGCGCCCAGCTTCAAGTGAAGAGGCACGTGGGTAGCATCATGGTTTTAAATAACATGTGATAGTGGTTGAAATTACGCGGCCTCAACCCGGTCTATCACACCCCTCCATTCCGGGGGAAGTTGTCACTTCGAAAAAAAGAGAGAAGGGACAACGAATGAGCTCCGTTGTGGGGAACTCGTTTTATTGTACCAACCGTACCTTCCTGCACCTAACTAGTATTATCTCAATACATGTGATTATTTTGATCTTTTGATTACAGGGGGAAATAACCTTTAATACAACTTAATAAAAAAAGGGGCATGGAACAATGAAATGATATAAAATTAGTACATACGGGACAAAATAATTTATACGTAAATTAATGGGTACAAATATATATACATACAAAAAAAATAGACATTGAGTGTTACAAAATTCAGACATATACATTAACTAATTATATTAACTAATTAACTAATTAACAAGACGGTATATACCTACATGGAGATTCTAATCCTATGAATACAATTACTCTACGCTATTCGGTAACGCATTCCTACTAAGTGCGTCAGCGACCTGGTTATCGCAACCTTTTATATAATTTATTTTAAATTGATACTCTTGCAAGAGTAAACTCCAGCGCTATTCGGCCGTTGGAGTGTCGCACATTCTTAATCTAGGCTAACGGATGGTGGTTGGTTCCTATCTGAAATTCTGTTCCTATCAAGTACATTTTCAATTTGTCTTTAACCCAGATAATTGATAGAGCTTCCTTCTCTATAGTGGCATATCTCTTTTCGCGTGGTAATAATTGACGACTAACATATGCAACTGGATGACTCGGTCCGTCATCGTCGTATTGAAGGAGTACACCTCCAATGCCCTCGTTGCTCGCGTCGGTCTTAATCCCAAAGGATTTTTCCGGGTTGGGCAACTTTAAAATGGGGGCAGAAATGAGCTTACTCTTGAGCTGATTAAAATGGAAAACAGCGAAATCATTCCAACGTAAACGAACGGAGAAATTCTTTTTTAGAAGCGAGCTGAGGGGCGCCGGAATTGCAGCGAATTTTGGAACAAATCGCTGATACTGAGAAGCTGATCCTTGAACGATCTTAATTGCTTCTTTGTAATCGGGAGGGGCATCTCAGCGATTGACTTAATCTTGCCCACTTGGGGACCTAACTGGCTTTGTCCTATTTTGAAACCCAAGTATTTTATGGTTTCGTGGGCAAAATGGCATTTGACGGGACCAATGGTGAGGCCATTTTCACGCAGTCGCTCGAAAAGAGCTAATAGGGTGGTTAAATGGTGACTCCATTAAATTAGTTCTTGTAGCTGACTCTTTTGATGTGGTGTCAGCTGCGCGTCACTATCCAGGTCAGAGGGTTCAAAAGACTCGCCCGGTAGGGAAGGAGGAGGGTAATCGGCATCAGGTTGTATGCACACTGTCTGTATTGAATTAAGGGACTTCGCGGGGTAATCTTCTTCAAGCGCCGATGTTTCGTCCAGTGCTACGAAGGTATCTCCATGGGCGCGTTGGGGGTACTTTTTTTCTTGGGGTCTACGGACAGTCTACGTTTCCTTGTCTTGGGCCTTATCACCTAAGGGTGATAGTAATTCACACTGCTTTTTTGCCGTCCTAAAGTCCTGGTTAAGGGTTTTCGAGAAATCGGATGGTATCGGGGTTCTGATGGGGACGGGCTCCTGGGCTTCTTTCTTAGCTCGGCCTCGAGGAAGGGCGGCCTGAGACACAGGGTCGGAACTTACTTGGGGGCTCTGTCCTATAAGTACGGAACCGAATTGTATGGGTGCTGAAATGACTTCAGCCCAGCCATGATAATATTGACACTGCAGGTAACATCTAACGACGGGGAATTGGTTCGCCCGCCCAAGGTAGTCATTTACCTCCACAATTTTTCGTGGTTAGGGTCCACTGGGGGGAGGAGCTCGTCGGACACGATGAAACACGTGCATCCTGTGTCCCTGACGAGAGTCGATGCTCGTCAGCCGTTCACGCTGCCCTCCTCAAATTTCAAAGTTCCCGATGAACTTTTGTCAAAAATAAAATTTAGCTGGTGGCCTGACGGAGGGGGAGAAGTTGCTGCTTGGGTCTGCTCCACCGGGGAGGCCGGGGTGAACTTGGTGGGCTAGTCCGCTTTTAAGCCTAGAATTTTGGGGGCAATTCCAGCTCATGTGGTTTTCTACACCACAGGTGAAGCATATGATTGGTCGCTTCGGGAAGAGAGATGGAGAAGAAATCTTAACGGGAGGTTTGGAGCCTCGTTGTTGGTTTTGGGGAATGAAGTTTTGGGGTTTTACGGGGCCCGGAAACTTCGTCAGCTTTCCTGGGAAGGGGCGCGAATCCTTCCTTCTTTCCTGGTTTGGGGGTTGGTGAGAAGTTCGATTCTCCTTTGGGTATAAACTATGGCTGGTGGCATAGACATCCGCTTCTTTGGTACATTCTTTAAAGGTCTGGCACCGACGATCCTTGACGAACGCGCGGATCTCCGTCTGGAGAGACGCCAAAAATTGATCTCGCAACACGAAGTCTGTTAAGGACTCGTAGTTTGGATCAACCTTTGAGGATTCTAACCAAAATTTTAAATTCTTCTGAAGAATGTATTCGAATTGATGGAACGTCTGTCCGGGATAAATACAACCTGCTTGAAATTCTTGGCGGTAGAAATCGGGAGTCATATTATGAGCGGCCAATAACTCAGCTTTTAAGGTGCTGTAGTTAATTGTATACTCAGATGGTAAAGATATAAAAATTTCGCGCAATTTACAATTTAACAAGGGAAGTAATCTGACTACACCTTCAGCCTCCAGATCCATGTTATTGATTTCGAGGATCTTTTCGAAGTGGGCTAAAAATGCTCCGAAATCCTCTCCATCCTTGAAATTGGGGAGCTTTAGTGAGAGATTGGGGCATGCTTCGGAACGGGAACTGGATGACTGTATTTCTGCTTCAACACGAGCTAATTCAATCTGATGGTGAAGCTCAGCTTGTCTTATCCGTTCCTCTCTTTCTCTTTCTTCTCGTTGGATTTCTCTTTCTCTTTCTTTTTTTAACTTTTATCTTTCCGTTCTTAGCTCCTCTTGAACGTACTCAATTAGTTCTTTTCTGGAAAGTCCCAAGAATTCTCCTTGCGCTTTAAAGATTTCGAACTGAGTCATCTTTGCATTTGGGGGCTCAATAGTCAACTAAATAAAATTCCTTGCAACAAGAATTATGCCTTCTAGAGAATTAACCTACCTAAATATTCGTACTTGTTTTCTCGATCTAATTAACCACTGACTAAAATCACACAAACAAACACAAACAAATTATTATAACAGTTCCTTGAGCTAGTCCAGCTTCTTATGTTTCAAAAAAGGGGAAAGCAATCATTAAAACAAAAGGGAACTACTATACTCTATTATTGTAACAATTAACACTGTGCTTTACCCGACTGAGACCAGTGTTTGCAAAGATATAGCGTTAAACCTTACACACCTGATACCAAATTTAAATAGTATATATATATATATATATATATATATATGTCGTAGAATGGACTCTCGACGATATACCATATATAACTATTCGTTGAGGGAACTTCTTTAATTATCTTTAGAGTGCGTGGATGTCTGGCTGGCCGATATTATGTATCTTCGATATGCTTAAGAAGTGGAACTGAGCTCAAGGATAATAATATTGCTATCATTAATAAAATAGAGTTTTTTTAATAATAACTATCAACAACACACAAAACGGAAAATATTGACATGAACAGAGAATGGAAAGAGTCGTGTGGAATCGAGCTAATCCGAGGATTAAAACATTTAAAAAGGTTAAACAAATATAAAGTTAAAGCGATGGGATGGTTCGCTAAACCATTTAAAGCACAGGATAGAAATGACAAGAGGGTTAAATACTCAAAGGTAACGTTCGGCTTGCGTAATTTATACTTGTTGTGCAGAGGAAGGCGACCTGATGGAATTTCGGTCCGCTGGCGAGTTCCAGCCGAAGGAGGGGGGGAATTAAATGATCCTGACGTATCTTCTTGGGAAGGAGAACTGTTTCTTGATGAACGGCTTGACGAACAATGGCTGTTCTACGTTGTTCTCTTCTGAACAACAGGGGGGTGAGAACCGTCTCTTGTCTACGGGCTCAAGAACAATGGCTGTTCTAATGTTGTTCTCTTTCTGAACAACAGGGGAAGGGTGAGAACCGTTTTTTGGCAAACGGGCTCAAACGAACAATGGCTGTTTAACGTTGTTCTCTTCTGCACAACAGGAGGGGGCGGGGGTGACAACCGTTTCTTGTCAACGGGATCGAACGAACAATGGCTGTTCTAACGTTGTTTTTTTCCTGAACAACGAGGGGTAAGCCTTGTGGACTTGGCCTCACGAAGGCTCGAACCTTGGCACTGAAGGGATATTGTCCTCCTTCTGGACAAGTGATGGTGGATCTCGAGGTGGAGGGCCCTTTGGTGCACAAGATGAGACTGGACCGTAGTGATGTCTCGCGAAGAAAATCTGGATCTCTAATCGGATCTTAGTGGTAAAGTTTCTATCTAAATAGTCGAGAAATCTCCTTGGCGTGGGGAACAATGAAGGGGGAGCTTCGAGGGAATGCACAGCCGAGCCTGAGAACAAGCCTTATCTGCCCATAAGCCTAACTCAATCTGGCGTGATCGGCGGATGGGGCGAACGGAGGGGGAGGGGGGATGATAAACCTCCTTGTTTAAACATTGACTCAGGTGGCTGCGATAAGGCGCTCAGCTTCAAGCGAAGATACACGTTGGTAGCATCGTGGTTTTAAATAACATGTGATAGTGGTTCAAATTACGCGGCCTCAACCCGTTCTATCACAATATATATATATATATATATATATATATATATATATATATATATGTAGAGTAGAAGTTATGCGACCGTTTGAAGTGAGCGCGAGACAAACCATGTACAAACGCGAAAGGTCAAAATGACCTGTGTCAATAAGACAAACGTGTTAACAGACATTTTGCATCTCAGCATAAATTTATCGAAATACGGCAATCTACAAAGCACCTGAGTAAACATAGCCGCTAACCAAAAGGAATTGTATCACCAAGCTGTGACAAGCGCATCCTGTTATATTGATAAAACTTAGGATATGCAAGTAATTTAACTTGCACAGCTTTCATTAGCCCTGCCTTTTGGGGGGAGAACGATAATTCTATGTCACGCCTTTAGGATATAAGCATATATATAGTCTGAGTAGCTCCGTTAGCAGGATTATTGTATTGTTAAGATTACTAGTTTTCATTTGTTAAGAAGATTATCTCGTTGACGTTCCCCGTCTTAAGTTCACCAAGTATTTTCGTTCCAGAATTTAATACTTCGTGTTGAATATATATAGACTGCTAGTCACCGCAAAGTAACTTCTTTACGTGTCGCTTGTCTCTTAATAGGTCAATATTAGAATATGTACAGTTTTTTTTTTGAAACATTCTTCTTAACCTCGATTACTCTGAAACCTTCGGTAAGCCCAACCAAAATAAGAACACCGTAAAGAATTCATCCTTGGAGTCAGATACTTAATTCCCCTTCATTATATACTGGTGTTTCCTGTAAACAGCCACCAAGTGATCCCGCTATATATTGGTAATTCTTTCTTAACCCACCTATAGTACTATTGCTAAATTGTAAATACGTCTCTTTTGCATAATAATCTAAATTAAACAGCTTAGGTATATTTCTCAAAATTATCGTTATTACTACAATCACTTATTTTTAAAACTAACTAAATAGTTTTTACTTCCATTAATGCTATATGAAGAAACTTCAAAGTAAATTATAAAAGCAAACGTAATATTCGAATATAGTAATTTTGAATTCATAAATATGAAAAATAGTGTCAAAGTCTACAGGAAATAATTACAATAGGAGAAACGGTGACATTTGGCAACAATACAAGGCCTAAAGCAAGTCATTCTTTCGTCTGGATATAAAAAAGTATTGTATTATTTTCTTGTTTATTATTATATAGCAATTGTAAGTATTGATAGTTGTGTAAAAATTGATAAAATATGTTAATGAAGTTGAGAGAATATATTTAATGTTATGAGAACTGATTAAATATATAAATTTATTATTACTGATTCTTAAAAGGCTGCATTCATGTATGAGGGCCATTGATGTAAAGAGGGAGATGGACTGCCTTTAAAGATGAATATTTTATTAAGAAAAGAGTTCTGAAGACGATTTCAAAGTTCACGCCGAATCCTGCTCCATGATTCCTTTGACCTCTGAGAAAATCTCCGATCACCATTTACCAGCCTACTAAGCAAGAAGCGAGCTTTCTACTTTTGGAGGCATAGCTTTGTGAATACTAGGTATTCACAGAGGAAGCAACCAGGCAGCCGCCTAGCCGAATTAAGAAACCCATATGGTTACCCCAAGAGTGAGACCAAATTTCAGTGACAACCACCCTTGGTAATTACACCGCTCTCGACGAATCTTACTCCTGGCCATCACCTATATACGTTTCTTCAGAGAAGCTGGGTATTTATTCGATCGCAGCCACATTCCACAGAAATATTTGTGGTAAACGATGGAAAAAGTGTACAGAATATAAATTTTCTCTCTTAAGCTACAAAAAATTAATCTCGGGAACGTAAGTAATTGTAACAGATCAAAAGAAGAACAGGCTTAAGTATGATTGGCTAACATATAATACATCAATCAATTACAGAATTGGCATCATCAAGATCATATTTAAAAAAGAAGGTAGTCCAAACATAAAAAAATGCATATTTTTGAGCTAGACAACCCCCGAATAAAATTTAACTTTCATAACCGTTAGTAAGAAAAATTAGTCTTATGATAGTTAACTATTAGTTTGAATATTACACGGGCCCGCATTTTAAAACTTATTTCCAAATATCACTGGTTTTCCAACTGATTTAGAATCAGTTTTGTATGCTGAATTTAAGAATATAATTAGTTTTCTTTGGTCAGGTCTGGTTCCTAAGATATGCTCGATTTATATTAGAATGTATATTCTAAAATAGCGCTATCATCAAACCATTTATTACTTCTGCTTTGTAACATCTAGTGATGAGTAACCATACATAACCTATTTTATTCATCTTTTCATATCTGTATTTGCAGTACAATGGAACGTACGTATAAATATCAGCTGAATAGGTTTTGTTACATCTGAGGACATGTCGCTCTTCCAGACCGTCAAGCAAAAACACTGATTTTGTGACAAAGGCATATCATGCTTACTTTAGAGGGGACTAGGATAATCCATTTGCTCCCCATATTTGCTGTAAAACATGTGTGAAAAATCTACGGGATTGCAGTAATAGGAAAAGGAAGAGTATGCCATTTGGTGTCCAATGCTGTGGAAGGAATGCAAAGATCACGACTGCTATCTCTCCATGACAAATTTGAAAGCCACTAATCGCAAGAAAAAGCACTAATTTCAATAACCCAATGTTCTTTCTGCTATAAAACTAGTCCAACATGGCCCCAATCTTCCTGTACCTGAGCCTGATTTTAACATGGGTTCTAGCTTTGATTCCAAGGCTAGTGTCACTACCGATACATCTGAGTTTGATGGATATAATGGTGAGGCGGGGGGAGATGAAAGGATCTCTTCGTTGGTCACGAGATATAATTATATTCCAGCTCGTTTTGTGATCCTCTTTGCTATTGCACTCCTCATAAGATTGTTGCGAAACGTTGATCGTTAAACCGGATTTTGTTGATTCGATAATGTTCCAAGAAATTATTACTTGACTCCAAAAGGTAATGATAAATATTTTTGGCTGGGCGATGAGCAGAAATTCTGATATGATTTTGCCTTCGAGCAAAATGGTGATGAAAACAAGAAGACTGCATTTCTATTTATTTAGTGGCTTTGGGTAGCAAATGGGCGAGGAGTTCGAATTAGATTGATTATCGGTTTCACGAGCTTATCTTTGATGATGCTTAAATACAACTCTCTTATGTTCGTGCTCTGGTACGATGAATGAATTCAGACTCGTTTTGATGTAAGATCAGTTGCATAAATGCTATCTCCTAATGCGGAGTAAATTACTTAATTGGTATGACCCGCGAGCGATATGTGAAACCGCTCCTCGAATCTCTTGAATGTCCTCTCTCGAATGATTTCTCTCGAAAATGATTTCTCGCAAATGATCCTCTCTCCGCCTCGATTTGCTCGTTTTATACTTGGAAACATTTACAAACATACATATATATATATATATATATATATATATATATATATATATATATATATATATATATATATATGATGAAAATTAATGCAATATCGCAAGAAAAGATGAGGAATTAAACCACATTCTCCGAAGACAATTTAATTCAGAACAGTTTCGGTGTATCTCACACCCTTTTTCAACTGACACTGGATAGAAAATATAAGAAAAGTGCTTACAAACATAACACAGGGTCAGGTCGTGAAAGATCCCCTCTTTTTTCCCCCAATCCCCTACTAGTGGCTAATCAGGGGATGATGGGTTGGCCTAAACATATTGAAGGGCTGATATTTTACTATTTGGTTTATTTGCTTTCTTATTACAGGATTAAAAGAAAATTGACCGAAACTGTTTTCACTTAAATTGTCTTCGGAGAATGTGGTTTAATTCTTCATATATATATATATATATATATATATATATATATACAATACTTTTGAAAACCTTTTCTCTCGTGGGAAAATTTACTGAAACGGTGAAATTTGGTCAAACGCCTTTTTCCCCTTCCTTAACAAAAATAAAAATATAATATTGTGGTTGTAATTTGATGCTCACCGAGTGTCGTTATGATCGAGCTATCCCGTTTTAAGGTACCATTTTCTTTTCTCTTAATGTTTTTTTTCCAAACCGTAACCACAGAATAATTTGTCTCATTCACAGTTTACCTCTTCACCGCAACTTTGGTCTTCTCGGGAAATCAAAATGGGAATGGTTCTCAAATATCCTGTTACATGTTACAATGTTTCATTTGAGTTACTTTTTTGTTTCGTTTCGCACACATAAATTTATTTATATTGGCTGAGGGTACACATTACTACTACATTGGTTTGTGTGGCATATATTGTGTTCACCACAGCATGCAAATATATTGTGTGCACCATGTGCACCACATATACGAGCCAGAAGAAAGTGATAAACTCGTGACATTTACGCAAGCCGGATTCAAAGACCTGATACGAGATCTGAATCTCTCCTGTAGAAATTTTAATACGTTTGATAAAGCTTCTTTACTGGTCTACTGTAATAAAATTGCAGACCTGCTCAAATTAATGGGCTTGAAGTATGAATCTATGGAATGGAAACTTCTGTGAATCATCTAACCGAAGTCTCAAGGTAGTTCTTCTTAGAAACGGCAATAAGTTTCTGTCGATGCCTGCTGGGCACTCAGCTACAATGAAAGAATCCTGCAACCACATGGATGATCTGTTGTCTGCTCTCACACCCACAGCGAAACAAATGCCTGATCTGTGGGGATCTTCAGGTTGCTGACTCATACTAACACTTCAAGGTTGTTATACAAAGTATCCATGCCCTATGGGCCTGTGGGACAGTCGAGATGACGATCAGCATTATGACAGACGAGAATGGCAGTCAAAAAAAGGATTGAAACCGGATTTACTCAACGTTCTGCCCTTCCCTCTAGTTGAACTGAGCACGATATTGCTTCCACCCCTGCACATCAAACTCGGTTTAATGAAGAACTTTGTCAAGGCAATGGATAGGGAAGGTAGAGGATTCGCTTTCCTCCGTCCGAATTGTCTACTAGTCAGTGTGGAAAAACTGAAGGCAGGTGTATTTGATGGTCTTCAAATAAGGGAGCTTATCAAGGACACCAGTCTTGATGAAGCACTGAATCCTGCTGAACTCTGCTTAGTTGTCCCTTAAGTCAGTCATTGCAAACTTCCTTGGTAACTACATAAGTCCTCAGTATGAGAAGGCGGTTTGTGAGTTAATGGAGAATTTCCGCAAACTTGCTGTGCGCATATCAGTGAAAATGTACTTCCTTCGGTCCCACGTGGACTATTTTCCCAAGAATTGTAGAGAGCTCAGTGAAGAACAGGATGAGTAATTTCACGAGGATATTCGTGTGATAGAGGAACGCTACTAGGGCGTTGAAGTGACTACTGGCTGACTACTGCTGGTGCCTGAAAAGGGTTTTTTTGTCTGCTAGGCACAATAGTAAGTCTCTAAAGAGACTATTCACCGATCAGTAGCTTTTTGGTATTTTGTACTCTTTGTGGTATCAATATGAACATTCTCTACAAATTTTGTATATATATTAGTTAAAATTTACTATTGAGAATACATTCGCCTATAAATAGATCGGAATATCGGAATTTCTAGCATGTAGTTATATCTAAAAACATGATCTGATTAAATAAAATGAGCATGCGAAAACTGGCCTAAAATTAGATATTATGTTTTAGAACTTGAAAACAGCGCAGACCAGTGTTATAGATCAAATTTTCATCTCGGCATAATCCCTCATTTTTATCTATCCCGAAGACACAAAAATCATCATTTCCATCTAAAACAAAACATAAATTAAGTAATTTGTACCAACTTATTTTTTTTAAAATTTTCAATTTAGTTCGCACAGTTGATATTATTTGCATCAAAGAGTAATTAAGTATTAAAAAAAAACTATTAAGAAAATGAACCATTTAATTTTGAATAAAACCTGGTGTAACACTCAAAATGGAATGATACAACTTCCATCTAAAGGAACTGTTACTCGCCTAAAAATAATATAAACCTAATCTAAAACCACCATACAACTTTTTTATATAAAACAAACTAAAAAACTAATTAAACTTGTTCTTACATTATGCATTTATTTATTAAATGTAATTCATTATTAATTCGTACAGGACAGCTCACGAAAAGAAAGGTGGTTCTTCAGCACCTTTAAAATTTAAAGAAAGTGAGCAATATTTAGGTCGCAAATGGTTGGATTCTTTCAAAGGATAAATTTAATGTTGAAATACTATTTTAATTCTTTAAAAGATGAATAAAAGGGGACTTTTGCCCTCTCTTTTGTGTAGGTAAGGAAAATAAAGATAAAAATAAACGCAAAATAGTTATATCTAGTTGGTATGTGAGGGCAAAATCTGGAAATCAAGTTGGTTCCTAAATAGATTTAAAGGATTACTGGAAATGGCGGGAAAGTAATCCCTTTTAATATGGTGCATTTAATTGCTTTTACTAACGAGTAGTTAAATAGTTGATCGCATTTGCTTCCAATAGGTAACGTAGCCCTTTTACTTTTTACTTCGTTCAATTTTAGCCTTTTGTTTGTTTCTTTGTTTTTTCCTACTTCTAGACCAATGGTTTTCAACCTTCGACCACGACACATCTGGGTGTTGGGAGAGCCAACTAAAGGTGTCACGGGAGTGACCGAGAAATCGTTTTTAAAATGTTGAATTTGCCCCAAAATATATTTCAAACTTTAATAAAGAAACTAACAGCACTTGAAAATATTTCGAAACTAGCTTCTCCGTATTGTGCAACATAAACCAACGAAGAGAAAATGATTGAAGGCAGTAAATAAAGAAATGAGAGCGGCCTTTTTAACTATACGTCCCAATATTATGCAATACTAATCCCGCTCAAATTTCCCTTCATACTTTTAAAGGTATAATTCATTTAATTTCCATTTTTATGCCTTATTTCAATTAAATTAGGTTAAAACTCAATCCTGGCTAATTTTGAAGGGCTTTTCACGTAATTATGTATTTATACGAAAATTCTATTATATTGTGGTGTCACGGCTGCTTCTAGATAACAATTAGGTTGCCACTATCATAAAAAGGTTGAAAACCACTGTTTACATACTGTAGGTAGATCGGGTAATGAAGATAATGAATTAAGCCAGATTAAACAAAACCGCGATGATCATGATTTAGTAATAAATAGGTCATGAATATTTATGTAACTTTCCAAAGTTTTCTGAAAAGTACAGCAAGGGTTTTATGAGGGGCTTCTACAAACCCTGGAAAAAAAACAAATAAGATAATTTAGAATCGGAAATATTTAGAATTCAATTCAATTTGAGGTTTTCATCAATATACGAAGGACGGTGAATAAGTTTTGCGAATCGGTAGGGCAAAACCGAGGAAGGGGGATGGCTGTTTGTGGGGGTGTTGAGAAAAGTTATGACAAGTCAGGACCTGCAGCCGCACGCTCCTGCCTCGCCTATTTAAGAAGCAGTAGCTGATCGCAGATCGTCAGTCACAAATTTTTCAACAATGGAGAAGGTTGAGCACCGCGCAGTGATCAAATTTTTAACCAAGGAAGGCAAGAATGCAAAAGAGATCCATGAACGTATGGTTGCATTGTATACCGACATCGCACCTTCCTATGCAACCATTGCTCGCTGGAATAGGGAGCTCCACCATGGTCGTGAGTCCCTTGAAGATGACCCCAGTCCAGGAAGACCCGTTAGACGTGACCAACGACGACAATGTAGCCCGTGTGGAGAGGATGATCCTCAAAAATCGACGGGTGAAAGTAGAAGAAATCGAGCGAGAACTTGGAATATCACATGGAAGTGTTATCAACATCATCTACGACAATTTGGCCATGAACAAGGTCTTTGCCCCTTAGGTCCCTAGAAACCTCACGCCCTATGATCGACTTCAAAGTAGTTAAAGTCCACAAGGCCAGAGTTGCACAAGCTGCCCTGCGCGAGTGTGGATTCGAGCAGCTCAACCATCTCCCCTATAGTCCAGATCTGGCCCCTAGCGACTACTTATTATTCCGCCAGCTCAAGGCTGCACTGCGTGGACGCCGGTTTGGGGACGATGAAGATGTCCAACTCGCCGTCCAGGACTGGATTGAACAGCAGTCGGGAGATTTCTGGTTGTCGGGAATTCGAAGCCTCAGGGACAAGTGGCGCAAGTGCATTGAAGTCGAGGGTAGTTATATTAAAAAATAATAAAACACTTTTCCTCATATCTCGTTTCCTTATATCCGAATTGAAAAACTTATTGACCGCCCCTCGTATGTAGTTATTGTTGTTCAACTTTCATCTTTCATGTTTTCTAAAGACTAACCAACATATGTAGAGACGTGCAGTCGTAGGGAGAGCAAGGGAAATTATTAGGAGATATATCTCTTAATTTTATTGTATGTTGGGGCTTGGTAACTTCTACATATTTTTGATTTCATAACACAGCAGTATTTTCTTTAAAATCCTTTTCGATTGTATGTGCCCTTTCTCTAAACCTTATATGAAAGTTACTCCGTTTCGACATGTTTTCCTATCAAAAAGGTAAATAATCGACTTAAACATGCTAAATTTACATGCACCAGAATATTATAATTTTTGTTCTGGTAGCGATTTAAACCCCTTCGACTGATATTACCTTTCTTTCTTGATGTCAGATTCTGTCAAAATTTCTAAAAAAAATATGAATCATAGTAGTTCAAAAGATTTTTTGCTACTTCTTAAGTGGTCAATTAATTATCTGATTTATCATAACCTTATGCATAAACGATGATATTTTAAGTTTACATTGAAAAATAAAAAATACGGATTGAAGTTAATACATTCCAATTTATGAAAACCTCATTTGCCATATCTTACTATTTCCAGTCCATTTATTTTTGAATTAAGATTAATGTAACAATGATGTCTTAGGATAATATTCAAGAACAATAAAAGATATTCAATTCAATTTTTAGTAGGATAGATGGAAAGGGTATTGTTACAATTACGATTTAAATTAAACATATGAGTTTATTTTTTCTAATGTTAAGCAGTTTACCAAAAATTGTCATTTTCTATTTATTCTTAAAAAACATAAATATAGTCAATGAAAGTTCAGTTTTAAAATCTGAGTAGGTTATAATAAGCATTTTCTGGTTAAGAATGTATATCTTCTGCAAGGAGATTGGCATAGAAAAAGATTGGTTTATATGTAGATTCAGAGGTAGACGAATTTCAATGTATAAAAACAATTAAGCACTGGAGATAAATTAGTTTCAATTATTTCAATAATATAGTGAATAATTTTCCCCTTCTTGTATTTCTTCTAACAAATAAAACATATTGATTAAGACCGCCAACGATTGTTTTTTCGAAATCTTTGTAATTCAAGCAAAAATCATTGTAATTGTTAAATTTTTAGGATTTATGTCATATTTTAAATATAGATTTTAAAGATTTGAAATGCTTAAAGCCATTCATTTACCATTTAATCAAAGAATCTTTACCCTTCTGCGCGTTGGCAGCATGTGATCTATTTCTTCGTTTTAGCTTCCGTCAGCCACCATGTTACTCATGTCCCTTGTGGATTACTTAACATTTACTACAAGTGAATTACATTCCTGAATCTAACAGCAATCCTATTTGTTTATCAATTTTCTCTGAAACTCTCTTCGCTCTTTGCCATTAAAAGATTTCGATAGCAAATTCCAAGGAGTGGATGGATTTCGAATTACAAGGAAAGGATTCGTTTAAAGAAACGCAGATGTTCAAATATAAGAGCTAATATCATTTGCAGAAAGCCCTCAATTTCATGGTTTAGACTCGCTGGAAGAGGATCTAAAGGAGCTTCAGCGATTAAATAGGATTGCCCTAAATATACAATTTTCAGAGTAAATGCCTATTTTATTGAGAGGAAGAAGAATTGCGATCTAGTGCCTAGTCCCCTCATCTATTGGTAAGAATATATATATATATATATATATATATATATATATATATATATATATATAATAAGAAAACACAAAGTGGCACGTGAGGAAAGCAATAATATGAAAATTAACCCAGAGGAAAATGCAAAGATAAATCCAAGCACTTTCGAACTATATTTCCAAGTTCGAAAGTGCTTGGATTCATCATTTTATTTCTCTGTTGGTTAATTTTCATATATATATATATATATATATATATATATATATATATATATATATATATATATAGTAGCAGTCGTAATATAATGGTCCGAAGTTTAACAAAACTTTAAGACTATATATTATACACATATTTAAATATATCTAATATCTATCTTTCATGAAAATTTAAAGTTAATGTGAAAAATATTTCGTAAGTTATAAAGAAATGAACTATCTTTCAAATTGCAGCAGCCAAAACTTAAGGGTCACTTAGAAAAATTGATCTATCAACCGACGTATTTGTGTTAAGGTGACTGTTGATGGGCAGCAATTACTTCTTATGATCACACATTATTATTGAAACATTCAACTGTCAACATAGCGGCTTGTGAGAGACGACCGTTTTCCTGTGATGAAAAACAAAGGATTGCATGTCTTCACCAAGAGGGTGAGTCAAATTCTGTGATAGTAACTACCATAGGAAGGTCTAGAAGTGTTGTGCAACGAATTGTAGCTCGTTTTAATTCATAAAGATAGAACCAAAAACAGGTAGACTTCGTAAAACGTCACCAAGACAGGATCGTGTTATGGTTAGAATGTCACTGGAGGATAGGTTTAAGAGTGCTGCTGAGATATCCCGCGAGTTTAGCTCCACCTTCGGTGTCAACGTATCGCACAAAGCAGTTTCCCAGAGGTTTCGATGCTCTGGGTTGCTTGCTCAGGCATCTCCAAGAAGAATTAAAGAACCCGTCTTCATTACACTCAGGAGCATGTCGTTTGGACAGAAGAACAGTGGGTTTAGGTTCATTTTAACGATGAATCGAATTTTAATGGTATTGGTTCGAATGGTGGGATGTACGTGCGACGAAGATGTGGCAAGAGGTTATCTCGTGCATGTCTGAAAAAGACAGTGAAATATGGAGGAGGCTGTGTAATGGTATGGGGAGTGATCTCAGCCTCTGGTCATGGTCCGCTTATTCGCTTACAAGTGACTGTCAATGCTGAAATCTACAAGCAGATTCTTAGACAGCATGTTCTTGCACATCTCTGATCCTCCTCTGTTCAACCTCCTATCCTCGTGCAGGACAACGCTCACTGCCACACTGCGAAGATAACCAAAGAGGTTTTGAATGATAAAGGGGTGAATCTCATGGATTGGTCACCTCAAAGTCCCGATCTCAACCCTATAGAAAACGTTTGGAAGATTATTGAAGATGGGGCGCGAAGGAGAAACCAAAGAACCAAGATGAGCTCTGGGAATTATTGAAAAATGAATGCCATTGATTCAGTCCTGTGGGAACAGATGTCGGGAGGTCATTTGTTAGTGAAGGGATGTTCACAAAATATTAATTAGTAAGGCTTTTTTCTTTGTTCTTGTTTCATTTTACATTGTTTTTCTAAGTGACCCTTAACTTTTGGCCGCTTCAATATGGAAGATAGTTTGTTTATTTCCTCATAACTTAAGAAATATTTATTCCATTCACTTGAAATTTCCCGAAAGATAGATATTGGATACATTTAAACATGTGTATAATATATATATATATATATATATATATATATATATATATATATATAAACAGCTAGTTTTCAAACTCAAGATCTTGAGATTGGGAGGCGGAGCAAAGTTTTCCTATGAATCCATGAATCCTGAGCTAAGGAGATTCCAATCCGCTTGTTTTCCATCACTTTTATAGTTTTCCTCGTTGACTATTTAGGGCTTACACATTGTTTCACTTCCGCTAATTTGGGGACATGTTTAAGCTTTCAACCCGGTATGAGGGACCATGGCATTCAATATACTATGATGATTATTATCTATCAGAATTTTGCTTATCAAGGATGCAGACTCACTCTGCCCATACTAAGACGCTTCTTATTTTAGTTATTTTCACTATGGGCATACAATATACATGTTTTCCTCCTAACCATGCGCATAAGTTAAAATCCTTTAACCTGTCTATGTTAGATTTTATCATGGTTTTTACTGCTTTGTACTTATAAAAGGATGATTTTCATTTAGAAGTCCACCGGAGACCTCATACTTTTCCCAGTTTTGTTAGAGAGGAGTTTTATATCATGAATTGAATCAGAGCTCGTTTAAGAATCAGTCTCTCGGCAAATTATACTTAATCATATCAAAGAAATCATAATTGGAGATCAGATGTTCAATTTGAAGGAGATAAAAAGGCATTGCATAAAATAAATTGAAAACCGAATTAATATCAGAGGAATAAATCGGTTGTGAACGATTCTTTACAATTTTATTTTACATTCTTTTGTTGTTTTTTTCACTGTTTTTTTTCACTGAATCAATAGAAAATAAGGTATGCAGACTAAAGTCGCGTTCTCTTGCTTATTCTGATTTATGATCTTCTGACCTTCAAAACTTTCAATAATTCCCGGACTAACCTTGGGAGGACCTTGGTAATTATAACATTCTAAAGAGAAAGTAAAACAACATAAACAACATAAGGGTTTCAGATGTTGTTAGAATTCGCCCAATAGTTATAATGTTATTGCCAAATAAGTTCTCGGCTAATCTTGGGAGGACTTTGGAAATTATATTATTTGAAAGAGAATATAAAAAAAAACATAAGGGTTTCAAATTTCGTTAGAATTGGCAGAATAGTTCTGATGTTATTGCCCAATAATTACCGAACTATTCTTTGGAGCACCTTAGCAGTTACTATATCATTACAAAGAGAATATAAAACAACATAAGGGTTTCAAATATCCTTAGAATCGGCTGAATAATTACAATGATATTACCAAAGCACACTAATTTAGGGCTAACCTTGGGAGGACCTTGGAAGTTATACAATTCAAAAGAGAACGCAGAACAACATGAGGCTTTCAGATTTTCTTAGACTTGGCTGAATAATTATAATGTTATTACCAAAACAAAAAAATCCAAAACTGGGACCGACGGACGGATGACCAACCGATAGACCGAGCGACTGACCGACGACCGATCTAGTGAGATATAGTGCCACCCGCGACTAAGGATAACCTTTACTAAAAACTGTGACAGACATCTTTGTCTGTTCATTTCTCTTATATATGCTGATTCTTGTTTAGGGTTTAACGAGAACGCCCTCAGAAACCAACAGGGATTGACCTATAAAAGAAACACTCCGTGTACAAATATTCATACTTTGTTTGAGTGTTGGGCATGTTGTTAAAATTTGTTGAACTGTGATTATTTCCCGGGGCCTGGTTTCAGTGTGAGTCAAAAATATACAAGCTAGTTTACGATTTATTTGTTTAGATGTGAGGTATAGTGTTGCTCCTAATTTTTAACCTTGGGTTAACGTTTGTAGGCTGTTGGTTAAATCGAAAACTGATTAAGTGTTGGAAACTGAGTAAAGGTGATAAATAGTTAAACACTAACAGCAAAGGGCAAATTGAGCGAAATTTCAGGCAACAATGAGCGAAAATTGATTAGACAAATTTAAACTTCACCAAATATTGACAGAGAAAAATGACACAAGATTAATTAAAAAATCTAAATAACGATTATTTATTAAGTTTAAACAAATGAGAACAGGTATTAATTAGGTTGAATTATATCAATTTGGTTAGACCATATACATTATTTGCTATTTGTTTTGGACATACTTCTAGAAAACAATTCCCACAATGAATTTTAGTGAAATATAAAAAAATGATAAGACGATGGTCAGAAATTACTTTCAACAGTTACTCTAAATAAATATTACAAAGTAGTTGGAAAATGCTCTGTTTGCAAAGTGAATTCGTTTTGTTTATAAAGTTCTGAAAATGTTTAAATATTATTCACCTCTGCTATAACACTTAAAAACGACCTTGGCTAAATTAGCATCATTCAAACTGACTTGTAGTTAGAGGTATAATTCCATTTTTCTCGGAAGATCGTTATTGATAAATCATGGAATAACACGGAGAGTTACGGCAGGCGATCAACAAATGATTTCCTAAACCCTAAAGTTGAAGAACGCTTGATATCATAGAGATGAGAATTCTTGTTTTGATAACTGTAATTATTTCGATTTTACCCTTTTCCATTCTCATCATTTTAACAATATCTTTAAGAATATGTTTACAATAACTGTCTTGACGTGATTGCAAACGTTGTCGTCAAAGTTGCTTATCATGAATAAAAATAAAATGAAAAGTTCTCTCCTCTCTAGAAATTTGGATTGCGCTTTAAGCTTTGCTATCCAAACTAGCTCCGGGGTGCCTATATTACATTGGATCAGAATGACCATTATTAACATAACTGAGGACCCAAAATGTATCTCTTTCAAATCATTATTCCTCAGAAGTATAAAGATCCTTTCATTGATTCAAATAAAAATATTGTTAAAAATAGGCTAAAGAAGTGCTGGAAAAGTAGTGAGATTAATTTGAGAAATATATAAAATAATTTAATGTTATTTAAAAGAAACAAATATTAAAACTTTATAAACGAAGTAATTTTACGCATTCTGAACATCGCCTTGAATGTACGTAAATTGAGACTTGAAATATTTCATTAAAATTTACTAATTTACTAATCTTACGTAAGGAAGTGTACGAACTATTTATGCAACACGATCAGATTCAGATAAAGTTCATTTTTCTTAGTACCTTGTATCTTAACTCTTTCTCTTTCTTCAGTAATCATAATTTCACTAATTTCCATGCTAAACTCCATTCCTAAAACAACTAAGCTAATCCTGTTGGTTTTCACCTTTCTTTTTCAAATTTGTGCTAAGATCGTTCTCGTGAGCTTCTAAACGTCTCCAAATATGTCAGATTATATGAGACGTATATGAATTAAAGATCGCCTTCAGAATACTTCTCTATTGTAATTATCTGACACTTGCAGTGGATTCATTGGAAAACAACTTCACCTCAAAGATTGTTCTATTCCAGTGTAGTCGATCGCAAATATATGCAGATTTACACCTTATATTTGGTAATACCAATAGAAAATGAGTGACATAATTCTTCATGTCCAAATGATTGTTCCAATAATATTGAATTAATGTGCAACTGCTGGTAGTGTATAAAGTTTCGATATAGTCCTTACTCAAATAAATGTCCCCCAGTTAAGATCAATCCAGTAAAACCAAGAGAGCGTCAACTATCTTCACGGAACGGACGGGGTTCTACCCAAAATCAGGCGCTCCGTGAATCTGCAAGTGTTTTGGATTCTGCGATTGAGTTTAGAATTGTAGGGTGAGGATTGTTGGAGTGATTGGAAGCATGAATGCCAATCAGGCCTTGTGACTTCCGCTACGACCCTGAGGTATTTCAAGGAAGAATGAGTGTGGGACGTAACTTCACCTGTGGTAAAAACTGTCTATAAGCCTTGACCTAATGTGACTTCTAGCAAAGTGCAACGATCAACCTAGTCTTTTCATTACTGCCTTCCACCACATATACCAGCACAAGACCTGGTGCCGAAGCGATTTCAGTCTTCGTAATCTTTATGCTTTTACCTTATTTTTCTATACATTCATTTATCTGTAATTTCTCGAAAATTTGGTATTTTCAGGGACTTTAATATTTTTTTAGTAAATTCGTATAACCTATAGATTTAAATTTTCAAGGAACGGAGAAAATGTAATTTATTAGACAAGATTCTGTTCGGTTTTAGCTCTGATTTTAATTTTCTCCTTGAATAATGTTGTAGGTAAGAACATTTTATTCTAGTGATAATAAAAAGTTTTCCCTATTTCTTTTATTCTCTCTATGCCACACTTTTCTTTTGGAACAAGTTACCATTAGTTTAATAGGCATCATTCCCTCTTTTCATAATATATTACATACTAAATAAATAAAATAAAGGTCCACAAGTGTAATCATGAAAAAAAGTACGACCAAGGTTTCTCATTTGAATTTTGCTTTTGCCAAATAAAATCTAAGAATCCTCTTATTTGTTTCCCCAGGAACAAACGATGGACGATAAATCCTTATTTTTATTTTGAAGTTAAAACATTACATGCAATTTCGAGTATTATGAATAAGAAAGGGTCTCACAAAATCAACAAAATATGGGAGAAGGAAATCCATTAAAGAGCTTCCTTGAAACAATTCATTCCGAATTTTTAACCTATTTTTCTTTGTGGAGTCTGAGCTTAAACAATAGGCTTTCTTCTTTTCTTTGCTGTTCGGGACTATTTCTTCATTTTTCAGTATTAGTTTAGATATTTTCTCACCGCAACCTTTCCTTTTTTACCCCATTTCAGCACATGCGATTTTTATTAAGGTCCTCTTCTTTTCTCGAAAGTTTTATATATATTTTAGATAATATTTTCTTACTTCCTGTAGCGTAATTTATATAAATAGTGTTGATTTTGTTTTCCTAACTTGTTATAAGTTTCTCCTTAAAAGGATATAAAGGATGTAAATCCTTGTTATTTTCAGATTAAATACAATTTTGATTATTCTAATGTTGTATAAATGGATTTCCGTAGATTTGGGATAATTAATTGGACTAGGGTCTGTTAATTTGACCTCAGCTGGCAATTTTCACTCCGAAATAGAGATTGAGGTGAGAATATTTTAGACTTGGGAAAAAACTATGGAATATAGGATTGTATAGTTTTTTTTCCAGTTAAATAAATGCAATTATTCTTTCAATCTTAATTTATATCTACCGAAATTTAGTTGATTGGTTTATTATAAATAAAAGGGTATGCATAAGCTAGACGAATACTTATATTTCTATTTCAGAAATAATGATAAAACGTCACTTTTTGCGGATTAGTTATTACAAATTATACTTAATAAAAGAAGCTACAAATTTTAAGCTAGATTAAGAATAATTACATTGAATTACAAGTGAGATTTGAGTTATCTCATCACAGAAACAGATATATTAAAATTAACACCGAGCAAATAGATAACCGGTTAGTATACCGGCAAAAGGTTGAGAGAGTAGTTACCTACGCATAAATCGGAGAGCTGATTGCTTGGTGAGTTTTTGACCTAAGATCGTAATGGCTGTTCCAGTGTCTTCAGATAAAATGGCCATTGCTAGCCGAAGAGTTATGGTGATGGGAACAAAGACTCTTTAAGTTGCGCCGAACAAAAGTACTAGGGAATTTTGATAGTCAAAATAATATATGGTGGTTATGGCGGTGAATCTGTTGAGATGGTCATTGCGTAGCCTAAGTTGAGGTTAAAAACTGAAAGGCTCATGTATACGGCGAAGTTTTTAGATGGCTTTAGTTAGATAAGAGCCGTTTTTGCCTGTGCAATTGATTGGATGAGAAGAGCAAGTAAGAAACATGTTACACTGATGAGGCGAGATAGTCATCTCGCTAAGACACAAAGCCTGATCTCCGTACGTGATTCAAGAGACAGCGGTACAGGATGAAAATCATTCGACTGCTTCATTATAGATGCCACGTGTACCTTAAAGTGACTAGGCGTGACTCGATAATTATACCGATTATTTTTTTAAATATGCCAGGTAGTGCGGAAAAATTTGGGTGATAATAAGTCTGTGGAAAAGGGACCAAGTTCCAACCTCCAAATTAGGGAGGAAGATCTTCGCTTCAACTGAGCAAAGGAGAGCATCTCCGGGGCGATTGAATGTAGCATTGAGAAAGTAAGATGAACTATTTTTACTTTAATCCATTTGGCTGCCCTCATTCTAAAGTAAAATTCGAGGGATGAAGTAGGAGAAGCTTTCGATCCTTAGATATAGAGTAATTTTGTCTTAAATCCCTTCTTCGATTCTTTGAGAATTAACTGAATTAAATTTAAAAGTATTTGGAATTCGTAATTACTCTTTTTCTGTGAAGTAAATCTCTATATGATTGTTTTACTATTCATAATCCTGAGTGATATCTATATTGGGTGTCTGAGTAAGACCCACTGTCTATATTTCAATGTAAATATCTCATTTGTTAAATAAGGTTTGTCTTAACCATAAAAAGATTTGTCTTAATCATTGAAAAAGCTGTCGTTGTAACCGCATTATTAATTAGGAATCATTAAAAAGTTATTTATGATACGACTATTAATTTTCCACCAAAACAAATACTACGTTCACATTTAGACTTTGCGCTACTTTTATTTGTTATACGAGTATATATGTACAATGAAAGAGTGCAATAACTGAATTATTTATATTTTATTTTTAATATTTTCTTTCTAACTATGATTAGGCCTCACAAGCTTTCCTAACTAAAAGAAATCTCTAGTGCAAAGGGTAGAGATCTTTTCGTTGACTGTAAATAATTTACTCTCAAGCCCAGCAAATTTATTGGTCCCTATTTACTTCTTTGGAAATGAATTTGGAGTCTGAATGTATGAGTGAATTGGAAAAATTGAAGTGGCTGAATGAAATAATAAAATAGCCTGAGGGAAAGCCAAGATACGTTGAATATTCCCTAGAAACTCGTATTCGTTTCCGCTTCCAGGAGCGAGTCTTGGAAATCTCTTCGAGTGCTTCCTTAAATCTATAAACAGCCTTGATAAAACGGGCGCGGCTTTTTTACTCTTTTTATCGTGATACGTACATATACAAATATGACCACATTAAACGTACAAGGAGGGGAAGGAATCCGAATGAAAAACTAAGCCTTTTAACTGGGTGGGCCTCTTAAAATTCCTGCCACTATTAACTGTCAAGCGAGCAACTGGACGACACCCTAATTCCCAACGCTCCCATCAAAGCCGCGTACATAGAATAAAGGTCAGTCTAGGCGTCTCTCCAATCCATAGCTGATCATCATTCTATCTCATTTCACATAGAAAATACTTCGCAACTGGAAGTCTAAAAATATTATTTAGAAGTAAACTTCAATCACAACTTTTCTTCATTACGAGAACTAAAGTTGAAACACGATAAACCCATACAACGATTATGGGCATTTTCATGCAGAATAAACCCGTCATAAATGGCGATAAGGCGTGACCGCATGTATAGGAGACGTCATCAAGTTAGGTGTTCAAGTTGTAGACTACGACCAAATTACAAACCTCATTTTACACACCAAAAATTAGTCCTAAAAAAATTAAGAACTAATTTAATAATAACTCTCAAAGAATATCATAAAATAGGAAGACATTTTAACTTTCTATATATAATAAATAATGAAACATAAAGTTATTAAAAGAAGCTACAAAAAAGTGCCTAAATAATTATACTTTAATAATAATCGACGAAAAAACTATAATTTCCATTTTTCTCCAAGGCACAACTTTGTTTTATCGTAGTATTTTTAATTGCCAACTTTCATCGGAAATACATAAATATATAAGTTCCATGAAGGAAGGATCGGAAAAAACCGAATATCCTCATCTTTATTTATTCTATTTATTTTTCTTTCATCTTACCATCTGGTGTCATATGTTCTGTTCCTCAAACGTGCGTACGTATTTCCTTACGTTGACAAAAAATGAAGATAATCAAGCATCTATCTCTCTATGGAATAATTGCTGTCATCGATTTCATTTGGCGAATGTAAAATTTTCTTATCTGAGAGTAAAAAAATAAAGGGAGTTTGCAGAAGCTAAACAAATGATCCAACATAATGGCTACAGTATTTTAATCATCATGAGCAAAGACTTGGAATTGGCACGCTCTAATTTTGAAGAGAAGAAATGAAATGTTAGAATGAAGGGTCGGTTTATAAAAAAACGAATGGATAAATTATTTAAGTGGTGGACAGGTGCACCCTTAAGCGATACCATGTAAATAATCAGATTATTTAGACATTACAAGAAGAAACCTTTTCTTCCCTGCTTTCCGCCCATTTATGAATGGATGCATAAACACATAATCACCTACGAGGCGCTGCAGACCTCAGGATAATGTCATCAATTCAACTTTACCAAAGGAAGATAATCTTGAATAATTATTTTGAAATTTTACTTCGTTTTAGTAATGCCATTTGAAAATTCTGCATTCGCTACTCTCACCTCATCAGGTCTTGGCTACACTTGAAGTACTTTAAGTGAAGAAAATCAGTATACCAACTTAAGTTTAACCTTTGTAAATGCACAATCAACTCTTTAGAGTTGACAAGGTTTGCTTATGTCTGCTCTCTTTAACATTTGTCAATCAACTTTTGTTTTCCCACTTTCTTCCTTTATAGGAAATACTTCGCAACTGGAAGTCTAAAGATATTATTTAGAAGTAATGCCTTAAGTAAGGTGACACTATTTCAAGAAGAAATTTAAGGTGGGGAGACTACGAGACTTCAAAGGTGCATAAAAAGTTGAAGAACAATCATACAATCGTAAAAATGATAGAAAGATTGTGATATTAACGTCTTCAACATAAAAAATATGGGCGAGACGAGGTATTATATCTATCTTTAGGAACAGTTTAGTTCAGGCGGCAGAGATACTCAAACTTAGTATCTTGATCAAGGGTGGACCTTCGAGTATCTTCAATTGCTTTGAAAATAGTTATGGAGTGGCAGCTAGGTAGAAACTCCTCTTGACTAAATAATAAGGAAATTAAAGAAGATTAAATGAGTTTTAGACATGTGAAAGAAAGCGCAACCTATTTGAAGGACACATCTTTTGGAACTCTTCTTTTACAACTGTTCTTGGTGAAGATGATCAAGACGACAGTTATGGAATGATTGAAAGAAAATAATCGTTTTAGTTTCAATTCTTTATGAGTTCCTATTGACGGAATTTTCTTATAAATAACCGTCCCTATGCCCCCAAAGAAGACCACGTGGTCTAACCCCGAGCGAGTGGATTCGAACCCATCGGAATCACCAGTGAGGTCACCAACAAGGTACGTTCTCATGCAGGAGCCTACGACGCCCGAGCTTCGTCGTCAGGCTCTTGAATCCATGTCTACCAGTAAAGTAGGGCAACGTCTCCGTGCGGCAACCGGTTCCCCCGTTCACGAATCCCGCGCGAGTTCCCCACGCCCTTCAGGCCCTTCGTTCATAACACGGTCCCTGGCCGAGGCGCTAGACGATATCCCATCTACATCTCGCGGGTTTCAGTCACCCCAGGACATTCCTCGGCGCGTCGCTCCAGATCGCGTAACTCCCGATTGGGAGCTTGTCGCAGCAGCGCTCCGCCTTCGGATTACACAGCCGGGTTCTTCGTTGCGAACCTATGACGTGGAGGAAGTTAACCTCCTGCTTATTTTGCACCGCTTCCGGGAACATTTACGCGGCGGGGAGGAGGATAGGCTAAACACACGCTTAGTGAACTTGCGTTACTCCTTGGAGGATTCTCAACTTCAGTCCTCATAGGTGGCGGGTATCGAGATAGACTCTGTCATCTACAACCGGACCGCTCTGGTCACCTATTACTCCTCAGCCTACGTCTGAAATGCCACACGCCAGCAGATGCGATCCCGAGGTAGAAAGCAAGGCGGAGGAAGGCCGCGCTCTAGAGCGCAAAAGAAGGAGTGAGTGGGAGGAGGAGTACTGGGCGATGGGGGAGGTTCTTTTTGGATCAGAACTATCACCTCCTACGCCTCATAACCCCGTGCATACACATCCTTTCCCCGCAGAGCCACTTCGGTATCGATGTAGAGGTCGGGGCGGGCGACGACCGCGACATCGTAGCTTCTGGCGAGTGGTACACATCTCCGGAGGCCCCATTGGTGATTTCTGCTAGTCCCCCTCCCCCTTAGTCCCCCCTGCCTTCTCTTACACAGGTACCTGTCGTCGACGAGGAGTGGGAGGACCTTCAGGACTTTGAGCTGACAGAAGAGGAGCGTTTGTTGGCATATGACCCTGGACTCACAGCTGCGGTGGAGGTTCTGAACATCATAGAACCCCCGCTTGAGGGCGGCCATCAAAGCTATTGACGAGTTTGGCTCCCTCCCGCTTCCGCTCCCGTGCTCGCACCTCCCCCTCCGGGACAGGCCCCTCCTCAGGGTGCACCGCCGGTGCCTTAGGAGGTCGAGTCTCGTGAGGAGAACGACGAGGACGATGCCGATGGAGAACAGATTTCGGTGTTCGATCCGCTAGCCAAGCGGATCTGCGATTTTATTCCCGGTCACGTTTGCACTGGCCTTCCTTTGCCCTCCAACATTACCAAGTCAGCAGCAAGTAAGGGAGTAAAGGTATTCCTTGGAGGTTACCGAAATTTTGAGACGACTTCCCCCAAGATGCAGGACGCCGTGGACGCCCTGGTACGCTCTCAGGTACTCGAGAAGAGCGAGGAACTCACTTGCGCTTACAAGCTGTTTTGGTCCTCCATAACAAAACCGAAGACTGGGTGGTATACGACATGTCCCCCCTCACTTTTTCGGGCCCCTACAACCCCACATCCTTCCACCTTCCGTCCCTTGGAAAGGTTCTTCGGGCGGCGGGCCCTGACAGCTTCGCCATCAAGGTAGATCTCCGAAACGGCTTCTACCACATTTTCTTACACCCTAATGCCCGGAAATGGTTTTGGGGTAAAGATTGGCAGGGTCTCATGCAGATTCAAGAGACTCCCCATGGGATTTTCCGGAAGCCCATATATCATGTAAATGTGCATGGCCCCGGTCATGGCAGAGTTTGCCACACGATTCGACTGCGTCGCCTATACGTATTTGGACGATGTCCTCTTTCTGGGGACTCTGGGAAACCTCTGAGAAGTCTCCGGGACACGCTGCTTACCACTTCTTTGGGAATAAACTTAGCGAAAAGTAAACTGGACCCCTGCCAGCAGCTTACATACTTGGGAGTGTAAATTGACCTCGCCACCAAATCTTCCCTGCTCACCTCTAAGATGCGGGAAGGCCTCGTCTACGCCCTCGACTGGGCCTCCCGGGTGGCCTACCCCTCCAAACTTTCGGGGGCGCCTTGGGGGCCTCCTCAACTTTCTGTGCGGGGCGACATCACTGCCTCATTTTTGGGCTCAAATGCCTTACCAGTGCAGTCCTAGGGTCTCGTTGCTGAAGACCCTCTAGGCGTGTTTTTTTTTTCAAAAGGAGTAAAGTTCAATTGTACCCATTTAGAGCCATAAAATAACCATAGGACATATGGTTATTCACCATGAAGATTTAAAATCTGCCATCGGATTTAGCGCTGGGTGGCACCATCTCGTGGTAGAAGCCTTATTTAGCCATTCAAAGGCACTTATAAGTGATTTGAACCATGGGAAACCATCAATGCAAGAACCATTTATCATCTTATCACAAAACGCCGCTGGTCATTGGAGGGACTTTTATTCTTCTATCAATAGGTTTGAGAATGCATAATACCTAGATTTTGGGCAGATAAAATTGAATTTTTATGCTTTAAGTTTATGACTCTCGGATGCGAGAATTTTGATATCGTTCTTGGTTGCATTAGGGAAATATGAGAAACTAGGTTCTGTCTCGGTCGAAGGTCGTAAGGGACTGCCTTCTTTGGCTATGTTCCAGATTAATGCTAAGGGTTCTTGTATTTATAAACTCGTCCATTGTCCTAATACAGAAATATATTTGTGACTGTTTACCATACTTTTTCCGGTTGGTCTTCTTGAATATTGTATCAGATTTAGTTCGATAATTAATCAAAGATAAATATAATACTTTCCGTTGTCGGTCCTTCATTTTAAGTTATTTCATTTCTTAAGCCACTTACTCTGATATGTTACCTGAATGTAAGAAAGCAAAAGGTAAATGAATATAGATAAAACCCCCCCAAAATGTAGATAAACCCACCTTCATAACTTTTTACTGGAGCTCTCAATAAAAATTTTAACTTGTACAGATTAAGTATTTGTGGATATTCCTAAATTTTTTAATTTCATTTACTATGAATAGAATTTTAGGAAAATAGACAGAATAATACTAATTCCATTCATATGGATAGCCTCGAGGGAATTTCTTCGAATTACAATATTTTCATTAATATCCTTATATAATATCCTAAGATACTCGTATTTTAATTTTCGCTCTCTGCCCTTAAATTGTGGTTCACTAGTTGTTTAAATCCTAATGGTATCTTATTCAGGATAGATACGTACCTGCCCGATCTCAAGCAAACACAAGGCTCGGACCATGTAATATTAAGGCATTCTCTCTTCCACAATTTTGCAACTTCACGGCCGTATGCTAAGAAAAATGTGGAGTGCACTTTTATCCGAATTAGTTTAGCTTTAGAATTATTTATAAATTTATTATATGCAAAGGACTAAAATGTAAAATATATAAAGGTTTTTGGATCAAATGTGCATTTCACACTTGTTTTAGCATACGGCCAAAAGTTTAAGAGCCTCTTACAAAAGTTTCCGGATCACTATGTTTATTTCAAAAAAATATTGTATTAATTTAATATTACTATAACCAGACAATGGCCTCACCACTATCCCCTACTGGGGGAAGCTTGTGCTTTGCTACTAAGATTAAAATTTAAAATCTAAAAAAAAGCAGCCATGGTTAAAATTTTATAAATTTTCTGAACTTCGCCAATTATAATAATTTTAAAAAGGAACTCTAAACTAAATTTCCCCTCCTTTCAATATATCCCGTTGCTAAAATATAGAGTTATAAAAGAAGGAGATATATAAAAATAAATTTTCTGAACTTCACCATTTGTAATTCTTTGGGTTTAAAAAATTCACAAAATTTCGATACTTATATTTATTTCTGAACTTCGCCATTTTGTTCTTTGATATTATAAAAGAATTATTAGAAATAACTTTGCTAACAAAAATATAAGTCATAACCAAATTATTATTCAAATACTCAATAAAATCCCTTTCTTAAATTATAGAGTTAGTGATGATAATTTTATTTTCACTGGATGCAAAGTATTTCAAGTTCCTTGCCACTGGATGAAGTCTGGAGGAGCAACCAAAATTTAAATTCAGAATATTCTTGTGTCTAAGAACTGATTAATCTGGATCATGAAGGAGTGTCTGAATATGTTTAATAAATATCCTGAAGAAGCCATTTTCTACTCCTTTCAGTTCTCACATCAAGGATCTTAATCACTAACAAGATAGGAAAGGTAGTGGAGAGAGTCAGTAGGCTCTACAAGGAAGAGGGTTAATATATTTTCACCTGGTCGAATCAAGGAGGTAAACGTGTAGTTGTTGATGAATGGAAAATGTGAATACATATAATTTCATGCTGTTGGACCCTCTAGCCATCGGATAAATGATTCAGGACGCATGAGATTAAAGCCAATTAAGGAGTGATTTGTGCAATGAAACCTCGGCTTGTAAACCTCAACGAACTTTACATCTTTCCTCTTGAGGACATTTCTTCAATTCCAAAAAGTTATAGATTTGGTGAACTTTGTTCGTACTTATTTTTCTTAAATTCTGATTAGAAGCCAATATTTAGTTAATTTTTCAGTTTTCTTTTAATTGTAGGAATTTGGATTACTTTATGCAAATAATTATTAACTAGTTTTGCCTCACCTATCTATTTTTATACCTATTAAGATAGATTTATAACTATCCAATTTCTATTTCTCTATTCATATTTCTTCTTTGTATATATTTCCTTGTGAAAAGAGATCACAGTTTATTTCCAATAATTGACAAATGATAGAAGGAAAAATTGCCACCTGTCGTGTCTCATTTCTCGTCAGTTTTAGTGAACGCCGATTTCTGTTTACCTATCACTAATTCTCTATCGATGCTGATGTGTTTACGCTGGGTGCTTACAGAAATAAACAAACCGAAGAAATGTGCTTTGCAATTTTCCACTTTCTTTCTCGGTAAATTTTGTTTCCTTTTCAGTGAATGCAAATACAGGACTTGCAAGAGATGCGTCTGATTTCTTCAAAACAACCTGCATATTTAGGATAAACATGTGGAATAGTAGTATTTACTCCAAACCCGATAGAAATGAATTTCGTTTTATTTTGATTTTACTGATACGGTGAGAAATGTTAGATTGAGCTCATGGCCTTCACAATAAGAAGTAAAACGATGTGGGTTCCTAAAAATTTCCTTATTTTATCCTCAAAATCAAAATAAGAAATGTACTGTGTCAAAATGCTGTTCACATTCTCTTTTTTTGGTGACTAGAATTTTAATTATTAGGCGTTGTGACTTCGAAACCTACGGCGTGTATCGCCATGTGGCCCTCAATTGTTAACATAAATTGCTACTAAACATCCTTTAATGATTTTACTACATTTTAATTCTCATATTCTGTCAGTTTATTTTGTAGGTCCCTCCATCCAGCTAATCTGAGTTTGAGAATTTTTAATGTTTTGTTTTAAAATTATCTTATATAAGGAGGGGTAGATCGGGCATTCATCAAATTCCAAGGTCGTTAAAAATTTAACAAAATACTCGCAACTGAATGGGATACACATGATTCTGTAACCCTTCTTCCCACCAGCCTAGGCAACGAAATAAATTAAACATATTTCTTATTTAATTTCTTTAGAGAAATATTTTATGTGGAGTGGAAACTTTGACACCGCATCAGAGAATAAATTTGAAATAGTTCCCATGGCTATTTTCGCTTTCGAGTAGTGGGAGTGATTTGATGTTGAAAGAAAGAATTGAAGCTGGTATGAAATATAGGATGAAAACTAAATTAATATAAATGTCTGAAAGAGGAAACAAGAATAAATAATATCATAGGTCACTTCAATTACCATTGTTTAACAAATTCCAGCACAACCAAAAACTAAGATGAACTATAAAAAAAATTATTCAAACATTCTTAATTTAATTGGCTTTGGATGGTCATTTTTGCTGTTATGAAACTATAATTTCATAAAACTAAACAAGTCCGATGTAGCGACCAAAGAATCAAATGCAACGGGTTAATTACGTTAAATTACGGATTATAACTTCACAATTTAATGAAATCATTAGTGTGTGCTCATAATCACTTGGTAGATATCCAATATTTTTAAGAGAATACCTCTCTTCTTCAATATCGGTCACGATTAAATTAGAAAGAAGCTAAACTTTGAGATGTATTAAAATTTAAACAGTAAATGGACAAATTAGTTTAAAAACAGCATAGAATGTGAAGGAGGGGGGAGGGGAGTAAACAGTATGAAATATTTGTTTAACAAAAATTGTGTAATTTTTAATGGTCAAACATCAGAGTTAATCACGGTAACAAACGAAGTGCAACAGGATCATTGCTAAGTACCTTGTTATTAACTATTATTTTATTATTCATTTAATGAGTTTTGAGGTAGATAGATGTAAGATCCTTCTTAGAAGGTACAAAAATCCACATTAAATTCCGTACACAAACACCAAAACCTTATCGCTTGGAATAGACTTTATATAAGCGTATATGGAAAGACAGTGTCTAATTATGTATGAGGCAAATTGTTTCCTCTTTTTCCTACCTTAAGGTATTAATATAAAATTGGTTTGTTGCTTTATAAATCCTTTTTTCATCCAATTGTGGTCAATGTTGCCCAAATTCATGCTATCTAGATGTTGGAGCATATACTTTGTAGCGCAAATATGATGAACCCCAAGCTGAGATGTAAAGGGTGAAATCAAAAACCTCGACAACAATTTTGCCGTTTTAAACCAGCCCTATCCCATATGCGATGTTTTGGATTTCTACCACAATAAAAGTTAGAACTTGTCAATAGCTGTGGCTTTGTTCTTTGTAAGAATAATTGAACGGAAGTTAATGATAGGTAGTCTCCGTCCTATTGCTAAAAGCTTACGAAGAATTTGTATGATATTATCTTATGGTAGTTTAGACTTTACAAAAATACAATTATTGCTTATACTAATTATTTATTCTGGTTAGGTTTATCAGCTAACCAAGTTAAAACATCGTTCCTAACGATGGCTCAAAGCTTATTTGGTTTGTTTATTCTTGTTGTTTGTTAATACTAAGATAAAAGAAGTTAAGTCTTCAGAATTTGGTGTGCTACAAGAAAAGCTGAATCTTACAATGTGAACAATCGCAGACAGCGTGATAAGCTTTTGGCACCACCTGAGTTACGTGAGAGATGGTAGAAATCGTTGGTGAAAATAAACTATTCATTAGAGGAAACAACTTGGTATTCATTCCCATGATCTCTCCTTTTCTGTGTTCTTTATGATCTCTTATTCAAGCTACCCGGATTTAGCACCTATTGCGAAGAAGATTCAGAAAGGTGACAACAATGTTAGTTAGCTCTTTATGCCACCACTTCTTTTATAATAGTGAACGAACTCCTCCAACCGGTTAGTGAAATGAAATTCCCACAAAGCCAATAAATCAAGATGACAATTGCTGATAAGCCTGAGCTCAACAGCGGCGGATTCTCATCGGAGTCAATGTGCAAAGTTTGTATTGTAATGAATCATTATTCACCCATCGGACGAATAACGATTAATTCCCCAGAGGAAGAATAACGATTTATTACCCAGAAGACGACTACCCGTTCCAAAAAAAGAGTAAATGTAGATATGTGAACCTTTTGGGAGGAAGCCGTAACGGAAGAGTAAAAGTTATGTGTGTATGAAAAATGTAGGTGAAAGAAAGAGCGTTAGTGAGATGTACTATTTACTTAATGCCATTTATAGATAGATCTAACTACGCCCATGCCTCGGCTCAGTTATTCACCCCAACTTACATATGTAGAAGGACAAATAATTTGTGTGGTTGGGTCCTAATTGGCTCCTCAAGTGAGAGGTTTTGTGCTCATCTTGAGTGAATATTTGATTCGGGATGTGGGAGAAAAGAAATGCAGATGTGCTGTAAGAATAGTAAACATTTGAATGAAAGTTACACAACTAAATATTAATAACATGTTCTCTTGAATAATGACATTATCTCATGCTTGCGTGAAAAGGGCGGAACATGACACGAGAGAACGATAGATAGTGTGACGTGCAGTTCTCTTAAACTCCTGAAACGCAACTTAATTTTGCTATGTGAAACTCGCCCCTATAAGGTGGAGCCTAGGGTTACTATATACGTGGTGGCAATTGCTTAGGAGGAGTCTCGTCATACTCAGAAGTATACATAGATATCTGCTTCATAGAATGAAGATGACTCAATTTGTCCCCCGTTATAAGAAATTCGTGTTTGATTCAGTATAGCTAAAGTTCCTGAGAAGTATTGTCCCCACGTATCCCCGTCCAGCCATCCTCTACACTTGAGCCAAACCGATAACCAGTAAAAGAACAGCTCGCCTTAGAGGGTTAACTAAAATCAAGGATGATATGTACTCAGGGAGAGCAATGTCTTGTGTCAACCGTATTCCTACGCCACCCATCCCAATTGGGAGAGTTGCTTGAGTCCATGAATCCCTTGAAAAATAAATATGATTAGTTTGGAGACAGCATCTTTCATAAAGTCCTCAAAAAACTCCAAAGATGCCATCTTCCTGTAGGCGGGAAAGGATCTTAATATGTACTACAGCTTAGGGAAAGAAAATTAACCGGCTATATTAACTGGCTAATCTCCAAAAGGAAGAGATCGAATTTTATTTAGAAGTAAATATTTGACATTTCCTTTTACAATTCATTTAAATTTGATAACTCCATTTCTTATTTGAGTCAATTTGTAATTAAAGAAAAATGGGAGGGTGAGCGTGGCTCGCTAATTCAGAAACTTAAAAGAAATTGTGGTGTTAAATGATATGCTATTGTCCTGAGCCTACATTACTAGAATTCTCAAAGGGCCAGATATAATAAGGTCGTGAAAATTCTAACCTCGATGTGCAACAAATGCTATTCGCCCAAGTGTAGGGATAGCACACAAAGCTTTCTATTTATTTAACTATTTTGTGTTACATTTGCTATTTTTCTTTTGAATTCTGCCCATTTCTTCGTTGAAGTAGATAATGAGAGATTCTGCCATATGATATACAATAACTACTGAAGATATACTCTGTAATTAGAAAGGGACTCTTTCTTTATGAGCACCTTTCGTTTATACTTAATACCAGCCTTCACATACACCCCCATATAGTAGCGCATTTGATCCATTTTATCGAGTTGGAACCTAAGCACATTTGAATTTACTTCGAAAAACTCCCTTTTACTATATCCATTTAATCAGTGACAGTTTCTTAAACAGATAATTAATGGCTGCATGACCATTGGTACTGGTAGATCCATCCGTGAAGTCCAATGAATAAAGAAATTTAAATGGCTAACTGCTTCCTCATAGTCACTATTTGCTTATACATCCTTGTCAAGATTAGCAAGCCAAAAGTTCCTAGGTCATGAAAAAAGAAACTTATTTCTCTTGCAAGGCTTTAGAGATACGAAGTGAATACAATGTTCTAAATGAAACTTGCCATTAATGTAATGAAGATTTTTTTCGGAATCACCAAGATGCCATTTTTAGAAAGAACTTTACATGGAAAAATGGGGGCTAATTTTAAATAGTAACTCAAATAACACCGATAATATTAATAATACTGAAAATTATACTAATAAGAATATTCTTTAATATTACTATTACTAATGAAATGTTATCTCAGGGTGTATAAAGATATAAATTTCGATTTGTATGTTTCTGTGATTATTGTTGGAGTACCAAGCTTCCTAAGCCTCTCATTTTCTGTCACCCGATGAATTTGGTCTCTTGTGCTTCATAATGTGACCCTCGTCCTCCCGTACTAGGAGCGGATCTATTTTTTTCTAACGTCTTATTGGTGTACTTCTCTTCGTGTTTTCAACTTTTTACAATTTGCACCTAATAGCTGTCCTGGTAAACACAACCATCACCTTGTACATTGCCTTTGGGGTAATTTGATACAAAGTTGAGTCTAAGGGCTAATCACAGCACCAATGTAGGTTACTTGATCTAGCCGCGGGAAACCCTTACGTTTTCAAAGAAGGATTTAGTTAAAATAAAGAGAGCATTTAGTTTAATACAAATAAAACTTGACAAAAGTAATAAATAAAATATTTTATGGAAACTTTATTATAGATGAGTTGTCTTGAATTGCATATGAATTTCATAAGTGTGCTCAGCAATGTTGATGCTTTGTTATACACTCGAATCTTAAGATTATGTATTTGAGGATACAAACTTAATCTACTGTGGTTCTCACGAGCCTCCGTGAGAGGAAGCTAGAAGAAAATCTGAGGCTATTAGGTCGGTGTAAGTAAGCAGATGGGGGGGAGGAGTAGTTCAACCATAGATGGCTGCAATATAAAACTGTTACTTGTAAGATGCTTGGTAGCAATGCAATTTGGTGATTTTCGGCCTTTTGGCCATAACTTACTAAATAAGAAATTTTGTTTCGTTCAAGTATAACACGATATTCTTGCTCAGCTTATGTTAGTCAGATTTTGCTTGACCTAGCATACAATTCTCCTTTAAGGCCACTGCAATCGACCTCCGCATAATGAACGGAACGCTTTACTCCTAGGAAGGAATTCGCTCAGAAGAGGCATGATTTTATAGCACCTTGCGTTTCCAGTCGTCTGCATCTTGATTTACTATAACTTCAATTTATTTATATTCGGCCGAATTAACAACGACATCTATTAACTTTCATATCTTCTACATATCTATTACAAATCTCTCTTTGGATTCGTTTTATAAATAATAATATGTTCGTTACTCTAGGTTTCTTCGTTTTCTAGTTTCTTTTCTGATTATTTTAACAAATATTATCATTATTTATGGAGAGGAGACATGGAATCTTCCTTGTTTCAACCCATTACTATTGGTGCAATAAGACTACGTAACACTAGTTTTGTTTATATTTATTTATCACATCATTGGTATTTTTAAATATTTTCTTAGTGTTACTTTTCTTCTTTATTTAAAGAATCTTCCTAAAGGACGATATGTTTAGTTCAATCTATTCCGATTTTGTAAAGATATGGAGAGAGTAAGAGGTGCATTTTCACGTATTACAATATATTTAGAAACTGTAAAGAAATAGGTGCAATTGTCATAAAAATATCCATAAGTGTTTTAAAGTTCGTGCGTTTTTAATATGAACCCTATTATTTTTCTGACAAGATACAATATATCTCCAGTTATAGCAGTACCTCATCTTATCATCTTCTTTGGTATCTTCTCTACAAAGTTTCAATGTTCCGATGGAAACTCATTAACAAAACCTTAATTTTCACGGAAAAAAGTAGGTGTGATTGCACAAAATGCACTTTCATGAACATATCACAGCCTAATTCCTTGAACCTGTCAATACGCTTTGTTACAATTCCTTGTAGTTTGGATATTTGAGATTTCTGAAAAATCCATGAAACACAGACAATGCTTCTCTTTTGACTTTAACCATCGTTGTTTCAAGTTTCAATGACTTCAACATTGTGTTTACTTGTGGTACAACAAATATTTCATCCCTGAACTTAGCTCCAGAAAGCTTTGGAAATATGAAACTGATTTTAGAGAGGCTTTTCCTCCAAATTCTTTGGCCTTCACGAAATGTTTTATCAATTCCAATTTTATATAGTTCGCGGTAATAAAGCCTTTGTATGCCACAAGAAAGGATGTCTGGTGACATTTAACTTCTCTAGCTGTAATTCATTCGCTTGAAGCCAAGAGCGAAGGCAAGCATCTTGTTGTTTCCACAAACACATATTTTCAGCATAGTTGATTTTGTAAAGAAGCCCTTTAACATGTACTGTCTTCTTTCATCATGGATATGTGGTTGAAAAGCAAAAATTAAATATCGGTCTACATTATGTAGTAACACTGCTTTGAGTCTTCGCGTTGAGCTCTTTATGAAGAGTCGTGATTAGATATGATCATGCTTCAATCCAAAAGCAGTAAGCAAACCATTAACATCACTGCAAAAACACAGAACCATACTAGCATAAATTTTAAATACTCAAGTAGTTTTCAGCGCACAGAGGTTGTGCCGTCTACAATTAGTACATATTTTGTATTCAGCCTACAGGTTAAAAGTGCAGCTTTTGATTTAATGTGACCTAAATATCCCGTCAAATCATCTACTACACTTTGACTTTGAAAATGGGGATGCTTACTCATTCTTGACATGAATACTTCATCAATTTATTTGATGCCGCTTCTTGCTGCCTCTACAGATTTTCAAAGTTTTGGAGATATCTTTCATATGATTACCAGAATTATGCCAATTTGCCAAAAGAAAACCCTAAATTGGACAGCGAACTGAGAGTAGAGTCCATTTATCTTCTCATTTTGTTTAGCTGCGGTCTTTCCTATTCGAAAGAAGTAGGTCAAAACTACACACTAGCCATACACATCGAATTATCTGTCAATAGATCGTATCTAAAGACACAAAAAGACGCAACAAAATGCAATATGAACATCGAAACCATTTTCGCTGTAGGAATCTTAATTTTCCTTTTTGTTTGTCATCTTTTAATCCGGTTGACCAAAGTAATCATCTTTACAGGTATACTTCCAATTTATTTTAAGAGCTGTTGGCACGCAAATCTTTTTTGTATCTAGGGATTTTCTTTGAGTTTAAAAACGTTTTGTTTCATTTCTGTGATGTATCCCAATTAGTTTGTATGGACTTAAGATACATCATTAAATTTTCTACGTTGAATATTTGTTATTTCTCAAATAATTTATATTCGACTATTAGACTTTGATGGTGTAAATTTAAGTAAAAGAGTAAACATATAAAATACACTTCATGGTTAAATGTCAGTTTTCTGAAAAGCATAAATCACTATTTGCATACCGATGGGAGAAATTTGACTCTCCATCTTGGAATGCGAGTACCCAGTCTCTTGTTAATATTTTATTTAACTTTATTCGTTCGCGCCAATTTTGAACAAATTACACTGTTTAACAACCAAAATGATTCCGATACCAGAGTAGCAATTTTCATTTTTATTTAGGTCGCTGATAATTGTTTTTTAGCCCTACTTTTCAAAAAACACCTACGTGTCTCAACAGATTCCAACAGGCTTGCAGCCGTGTATTTCTTACCACAATGACAGTCTCACTGCCCTTAAGTATTGTTCCAGCAGTCATAGGAAGGTGGTATTGCTGTGCAAGTTTATATTTTGAGGTGAAAATATGTGATTTTTCTAGTCAAACACTTTTTAAACATAATAAATATACATTCAGCAAGCTATTGAAATGCATGTGAGGCATTTTATAATAAACTAATTTTCCTACTGAAAGATATAAATTCTTCTGCTGAGCTGTCATGCTCTCTATTATAAGGATAAATTAATTAATAATTTTCTGTTTATCTTCTAATTGTTTGTTGTTTTCTTCTCTCAGATACCTCGTAATGGCATGAATAAGGCAGAAAATTCTGCTATATTTATGGTAGTGTGACCTTTGCATCACAAAAGCACTGTATAACTGCTATGGTTAGAGAGGCACATCACCTATATTTTGGACTTCTCACATATGCTTCAACACATGTGCTACTAATCTCTGCTAATAGTTGAACTAAAAGAGGAGAGTAATGCCTTTTGCTGTGCCAATGACGTGGCGGGAGCCAATAGACCATAGAAACAATTGTTTTTTCTGCATGGTATTTCCAATACATATGGGCTTGTCAAAGAAGAAAAAGGAGTCCATTGAGTATCCAGACATTCCATCAACTATTCACTCAGTTCCATATGGAGAAGTTCTACCTTCGGTATCCCTTGTCATGTGAGATGAGGAAATTGGTGAGAAGGAAGTAGAGAAGAATGGATTACAGAGTAACCCAAATTTAGATAAAGCACACTCTTCTAGCCCACATCTCATAACACAAGATAAACTCCATTTTCTTGTCGGATATCTGAAACTACCCAAGAATAAGGCAGAGCTGCTAGGCTTTCGTCTTCAACAGTGAAATCTCAAATCAGCTGATGTGAAAATTTCTAAATTTCCTGATCGACAGCAGCAGTTGAACACTTTCTTCGTTATGGAAGATGATTTAGTGGCCGGAAACCATATTAATGGTATGATGAAAGCACTTGGCATCGTATACGACCCAGACACTGGAAGCTACGAGGGGCGGTCAATAAGTTTTGCAATTCAGATATAAGCAAAAGTGTTTTATTATTTTTCAATATAACTACCCTCGACTTCAATGCACTTGCGCCACTTGTCCCTGAGGCTTCGAATTCCCGACAACCAGAAATCTTCCGACTGCTGTTTAATCCACTCCTGGACGGCGAGCTTGAAATATTCCTCGTCCCCAAACCGGCGTCCACGCAGTGCAGCCTTGAGCTGGTGGAATAAAAAGTAGTCTTTAGGGGCCAGATCTGGACTGTAGGGAGTATGGTTAAGGTTCTTGAATCCGCACTCGCGCAGGGCAGCTTGTGCAACTCTGGCCTTGTGGACTTTGATGACGTTGAAGTCGATCATGGGGCGTAAAGTTTTACAGACCCAAGGGGCAGAGACCTTGGTCATTCGCCAAATTGTCGTGGTTGATGTTGATAACACTTCCATGTGATATTCCAAGTTCTCGCTCGATTTCTTCGAACTTCACCCGTCGATTTTCGAGGATCATCCTCTCCACACGGGCCACATTGTCCTCGTTGACACGTGTGACGGGCGTCCTGGACGGGGGTCATCTTCAAAGGACTCAAGACCATGGCGGAACTCCCTATTCCAGCGAGCAATGGTTGCATAAAAAGGGGCGGTGTCGGTGTACACTGAAACCATGCGTTCATGGATCTCTTTAGCATTCTTGCCTTCCTTGGTAAAAATTTGATCATTGTATTGTTGAAAAATTTGTGACTGACGATCTGCGATCAACTACTGCTTCTTAAATAGACGAGGCAGGAGCGTGCAGCTGCAGTTTCTAACTTCTAATAGTTTCTCCTAACACTCCCACATCAGCCATCCCCTTTCCTCTGTTTTGCCTTACTGATTCGCAAAACTTATTGACCACCCCTCGTATTCATGGATTCATCAAAAACGAGTCTGAAAGGTGTCTTGCTGCACAACGAGCAATAGTGAACCATCAATTCCTGTGGGCTATGCACTACATATAGAAGAAACCTATAAGAAAATTAACTATATGTTGCAATGCATAAAATATGGCAGCCCTGTGGTGACTTAGAGGTTGTTGCACTTATGAAGGGCTTGCAGATAGGATACACCATGTAATGCTGCCTTCTATGTATGTAAATTGAACAGTTGTGCAAGAGGTTGAAACTATATCAGAGCAGAGGTTTGCAATAAATACATTTAAAGTATTTAAATAATAAATGTTAAATACATGAGAAAAATGTATTTAGATAATAAATACTAAATACATTTAGAAAATATATTTAGTATTTAGATACATTTTTAAATACATTTCAAATACTTGATATATAATGAGAATCGATAGATCCATGGTATCACAACAAAAAAAATATCCATTAAAATGAAATTAAATATTATAATTACTAATGTAAGATTTAATGAAAATATGACATAGGTACTACAAAAAAATAGAAAGTTCCATAGGATGAAATTTCAGTTAGCTATTTATATCAGCCTTGCATTTGAGTAATATCAGTCGCTGAAATGTTTCGTCAGATACAGAACTTCGTTTTGGAAATATGGTCCATCCTCCTAAAGAGAAAAGCCGTTACACAGGAGGTGACGAAGGAAAGATGGTGTAATATTTAATAAATAACTTTTTTATGCATGGATATTGATCTAAACTTTGAAGTATTTTATTTGAATCCTAAAGGTAACTGAACAATTACCACTGGTTGATTCAGCTTCGGGTCGCTCTGCTAAATTTTCAATCAGTTTAATCATAATATTTTTAGCAGAGTCTGGGTGGCTCGAACTGTCCCATGAAATATTGATATCTAAACAACGGTGTTTCAAGAATGGATGGCTTGTTAATGCAATAATGATATCTGTAACACAGGCTTCATCTGCCAAGGTCAAATAAAATTGGTAGCGCTATAAAACTCTTATTGACTGCACTTAGAAGAGGTTCGTAAAATTTCAGAGAACGTGACTGAAGGCTCTTCAGCTTCTTCTTCACAGTGAGCGAGGTAGGTAGCAATTCTCCATAAAAACAGTTCCGTTCTTCCTCTAGGACATCAATTGCCACTGATATAGGAGCAAAAACTGAGACATACTCCCAATAAATCCAATTTCTTGACTTATGAACACTAGAAGCTCAAGGACGTCATGAGTTGATGTAATGTGGCCTTGTGTTTTAAAAGTAATGACAATGCATCAAGCAGAGAGTTCCACCTTGTAATGAAGGGCACCTTTAATGAGCAGTTGATAACAGTTTTGATAATTTCTGTGGATTTTGAAGGACCGCTTTTGTTCCATAATGCTGAGCATTTCTCCATCGCAGCATGATTGATATTTGCAAAGGAAGATATTTTCAGTGACTGTTTTACATCAGATTTGGCGAAGGGACTGGGTGTGTGTGAAGCACAGCGCACAGACTTAGGGAGGCTTAAGCTGCATGGGTCATAGGAAAGTTCTTCTTCCTAATCTAAGGCACTTCTCATTAAGAATCTATCCTCCAGCTCGTGATCACCGTGATCTTCTTTACCTATCTGGATTCCATCTTCTGAATTTGTGGACACATTTTTCAGCAGTAACTCCAAATTCCTTAAAAGTTTGAACAAAATTAGAGCCGTTATCAGCGACGGTGCTCGTGATTTTCTGCAGGGGGATAACGTATTCATTGATGTTGTTCTCTAAATGTTCAGCAATCTTGATGTAGTTATGTTCTCCTTTGAAGCGAAAGCATGCGAATACTTCACGGTGAAGGACAATAGCATCTTCCTCAAGCTGAGAAAAAAATTAAATAACAGTCCAATGTTTGTTTTATAACACCCTAACTGTAAAGACATTTTTAATTTCATATTTCATAAAGAACAAAATCTTAACATACACAATGAAGTGTAACGACCAAAAAACTACAGAAACGAGTTGACCAAATATCTGCAGTAAGACATGAGTAAGAGGTGTCGTCTAGTTTATTCTTCAGTAGAGCTCTTGTCACTTACTCTTTTTCTATAAGATTTCGACCTAGCGTCCGCCTTGAAATGACGTCAACTGAAGAATTTAGATCTGCGGTAGTGGTATGTGTGATTATTGTGAGTGAAATTAATTTTCACAGTGAAATGAGAATGTATGGTATGCCTATGGAATTTTATATATAAAATGTAGCTATATGAAAATCTTATAGCTATATAGGACTAGTACATTGATTTTAATTCAATAATATCTTCAGGTAAATGATAGCACACTTTAAGAATAAATGTATGTGGATTTTCATGAAATTATTGCTAAATAATAACCTCTGTTGTGTGTATGTCTCCTTTATTCAATTTAGTTATATAGCTTAGGTAGTGAACAATGATACAACGCTTTAGTATTCGGTAGTTATAACATCTCAACCTGTACTACAATACTATAATTGTAAACAACATTTGTAACTCAGAATTCACCTTTAATTAATCTCACAAAAGCCGGTTGTTCCATGGTTGATAGGGGATGCACACCTTCTATGATAAAATATGCAATCAGCTTATAAACATCAGATTGTTTGCCCTTTATAGTATTCACCGCAAAACACTCCAGTAATGTATTTACTTTAACACCTCTGCATGAAGAACCATCGTCTAATACTGAACATTTTTTTAAATCTTTTCCTCGAGCTGTCACGTAGTTATCTGCTTTTTGCACCAAAGCAGGGTGCTTTTTCTGTTGATAAATGTATATTATCTTTAGCTACTAGCAATTTTGCCATTTTTTAAAAATGAGAAATAGTGAAACTTGTCAATTCAATTAAGTATCATATAGTTAGCTTTAATAAATTCTTACTTTGAAATGAATGCGTAGATTGGAAGTAGCATTGCTGGCTGCAGAAATTTCGACGTTGCATAATATACATACACACTTCACTTTTTTTCCTTGGAAGATTTCATTCTAAAAAAAATACCATGTAGTAAAGGATGACTGGAATTACATGATTCTTTATCTTCTTCATCTTTATGATTGTCTAATCTCTCCATTTTACACTCCTTCGAAGAACCTGAAGTTGCCATGCAGCAGTTGAAATAACGCTGAGCGCTCTCACTTTACAACTGAACACAACTGTGACCATCTGTTAACTGAATTTGAACTGATGCAAGCAATCCTGATATGCAGGCTCATGCAGTTAACCGTTTGTACCATACAAGTGGCCACAAGCTAAAACATGCCTTATACGTTCTTAACAGCTATATTAATCTATTATTAGTAAAATATTTGCAAAGTATTTAAATACTGAATTTAAATAAATGATTTCAAATGTATTTACAAATACAATTTTAAATACATAAATGTATTTAAATACAATATTTAAATACAATGTATTTAAGTACTGCCCACCTCTGATAAGGAGAGACTTGCCTCCTCGTCAATAATTTGAGCCTGGGATGAAAATTGTTCAACATCTACCTCTCACTGAACCAAATAAATATTACTAACACCATTACACATAAAACTGGGGGTCATGAAAAACTTTGTAAAATCTATGGATGGTCATATCTAGTCAAGAATTTAAGTATTTAACATTCAAATTCCTCTTACTCAGGTACGTAAAGTTAAAAAAGGGGAGTTTTCATTAATCCTCAGATTCAATAGCTTCTTAAAGATAGTGACTTTGAATCAGCCATTCGTGGGGAGGAGAAAGCTGCCTGGGAAGCATTCAAGTTAGTGGCGAAATGCATGCTAGAAGAGGGTACAGTCATAGCCAAAGATTTTGTGAGACTGATATATCGTTTTATTTTTTAATTCAATTGTAAAATTTACGTGATAGGAATAATTATTTTATTATTAGGATTATTGCAAGTTAATTCAAATTAGAAAATAATAGGAAAAAAAACTGCTTTCCCTCGCTTATTTCGAAATTGTGCACTGTTTATTTAACAGGTGAATTTTGGTCCTTGGTGCTTCGCTATTGAATCAAAAGGGTAAATGATGAAAAGTATAGGTTGAATTAAACTATTTACAATTATATTCTGTTTCCTATGTTTTGATTAAAATAAATGTTTTAATATTTTTCAATACTAGAAATGTTTTTTTGTCTGCACCAAAGTGCCCTGATATGCAAGGAAATAGTTGCTAAGATTATTTTCTAGGGATCATCGGCTTTGGGATCATTATTGAATTTAAAAATACTGGTTAAACTCGTGTAAAGAAGTCTTTATGGCGCCCTAGATCTTTAAATCAACACTATGATCACTTCTAGGTAAGGCCCCAGCTCAAAGAGCGGCTTGCTTCCAGTGCCAAGCTTGCTCATGATTGGGAAGAAGAAGGTCGGAATCCTTCATCACACACAGTGAGGCCGAGACTTTTCGACAAATCTCTTAAGTTAAGGAGAGGTGCGAAGAAGCCTCAACTCACAAATAGGAACCTTACAGAAGGCTGGGGAAAAGTCATATCCTTTGATGATGCTCCTTTTCTGCTTATTGGAGCTTCTAGTTGATCTCACGTTTGGAGGAGAAAAAGTATCCGCACGCTCACTATGTATGCATGTCTGAGGCCGCTTCTCATCTCAGAGAAATGGAACACTAATAACTTTGCCAAAGAACATTGACATGATATCAAAATGGTACCATACGTGCTTTATCAGCTCCTTTCACAACAAACAGATAGAAACAAATTTGAGGAAGATAACACTATTTTGCCTTGGAATTCGCAATACTTGAATGAAATAAAAAGATTGTGGGCCATAATGTAACTGAAGGTAGATAAACATAAGCAATACATTTCTCAATAGTTGATGGTGCTTATTGAACAAGAATGGTGCAATATCAATGAAGATATCATCCTAAATTTTCTCTTCATCATGACAAACCGAATTAAAGCATTCCTGAATAAAATAAGTTTGGTCTCTAAATTCAACTTTCCCCGGAAAATTCTCTTGCTTCTTTCACTTTAGTGAGGAAGGGGTGTGTTTTGTGTACGCTCTCCTTGGGACTGAAACCTAGTAATTAGAAGTCCTCAGCCTTATTCCACGAGATCTCATCTTGCGATTCCTTCTTTGTTGGATTATCTCGTGTAAATCTTCGGTTGTATGATTCTGGAAAGAATAGAAATATTAGATGAATTTAAGTGACTTTATAACATTCAGTAATGATGACTCAAGAAAAAGGAAGCCGAAATCTCTTGGAATATTGAGTAAAAAAGTTAAATTATAGAATATTTACAAATTAAATGGACAATAAGCATGATTTAATATCATAAAAATGTATAAAAGGTTTAGGTGCCCATAACTCCAAATTGAGAATTACTTTTACGCCAATATGTAGTACTAGATCCAATGTATTGAAAAAAGAACTCAAGATAACGATTTTATGTGAAGATTCGGAGGATAAAATCAAATATTTTAACTCCTTCCTTGAGGTAAGAAAAATAGAACGTATTATATATATTATATCCAGTGAAAATCTTCCCCCTCTGAATAAAAATTGACATATTTTACCCTATCTTAGCAGATAACTTTTCAAAAATTTAATCTGCTTCAAAAATATCAGATCAACAAATTGGGTCTCCAATTTGTATCTTAAATTTTTTTTACCTCTTTCTCTTCTTCCTGAGATTCGGATGAATTACTGTCTCCTTTTCTGAAAAGTTCAGGCTTGTTCACGTGGTATGGGCTGGTATGATTAGCGCGTATAACACAAATAACGAAAGGATCATAGCAAATGGTCCATAGCAAATGGATCTTGCAGGAACTAACTTTCGGGTGAGTTGCTTCCCAGGGAGATTGTATAATTCTTTTGATACTATTTAATCTGTTGTGAGATCATGAGGCTTCTGTTAAAGGTTCCTGTCTGTCGATGAATCTAAATGGTAGTAGAGTAACTGTTTTAGTTTTCTTAATTGCTTAGCTCATCATCAGTGATTTTATCCAATAAAGTTTTCAGGTACATCTGGAGCTGGAATACCTGTTTAATGAGGGATTGGCTTTTGAAAAGGACACTTCTGGGTATTTAACAGGGGGTCTTTACACATTTACTCCTTTCCTCTAAAAAAGGATATATATTTAAGAAAATTTTACTATGTTTAAATAGAAATAGGAAAAACCTCGTGTGCTGACTTTGGGAAAGAAAATGCATAAGCGTCTAACAGAATCAGCAGCTGTTCTTTAAGTTATCAACCATTATAAGTTGTTACATATCATTTGGTTACAAGTAAGAACCAGAGTTTTAAATTCTTTTACATGAAGACTTCATTAAGGCATTATAATCATTAGTTTGGAAATGATTATATCATTTAAATATCCTGGGTAGCTTTTAATTATAGAGAACCTTCAAAGGCTCCTCAATTTTGTATCTTTGTATTAGCGAACTAGCTAAATGTTTCACTAAATTACGTACCTTTTAAGTTCGTCATGCAGAAGTCGCAATCCATTACATCGTCCTTTCCTTCCATCCACACCACACGTAGGTATACCCAGAGTTGGGCAGTATGTAAATACATTTATGTATTTAAAATTGTATTTGTAAATACATTTGAAATCAGGTATTTAAATACTTTAGGCAAATACTTTACTGATAATAGATTTATATAGCTGGTAAGAACGTGTATTGCATGTTTTAGCTTGTTTCAACTTGTATGACACAAACAGTTGCCTGCGTGAGCCAGTGAAGGAAGATTACTTGCATCAGTTTAAATTCAGTTAACAGATGTTTACAGTTATGTTCGGTTGTATAGTGAGAGCGCTCAGCGTTATTTCAACTGCTGCATGGCAACTTCAGCTTCTTCGAAAGAGTATGAAATGGAGAGATTAGACAATAGTAAAAACTAGCAAGATAAAGAATCATTTACTGATAGTAATTCTTTACTAGATACTAATTTTTTTATTGTGAAATCTTCCGACCGAAAAAAAGTGAATTGTGTATTTACATAATGCAATGGCGAAATCTCTGCGACGAGCAATCTACGCATTCATTTGAAGGTAAGAATATATTAAAGCTTATTATATGATACTTAATCGAATTAACACGTTTCATTATTTTTTAAAAATAGCAAAATTGCTAGTAGCTAACGATAATGTTATGTAGTGTAGGTTTACCATGCATGAACCTACCTGCGAATGATATTACACTAATAAAGAGTGACAACAGGCTGCATTTTGAAATAACTTCATAATGCAGCCTGTTGTCACTCTTTATTAGTGTAATATCATTCGCATTGCCTTCCCTACCACGTGTCTCCACTATGATCTTGGATCAACTCTTAGCCCTAAATGTTTTGGTTCTAATGGTAATCCTTTAAAATGTTTTTGTTTTTTCACCCACCATTTCCATTCATATACACGGCGTTGTTGTGTGTATATCGTTTTTGGGATGCATATGTCTGTTATTAGTTGCCTAATGATCATTTTATTGGTATTTGTCGGTCTTGTTATTGTGTTTTTCCATTGGTTTGTACTATGTAATGGGCGTTCCCTTCGTATCTTTGTACCCTATATAAGGTTTTCTTCTCCATTTCCAGGCTATTCTTTGAAAATGAACTTGAAAATATAGTTCGAAAGTGCTTGGATTCATCTTTTCATTTTCCTGCGGGTTAATTCTCATATTACTGCTTTCCTCACGTGCCACTTTGTGAGTTTTTTATTATATATATATATATATATATATATATATATATATATATATATATATATATATATATATATATATCATCCATTCATATTTCCATATATACATATACACGCTTTAAAGGTAGTAACTATATGATATCTTATATGTATGACAAATGAGTGAAATAACAGAAAGAAGATCGCTGAATGCGCCAAAGACGACTAGACTCACGGTTTGTAACGGTTTGTGTCTACAAAACCGTCTATAGGAAAATTTAAGAAACAAGACCTGATAACCAAGAAGCGGCTCATTCGAATTCGCTTATGTTAATAACGTCCGAGCAGCTTTATTAAGTCTCCAAATTTGTGTTTCACGCCTTTAAAAGCAGTCCACTATTATTGTCAAGGTACGCCTTTGTAGACCCTTTCAGTGTAAAGGCGCGTACACTTGCTCAGGCTGATAGCTGACACGAGGCTGTCTGCAATAGGCTTTGGAGCAATTAAAGGAGTGGAAGGCCACCTCCTTGATGAGTGCGTTTATAATTAGCCGGGATTTATCTACTGGCTTACCAAGTTTCAATTCAAGGATATATAAAGATAAAGACCTGAAAAATACGAGATGCAGTCAATAAGTTTTGCAATTCAGATATAAGGAAACAAGATATGAGGAAAAGTGTTTTATTATTTTTCATTATAACTACCCTCGACTTCAATGCCCTTGCACCACTTGTCCCTGAGGCTTCGAATTCCCGACAACCAGAAATCTCCCGACTGCTGTTTAATCCACTTCTGGACGGCTAACTGGACATCTTCATCGTCAACAAACCGGCGTCCACGCAGTGCAGCCTTAAGCTAGCGAAATAAAAAGTAGTTGCTAGGGGCCACATCTGGACTGTAGTGGAAAAGGTTGAGCTCCTTGAATCCGCACTCGCGCAGGGCAGCTTGTGCAACTCTGGCCTTGTGGACTTTGATCACGTTGAAGTCGATCATGGGGCGTGAGGTTTCTAGGAACCCAACTGGCAGAGACCTTGGTCATGGTCAAATTGTCGTGGATGATGTTGATAACACTTCCATGTGATATTTCAAGTTCTCGCTTGATTTCTTCGGCCTTCACTCGTCGATTTTCGAGGATCATCCTCTCCACACGGGCCACATTGTCCTCGTTGACACGTGTGACGGGCGTGCTGGACGGCGGTGATCTTCAAGGGACTCACGACCATGTCGGAACTCCCTATTCCAGCGAGCAATGGTTGCATAGAAAGGGCAGGTGTCGGTGTACACTGTAACCATGCGTTCATGGATCTCTTTTGCATTCTTGCCTTCCTCGGTCAAAAATTTTATCACTGCGCGGTGCTCAACCTTGTCCATTGTTGAAAAATTTGTGACTGACGATCTACGATCAGCTACTGCTTCTTAAATAGACGAGGCAGAAGCGTGCAGCTGCAGGTCGTGACTTGTCATAACTTGTTCTTACACCCCCATAAACAGCCATTTCCCTTCCTCTGTTTTGCCCTACCGATTCGCAAAACTTATTGACTGCCTCCCGTATAAATTTTATATAAATAATAAACGTGGGAAAAATATGTTTTAAAATAATAGTTAATTAGATCGGGACAATTTACAATGTGATAGAGTTAATCGGGGAGTGAAAAATTATCGTTAACCGGAATAATGGATATTATTTAATTTGAGCTGGGAGTCAATTACAAAGAGGATGCGGGCGACGAATGATGGGGGGGTGTAATCATGCGATTACAAGAAAAATCGCTTTACCTTGAAGCGTAAAGTTTTTCGGAGGTCGAAGACCAACGGCAAAGGCCTTCGAAAAGGCAATACTAAGAGTTCTGACGAGGAGGACTCATAGATGGGGGTTTGGGTACTTCTTGAAGAAGAATAAGATTTCTATGCTACAGAGAGATGTGATCTCAAACACGAGAGACTGTTCTGCGGCACAACAGAGAGTCCGATGTACGGGGTGCGAGACGAGATGGGCCACACAGTTTTCCGGGAAGAAATGACTGGAAAGGCTATCCTCTGAATATAGCCTAAAGCTTCACGAAGTGCGATCTGCTGGTGAGACCTTAACTACGAGGTACGACTCGAACAGGAGTTGCGAGACTTTGCGGGAAACACACAAACAGTCTGGCAGACTCTCAATCTCCTCGAGGAATGACTGACGCCGGATTAAATAGCCTGGTGGCTGGTCCATTAGAGAGCCCCAGAGAATTGCCGTCCCAACAGAACTCACGACGCCAGTCTGTGAAAACATATTTAGACATAAGAGGTTGGGTCGAACAGCGAAGTTTCCCTCATGATATGGGTTTGAGCTTGTACTGGCGCGTTCGCGAAGGAAGGAAATTTTTGCGACGCATAGAGGTGAGAGAGCGTTATCGCGGGGGACGGTGAGCGATGTGAGTGTCCCATATAGGTAGATACAGCTGGGTCAGGTGACTCATCGCGACAAATCTTCCTTCTAGTTGATTCTAAAATTCCCACACCAAGGAGCACGTGGTCTAGGTCTCGAGGGGCTTCTTATCAAGGTAGTCCTTTGGGGAGCATCCTCTAACACTACTCCCTTTCCGAAGATGAGATTTTCCTGATACGTAGGTGAGGGATAAGGGCATCCCCAGACATGGGAGGGGTCGTGTATGGGGAAAGTTTGACCTGGGTCTACAGGTGTACAATAATAGCATGCATTTAAATTTGAGCCGACACAGCGTCACCTCATAAAAGAATGCATTTCGTTTAATTCAGGGCTATGGCTTCATATTAAAAGAGGTATTGGCGTTAACCAGCGAACAAAAAGAAAATAAATTAATGCAGGAAATAGTTAAATGCATGTCACAAATAAAGACTCAGTCATTTGAAAGGTAGTGGAACTAAAGGTAAGACAAACGAAAAAAAGACAACGCGAATATAAAATACACAGAGAACAAATACGTACCGCAAAAAAGCAATTTTTTTCAGCGGACCAAAGAGCATAAAATGTACACAGATAGGACGGAGTCTTACGATTATTAAAAAGGGCGAGTAGACAGACTAGATTATATACACGGGAGTACAGGGCTTAACAAAATTTTACCTTGCAGGGGGAGGAACCTCTCCCTGATTCCCACTTAGACTCTCTGTGACTCAGTTTTCTGTCCCTTTAATGTACAAAATTCGGAACTGGTATTCCATTAGAAGTTGGTTCCATCCCATAAGCCTTCCGTTCTATTTTTTACATTTTTTTAAATAGGCCAATAGACGATGAACGGTTTCGATCACAAATTCTTTGCCTAGCAAGTACCTTTTGAATTTCTGCACACTTCACAAGATCGGGAGAGCCTCAAATTCTCTTACCGCATAGTTCCTTTTTCGTGACGAGAGCTTCCGTCTGGCGTAAGCAATGGGATAACTATTGCCATCTTCTTCATACTAGAACAAAAAGTAACCGATGCCTTCACTACAGGCATCCGTTCGAATTACAAACGGCTTGCTCGTGTTCGGGATTCGCAGTATGGGAGATGACGTTATTTTTTCCTTCAGCTGTTCGAAGTGGGCGGTCGCTTTGGGATTCCAGAAGAGGGGGTCCGGGAAAAGTTTTTTTTAGTAGGACGATAAGGGGGGACCCTAAAGCGGCCAAATTCAGAACATAACGCCTGTAAAAGGACATCGATCCCTGGAAGGAGCGTAATTATCTCTTAGTAAGCTGAATGGGCATACCGGCGATGGCCTTCACTTTTTTTTTGCTGGGAGGCCATTTGATTTTACTAAATGTGGAAACCAAGATATTTAATGGTGCCGTAGGAAAAATGGCACTTACTCGTGCCTATGGTAACGCCGTGTTCACGACGCCTGCTGAGGAGGGAGCGAAGGAAGACTAGATGCTGGTCCCATGCACGGATGGCCACGTAAACATTATCAAAATAAAATGACACGTTATTCAGCCTATCAAGTATATTATCCGGCGAATCATGCGATTATAGTTGCTACAGACAAATACTAATCCGAAAGGAAGACGCCAAAATTGCATAAGGCCCTTTTCTGTAGGGAATGCGGTGTATTTCCGGGCATAATCTTTAAGGGGGATTTGATAGTACGCTTTACACAAGTCTATCTCCGAAATAAACTTAGCTTCCTTAAACAAATGTAGGTTCTGATCTATCAAAGAGATAGGCTCAGCATCAAAGACCGGGACGGCATTCAGTTTCCTAAAGTCTACGCACATAACAATGACGGAGCAATAATCTGAAGTGGAGGGTTCAATGATACCCAATTTCAGGAGTTTTTTCATTTCGCAGTTAAAAGCAGAACGCAAGTGAATGGGCAAGGGGTATGGTTTAGAGCAGATAGGCTCCTGGGTGATTAGGGTTATATCATGCTCAAAATGGATAGAGCAGCCAGGCTTCTCGGAGATTACACCGGGAAATTCGGTCAATAAAAGAGCCAATTGCGTCTTCTGAGAAGGTTTCAGCTGGGGATCTAAGTCAAGTTCCGGGGCGGAATCCTCTTGGGAACTAGGGAGCGAAAGGAGACGGTAGTTATTGTCAGACGCAACGCAAATGGTTTGAATTAAGTTAAGAGGCTCAGAGGGATAAGAGGTTCAATTAATGCCTCTTCCTCAAGCGCAATTATATTATTAATGCAGGTGCAGCGGTGGTAGTGCTTAAGCTTATTCACATGAAAGAGTTTGTTACCTGAGGGGGTCAGTATTAAGTAATCCACGGGGCCGCGTGCTTCTAGGAAGGGAAAGGGGCCTTTACATTGGGACAGGAGCTTATTGGTATCCGTGGGTAGGAGCCGCAGCACCTCGTCACCGGGCTTGAAGCGCCTTTTTTTTGCCTAACGTCAAAATAGGTCCTATACTTCTCCAGGCTTAGGTCCGTATTTTTATATGCAATATCTGCACATCCTTCCATGCGATTTCTTAGGTCTATTAAATAAGAATACGAAGATTAGATCTCCTCATCCAGGCGGAGATTGGCAAAGTGTTCATTTAATATACTCATCGAGGCCCGGACGTCTCGGCCATACAAACGTTCGAAGGGTGCAAGTCCAATAGTTCTGTGGAGGATTTCTCGGCAGGCAAACATGGCAATCGGTGCCATTCACGGGGCTGGTCATGGCACATCTTTTTCATAATGGTTTTTAAAGTACTATTTAATGTTTCGTCATTTCTCGCTTTTCCCCACAAGGGTTGGGGGGTGAGGCACTCCTTCTAAACGCTTGCAAATGCTTCATTGTGAAGGGCTTCAAATTCTGGGGCATAAGGGGGTTCTAATGGCACGGGGGGCGCAGTGACCTTTAGCGCCTAGGCTGTCGTGATAACTGGCTGTGCGACGGGGTTAGCGGAGAGCTGTGGGCTCTGGCCGAGCCACACGGCGCAAAACTTAATGGAGACTGCTATCACGTGGGCCTAACCAGTAAAATACTTACATTCGAGATAACATAGGACTACGGGGAACCAATTTACGCACCCCAAGTAGTCATGGACTACTGAAAATTTATCGTGGTCGGGGCTCACTGGGGGGAGCAACTTTTCTGAGACGACGATGCAAGTGCAGCCTGTGTCTCTTGCCAGGGTTGACACTCTTCAACGATTAACGATTCCGTTTTCGAACTCAAGCCCATCAGGGAAGCTTTTGTTAAAAAAAATGTTGACTTGCTCTCCCGGGGGACTACTTGTTGGGGAAGTTGTTGGCGTTTGAGGGCGAGCCGGCGGATAAGAGAAGGAGAGAGAGAGGCACTTATCTGATGGACTTGCTAATTAGGAGCGGAACGGAATTGGGAGTTTTGGGGAGAGTTTGTTCTCACGTGACCGGGCACGCCGCAAGAAAAACATACGACGGGCCTTCGAGGGTAATCCAACGCTGGTGGATTAATGATGAGAGGCTTAATATCCCTCGGTTCCGATGAGGGGTGGTATTTGGGTATGGAGGGACCAGGTACCTTTAGAAATTTGTGCGAGTTCTTTGGGGGGAACTTGGTGATGTTTACTTTATTTGGAGGATGGAGGATGCGATTTCTTGTGGTCTCTTGGGTATAGGTTGTGGCTATCCACCTCTTCGATACATTCCTTGAAGGAAGAAATACCCCACGAATGCATGGATTTCAGAGGGTAGAGCAGCAATCAACTTATCTCGTAAGACCAAATCAAATAGGAACTCGTAGTCGAAGTCTACTTGGGCTGAGTCTAACCAGAATTGAAGATTTCTCTGGAGGGTGAATACAAATTGGCAGTAGGTCTGGCCAGGCAGTATCCCCGCCTGGTGGAACTTTGCCCTAGAGAAATTAAGATACAGATTAATAGCCGATAATAGTTCCGACTTGAGGGTGGAGTAATCAAGGGGGGCTTCGGCGGGGAGCAAAATAAAAATTTCCCGAAGATGGGTATTGTTGAGGGAGAGTAGTCAAGCGACTCTATCTGCTTCAATGTCCAGTGGTTCAAATCGAAAATTTTCTCAAAGTTAGTTAAGCAGGCGCTAAAATCCTCGCTTGCCTTAAACACTGGCAAATTTACCGAGGGGGTTTGGGAAGGATTCATTCCTCGAGCTAATGGAAAGGGTTTACAATTGGTTACTGTTTAGCTTGCGTTCGCGCTGACGAACTCTTTCTCTTTCTTCTATTTATTTCTTTTCTTTTTCTCTTCTCATTTCAGCTTCTCTGTGCTCTCTTTTTTCAGCCATTTCATTTCTTTCTTCCTCTTGAACATAGGCAAGTAGATCCTTGCCGGACAATCCAAGGGAACGTTCGAATGACGACATCTTGCTTTTGTAAATGTGCGTCTGGTCGCTCAGCGCGTACAAGGAACTAACGGAAAAGTTTATGGGGCTCTTACTATCGTACCAAAATCCTAACGGAGATGTACCCACACAACCATTGTAAGACAATCAATACAGAAACGAAAATAAATTACAATTCCGAAATTGATCCCTATATAACCATTAATTATAAGGTTTTTTAATGCTGTATGAGGATTAGTAGAGGATTTTGAGAGGGCTCGTCTCCGAAAAAAAACACACAAGAAGAAAATTAACTTGGGAAAATTATGATCGCATGGGCACCACAATAAAATGATCAATCAAAAAGAGAAGAATTTGTTCCACTATCTGTTGATAACTCTGAACGAACTTGGCAAACTGGTTAATGAACAACTTCACTGTGGAGGGGACTTGAAAAGAAGAGGGTTCCTTCAATACAAAATAACCCCACACCTGACACCAGATTTTAATATATATATTTAGATTTTAAAATTTAAAATCTAAAAAAAGCAGCCATGGTTAGTTTGTATAAATTTTATGAACTTTGCCAATTATAATAATTTTAAAAAGGAACTCTAAACAAAATTTCCCACCTTTCAAAATATCACGTTATATGTAGAAAATATTATATAAAAATAAATTTTATGAACTTCACCATTTTGTTTTTTGATATTATAAAAGGATTATTAGAAATAACTTAGATAAAAACATAATTCATAACCAAACTAAGATGAAATTATTATTCAAATACTCAAAAAAATCTCCTTCTTAAATTATAGTGTTAATAAGGTGATATATATATATATATATATATATATATATATATATATATATATATATATATATATAACGCCGAGACGAGACTGGGCGTTATCGCAGGGGACGGAGAGGTATGTGTGCGTCCCACTAAGTAAATACAACCGGGTCAGGCGACTCAGCGCGAGACATCTTCCTTCCCGTTGATTCTAAAATTTCCACGCCAAGGAGCACGTGGTCTGGGACTCGAGGGGCTTCTTCTAACTCTGTTCCTTCGAGGAGCATCCTCTACCAATTATATTTTTCTCTCTCATTCTTCAAACAACTGCTGAGTTGTCAATTAATTAATCATATTTAGAAAAATGAAAGTACAATCATTTATAATATAGAAAAAATACACTTATTCAAAAGTAGTTTCAATCATTCTGTTCAATGTTATCCCCTCGTTAAACAAATCAGTGGATATCTTCCTTAAAATCAATTTTGATTAAATATATGATTTGATATTGATTTTCAACTCATATTAGAATACACATTTCCATTTACGCAATGTTGTCATAACTTAAATTTAGGGCAATCATGTTGTGCAAGTTTCGGTGAATATGGTGGATGCAGAAGAAACTAAGCCATTATAGTTTCTTTGTCAGAATGCCACGAGTGCTCGTTTCAAGGCATAAAGGAGAGGACTCCATTTCAATTTAACACTTGAGTACGTTTGTTCAAGCAATTTATTTGGCCGTTGCAATTGTTGATCAGATTGGTCTGCAGTAATTGTTTGCTGATTAGGGAAGAGCTCAGTATGAATACCACCTTACATATGGCAACACATGCAAAGTGTAACCTTTGTAGACGACCTTTAGGAGTAATAAAGAGTTTTGGTTTGTGATCAAGCCATTGTCTGCTGCGCTTAAATTTGCAGTAGATAACCCACTTTTTATCCCTCGTGACATTTCTCTCAGAAATGCTCCCAGACATTTTGAGTAGATAGAAAAGCAATATTCACACTTAGTAAATTTCTTCTTCAGACACTTCATCTTGCACTCAAACATCATTTTTTTAGTATAAATCAGGCCTTTGCATTGCCTGATTAATAATGCCTACACCATTTTAGTTTTAAAATCCTATGTATTACTGCCCTTATTTCTCTACAGCTTTAAGCCACTATAAAACAATTTAACCGAATCTAAGTATTTGTTATGTTTTATATAATAGATCGTCCCCTCATTACTCCCAGCAGCCTACAGTTATTTGACTCACAGAGTCGAAACGAGAATCGAAAAACTATAAGTTGTCTTAGTTTGTCTTTCATTGTTTCTCACTTTTGCTCACAGCTTTTTTCCACTGGTATCTGAAATAATCTTAGTTTTATTATATTTTGGTTTTCATTTAATATAAGGGTTCTTCCATGTAAATCTTGAGGACATTTATCTTCAATGGAATTTACGTGGACTCCGGTTTAATTGCAAAGCGTTGATGAGGTTTGTCTCCTTACGTTTAGAAATCGCTCACTGCCTTCATAAGATCAATTTGAAAGGCATTAATATTTCCAAATGTCAAACATGCAACGAATGATTGTTTATTGGCATAAAGCAATCTTCTCTTGAGTTATATTCCATTGGTTAATACTAAGGTAGAAGTATCCCCTATCTCCAAAATGTATTTAGATTAGCCAAGTTTTAAGAAACTTCCTCCCCATTAAATTTATGATGATATCTGGATAGTTATTGTAAAAACCATCCCACTGTTTTTAATGCCCTATATAACCATTCGGCTCAATTGTGAAATTCTAAAAATTCAGTAAATAAATCAAATATAACTGGACCATTATTATAAAACCCCTCCTACTATTTTTAATATTTTATGTAACCACACACACTTGAAATGAGTATAGAAAAAATTCTAATACTTTTTGTGAGTAAGAGAGTGTCACAGACAGTTGTTTTATTATGTCCTTCTCTCCCATGTAATTAGACACAACTGATTCACACCTTCAAGCACCTGGTCCTCTTATCCTCCTTCGAGCATCGTACCTTCTTCAGACGTAAAGAACGACGTTACCAACTCTCGTATAATCGTATTATATTTGTTGTTTTAGGGAAGCCGGTCTGATCCTCTTAATTATGCAAGACAACAATACTTCAATATTGGCTGAGTGGACTTTTTAATTACTATATTGTTGAGAGAGTGTCACAGCGTTTAATCCGTTTTAAGGAGAAAGCCCGTAAACACGTAAAGGATTCATTGAAACACCAGAATTATCCCAAAATAAACATATATTTTAAATTTAACAATTAACTAAGAAAAAAACAGTAAAAACATTTATATTCACCTAATAAGTTTAAAGAGGTAAACCAAACTGAAAACTGGGCCTATTATAGAATCTATTCTTGACCATTAAACATCAAATTAAATTTCACTCTTTTACTTGTACATATGGCGCGGTTCATTAACAGTTGTTTATGCTTCAGTTAGTTTGAGTACCGTAATAAACTCATACTAAAGCAATAGGAATATAAATGGTCATTATAACTTACATGAAAGAACGGATCAGGGATTGCCAGATGTCACTAGAGGGCTTTTCTCGCGCTTCGGAGAGTTGCAGCGGCTGATGGTAGATTTTCTTCGAGATGGTATGGAGGTAAGGGAATCCGATGTCTACTCTTCGGTCTTAAAATAATCCGTTCCCTTAGCTTCAGGCTCTTATTCATAGGTTGGAGACCGCTTCCTATAAGGGTGAAGGGGCAAGGCTGCAGAGGGGAGAGCGAGGGGTGAGGCTGCATTGGGGAGAGCGAGGGGTGAGGAGATTGGCCCCGCGGTACACAAGTCAGCTTGTTACTTAGAGACACTACCAACCGTAACCATCCTTAGCGTTCCTTTTGACTGGCACCTCTGTTTGGCGATTTAACCATGGGCCTAAGGATCTCGTAGGTAATTGAATCTTTTGAGCTCTGTTTAAGGGCTTTAGGTGGTCACCTTAACACAGCGGCTCGCTCCAACTACCTATGCGGTGGAAAGATCAAACAGGGTAGTCAGTTAGACGGTTATTCGCCGGCTAATCTTCCCCTGACTTTCCACATCTAGTTCGATTCTCTTGCTTTCTCCGCAAGAAGTGAAGGGACTTTAATGTATTCGTCCGCCTGGCCCTCCGAGAGGCTTTATGTTGCAATTCCTCTACACCAACCGTTAACTGGCGTAAACTTCCTCACTAGTCGCATCATATGACGTTTATAGCATCGAGCCTTCTCCAGTCGTAACCGACGACGTTACCAGCCGTAAACTGGTGTAATCTTCCACACTAGTCGTATCAGACAACATTACGAGCATCGTGTCTTCTACAGTTGTAAAAAACGACGTCATCTGCTGTAAACTGGCATAACCTTCTATACCAGTTGTAACACTGGTGACATCTTGCCTTCTTAAGGACAACCTACAACCCTTCTTTTCATTTCCAGGATCTTCTGTGAAATTATATCTCCATTTTTGTCCCGTGGTGGTTCCGCCTAAAGCTACTTTCGACGGAAAAGAAAAATAATCTTTGGGACAAGAATGAGACCAATCATACTCCTCAGTGGCCTAAGAAGAGGCTTTTGCCTTTTTTTAGCGGCTGATCCAATTTCCCTCAGCGGAAAGCCCCATTTCTTCAACATTGATCTTTAAGGCTGATATATTTAGGACCTTCTCCAACATTTTCAAGAACTTTACTGCTGTCAAACCACTCTATATATTTGACCTCTTCAGAACCTCACAGTTCTTCATAAAGAAACGTTAAATTTTTTTTGGTTCAGTCAAAACTAAAACAACTTTTCCTTAAAAGTCAAATTTTAGTAATAGAATCCACTTCTCAAAGCAAAACACCAGGAATATATTAAAAAAAAAATAATATAAAGTAAAGACAAACGAAATTTCTAATATAAGAAATCAATTTTTAATCGAAAAGGGGAAAATTGAAACTTTCAATATAAAAATTTAAATTTTAATTACATAAAATTCTTTACATTTTTAATTTAAACTTTATTTTTTTATCACATTTCGTTCTTTTCTTAATTTTATATTTAGTTAAGAAGTGATCCTCTCAGTTTAATTAATTACTAACCTATGAGTGAATTCAACGATTTCTCAGGGTTTAAATTATCTTCCACTAATCCTCAACCGTTAATCCCTGTCAGCACAAATAGTGACCCACAATGACAAGCCTAGTTTCCAAGTACTGTTGCTACCACTATTCCTATTCCGTATGTTTTTCAAGCATTTGGTGCAACCCCTGCCACAAACCAAACTCAACAACAACCACCCACACATAAACCTAATGCGTTTTATGGCCTTCTCAAATAGTGTACTTCTGTTTAAAGGCAAAATATCAATGGCAAATTTACAGAACCACTGGTGCAACCATGGTTAAATTGAGTAGAACAATACTTTATTAAAGAAAAAATTGTACATGATAACAAAGATATTTGAAGAATTTAACTATATTGATATCTTCCGCTTGTAACTTATATTTTCAATGAATTGAATTGTCCTTATATTCATATTGGTACGGAAAGGTTGCATAAGTTTTGGTTAACGGGTATGTTCCATTTTTTACCTTTATTTAGAATCATTGCGATCCCGTAAATAATGCAAGAATATATTGAAAAACATAAGCCGAGGACATTGCGTTCCATCTGGATAAAGGGACATTATACCTTGAAATTGAGTCAATCGCAGTAGTGTTCTGTGAATCAGCTCATTTAATTAGTGATTTAGATCAATTATTTCGTGTTAACTCTGATGGGCATTGAGCGTAACAGTTGCCAGAGAACTAACCTAACTACGTGTAACGATTCAGATATTGCGAACTCAGATTCGAACGAGCTTTCGCTCTACTATTTTTCCTTAATTTGTTTCTTCTGAGCAAAAGTAGAGAGTCTGGGTTTTCGAGATATGGCTATTGTTCTCCCCTTATTTTCATCAACATTAATTGCACTTTCGGATCTTGAGGTAAAGCATTCTGCACACGCTAATAATCACTTATATTATTATCAATTATTTATTTTAATTATTCTTGGTAGGACTTAAATATTTTTCTCTCCCAAAGATTTACCTCTCGAGCATTCTCCCTCCAATGCATCGCGCGCATTCCTTAAGCCTTATTTACTAGGTTCGACGTGAACGTTGGATTCTCCTTAATTTCCTTAAAGAATACCCCTAGAGTTTGTGAATATTAGGTTCAACTAAGTTTACATTTAAAATGCATCTTTTCATCATCTGAACATTAAATTCTCTCAACTTTGAGAGACAAATTCAGTTTTGGAAATTAAGCTATTTTAGAGGTCTTCCTTTGGATAGCATATGTAGATTCTTTTGTTTATTTATTTACTCTTAAACCTTCCCCACCTTTCTTTATTTGACTAGTTGAGGGTTTTATTAACTACACTTAACGTTTAATTTAAACAACTATTGTAACAGAACTGTGTTGGATGAAACGGGTTTGATGCGGGTTTTTAACATTTGTCCGTCTATAAATAATGATTAAATCAGGAAATCTCTGAGCTAACCGAGGAAGCAGTAGGGGTGTATAGACTGCTCTTTGGTCATAGAGGGAGGGTTTGGAGGCAGTTCCTCTCCATGATAGACGAGAGATCTAGCTAAAGCCAGGGATTTTCGCGAGAGTTAGGATTTCTAACCAATTAATTGCCGGCAACTACTGTTTTCATTTATTTGCTTATGTTTACCATGGAAAATTTTAGCCAGAGGCCCCTGATCACGATTGATAAGCAACCCTGTTCGTCACACCACTAATAAAAGTATGGTTAAATGAGATTTTTAACAAAAGAGGCAAACACATGACAAAAAAGATCAAACATGCATAAGATGCAAATCCATAATAAATACCTTCCAAATTCATGTCAGACAATACTGGTTACAATCAGTTAACAACTTTGTGCTGTCAACGGTGGTCAGCCGTCCATGAGGGAGCCTTTGTACATACGTAACACTTACTGTAGATGGAGAAATGTTAAATGTTACAGCAGTTCAAAGTTAGGATATCACATCCGTTTCCCTCCCCAGTTTTATGCCCTGTTCAATATCCGATAATTCACGTCGCCTTTCTATAAGCAGATATTCGGCGTTCACAAGGAACCAGCAGGCTTCACACCATAACTAATGCAGTTCTTGAAATTTCTTTGAGGTAAGGGTACGGTGGCGATGTACAGTATCAGCTTTACATACTTATAACCCATGATATCTGGCACTTCATTGTATATGGAGAGATAATTGATACTTAATTGCTCGTATTTTAGGGAATATATGGTAGAAATGTAATTTTATGGCAGTCGTTGTTAAATAAGGTCTCAATCGCTGGTTAAGGAATGTAAGAAAGAAAAAATATGTACTACTTCTCGCTCAAAATTTGTGGCTTGGTATCCAGGATTATCGCACTCTTTTGGGTACATTTCCATGTGTTTCAAACTGTGATGGTGCTTAACAGCGATCGTAACCCTGAAGCAGTGTTATAAACTTAAGTTCCTGTTTTTTATTTAGGATAGAAAAGTCGCTCGTTAGCACTTAATATTAGGTTCCGGAGAGTATTGCTTCCCTCCTCTACCTGCTAGTCACTGGGGTTTATACTTTTGGCTTCTTTAGCTTCGTACCTTCCGTACATTTCAAATTATTCCCAAACTAGCATTATAACTTTCTTTAAGAGCATTTGGTTCGAAACTTTCTGCCTACATGTTTCACCTTTATTTTCCTTACAGTTAGTCAATTATAATTAATACTGAGAAGGTATTTTGTCAAGTAAACCAGCCAATCCTATATTTTCTCCTCAATGAATATTGGATGTTAAGCTGCCGTCTTAGCCACAATTTTATCACATTTTCTAGGTGCTAACAATGTGATGGACGAATAATATGATAGTCATATAATCAGAATTTAAGTCTAAATCTAATGGAGTATTTGTATACACGAGTATCAGACACAACTTTCACATTTATTCATACTGAATAGAACGCTTTATTTTCTTTCCTTTGATTAACTCATTAATAGCAGATCGAATGTAGTAGTAGAGGAAGTGTCTTGTACTTTTATTCACACATACATATATCATTAAATTTATCACCCCAAGGTTTTATATACCATTACACCACTTTAATCTTTTGCAGTTGGTGAGTACTCGGACTATGACGACTGATATTTATGTAATTTAGGAATTTCTTAGCCGAAAACTATCAACCCCGAATCTTTATCTATTTCTCACATCCATATACAAGTAGCCTTGAGTACCCTAATACGAATTACCGATATATTATTTTATTTTCTAACTCCAATATAAAGAATTTCTATTATTTCCACATATATTTATATAGTCATGATAAAAGAATGAATGGTAGAGCTATTTTTTGTTAATGAACTCAGAAATTTTATTTAATGTAAGAAAAATAACGAATATATTAGCCCTAGCTGATTTATGATAAAAACAACGGAAAGAAGAATTGGGGAAAATTTTTTTTATGATATTAAAAGAACAAAATACTCGTAAAAATAATCGCTAAAAGCGAACGGAAAACATTAAGAGAGAGAAAATTGTTCGATCATTTAAAGCCCCTGTCGATAGATGCACACCAGACTTATGAAACAAGGCCTTGAGATGTGACCAATATATTCATTATAATGATGTTGAAAATTATTCAATTAGGTTCTATGAGGAATCCTGAGGGTATAGTAATAAAAGACGGAGGAACCTGCAAAGAAAAATACCTTAAACATAAGACAAACAATGAGGGTTCTTGGGCAGTAAGAGATAAAGTAATATAAAAACTTTAGGTTCCGCTTAGTTCAGAACATGGATGAGCGTGAAATCGCATACACGAGAGCAAATTTAAACAATGATACCTAAATTTTTTCTAGTAAATCAAAAGATGAATATATGATATTGGTGACTAATAATAAATACTCTGCATATGTCGCTTATATTTTTCGCTTGAAAAATTTGAAATAGCACTTAATTAGGATCAATCTAATAGACAAAGGCTATATACATAATTTATTTACGTCATTGAAAGTAATTTCGAAAGCGGCATTCCGCGTCTGTAAAATGATGGTATCCTTGGTAGAGAAGTCATTTCCATCCCATTAAGGCATTAAAAATAATCAGGCTAAGACTAATTTTATCACTTAGACTTACTTCGAATGAGAATAACACATAAATCCACCCAAATAGGGCTTTTTAGTGAGCACCATTGGTCAACAGGAGGTCACAAACAGAAATATATAGACCAAAAGCTACTAGTAATGCATACACCTTTTGAATGTCATCAGAAATAAATCGTTGTTTACCCTCGAATGCGGAAGCTGCCTAATGCCTTGCCATGAATTTAAGTTTGATCCGCCTGATTATATTCCAAGGTAAAAATAGAAAATAAAGGAAAAAATAAAAATGGTGATATTCCTAAGAAAATGTCCCTTTTGATAAAAGAAAATTAAGTTTGTTGAAGTCAGCGATGGATATATAAGAGCCAAGGAAAAATATTTTGAGTTATTAATTGTTTTGTTGCAAAACTTTTCTTCAGATGCTTAAGCATATCTTATTATCTGTAAGACCAGTCAGAAAATGTGAAAATTTTCCAAAAGTATTTTTCCCAAAGTTGATTTTATATCGTGGAGTCTTATATGATATAATTAAGTTTGCCATGCAATCCTGAAAGTCCATTTCAAGGCTAAGGGGGGTCCATAGTGGCCTAATAACTTCACAATCCGTCCAAATTTAGGCCCTTTCCTCGTGTATAGCCGTATTTTAGGACCGACTACGGGTGCTCGAGTTAAGAATTACGAGGTCACGACTCAGTCATTTTGATGCGGATCATCAAATTGCTTCAGAATCGCTGGTAGAAATCGTTTTGGGGTTGTTTTAGTGTTGTGTTTTTTTCCTGTTTACATAAATTGGACAAAATTACTTTTTCGGATTGATTTACTATCGTTTTTCTTTTAAATGCCATTTATTTCCCTTTCTCATCCCGCCATTCTTTGTTTTCTCTTCTGTAATTTGATGATATTGCAAGAAACGTAAGTCTATTTTGCTATTTACACTTTAACATATATTACAAGGAAAAAAGTATTTCTTATATATATATATATATCCAAAAAAGTACAGTAGCGTACGTGTAACTATATGAATAAAACCACAAGTGAGATACAGAAGTTGCTCAATATATAAACACATAAATCAGTGGCGTAAAGGTGGATTATGCGAGAATGTGTCTGCATTTTTGAGAAACCAAAGTATGAATTTCTTGCTTATTAAAGTATTACATAGTATTGAATTTGCCGATTATAATGGATTTCACAATTTTCCTCTCAATATAATTGATTGATTTATAAATGATTTTTGCATGGTTAAAATAAATTCTATGGTCATGCTTTTGCATGGCGTATTATATATAAATATATATATATATATATATATATATATATATATATATATATATATATATATATATACATGTTGCGCGAGTTTACAGTATAGCCTGCTGTAATTGCAAATTAAAATACATAGGAGTGTCAGGCCACTTTAATAAAAGGATGATAGAAAATTTAGCTGATATCAGAAGGTGTACGAACTCTTCAAGTCTTTTTACGCACATGCAAAAGCACGACCATAGAATTGATTTTAACCATGCAAAAATCATCTAATCTAAATATTGTTAAAAAAATTATTGAAATTTTTATTCTTGTATTAAGCACCTTATCCTATATTGCACTATTTAATTTTAGTATTTTATAAAAACTAGCAATTTTAACCCTTTAATATCTTAGTTCCTTAGTGCCGATGATGAGGCTAGGGCCTCGAAACGTTTAAACCCAGATAAATAAAGATGCTTTTCCTAATAGCGTGCTTGGTTTTCACCTTCATATATATATATATATATATATATATATATATATATATATATATATATATATATATATATATATGGATAAAACCACAGTAATAGGACTAATTTTATGTGTGAAATCTGGTTTCACATATAAAATTAGCCCTATTACTGTGGTTTTATCCCTATAGTTACACGTACGCTACTGTACTTTTTTGAATATATATATATATATATATATATATATATATATATATATATATATATATAAGAGTAGCAGTAAAGGTAGAGGAAAAATTGTGGATGGATCAAATTAATTAAATTGTGCCACCCAGGAATCAGTGTCTAAATTATCAAGCAAAAAACCCTAAACAAGATTTTTTTTCCCTTCAACCGACACCTGTTGCGCTTTTGTTAAGAGGTAAATTACAGTCTTTTAGTAAGAGATGTTAATAGATAAGTGAGTTTGAACATAAATGTTGGCAAACTTTCTGCGTACCCTCCGCAGAATGTTTGTAAGGATAAATTTGTTAAGTAAATGGTGATGCTAGAGAAAAGTGAGAATGTGTAAAATTAATATAGCCTTTGGTCTTTATAGATTCTTTAGGGCAGAGATGATAAAAGTTTGGTTTAGGGTGTTGTGGGCGCACCATCTTACAAAGCAAAGGGGATAAAAGCTAGCATGAATGAACAAGGCTATTGCACAAATGCTTACAAATTCGTGGCTAGCAAAAATTGAACCATTTGAATGCCATAATGATTCTAAGAGATACATCCTCTTAAAGATTCCCAGATGGCACGCTTTATTATTTATCTGTTGCTATGAAAACCACCATTTTAGATTATGCAAAGCCTACTTCCACAAAATCCTGAAAGATTGCATTACACTAAGTGAACAAGGAATTAAATCTTACAAGGGAAATGAATGCTACACTTTTCTCTTCTCTTAGAGTTTAAAATGGAAAAACTATGATAAAATAAGGAAACAACGAAAATATTCCTGTGAGATTGAAAAACATTTCAAGGAAGTTCATTACATTTCTACTCATGAAAATTTTATCCTTTATAATTTTCCAATTCTCAGCAGGTCTATATATGACCTCGAATCCATCAGGCAGAGGATGAAAATCGAATCCTCAAAAAAATAGGTAAAGTTAATATTTAATCAAAATATAAATCTATCGAATTCCAGAAATATTATTTTAAAGTCTTTAACTTCCGGCTTGAAATAAAGCATATTATGCTAACAATTTTGACTCTAGCATCATTGATCACATCCAGAATATATACATTGTATACAAACGTCCTAAAAAAGCATCTATAAAATAAAATGTAATGCACAAAAAGGCAAAAATTCTATGAAATAATCAAATCGAAAAGAAAGACCGCAAAACGCATCTAAACCTCTTCAATTTATATCAACAGATTGTATAATAAAATGAAGATTCACTTCAACCTAAAGCTAAAGTTGAAAATAATAAAAAGAAAAATGTTGAAGAAAATATGAATGAAGGAAAAAAATGAGAGGAGCGAAAAAAGGATATTAAATTACAAACCTTCATTAATTATAATCGATGAAGTATAGTTAAAAACAAAGTGATACTATAAAGAACTACACCAAAATAACTCAAATCATCAAAGATGGTTTGTAACAGCTTTCATTTGAAGAGAAGGGGCAAAATGAACCAAATGCACCATATCTGGCAGGGAATAGCAGTCACTCCTGGTTTGGTTATTGAGGCGACCAAAAAAAGCCGCACGATATCAATTCATTTGAAAATTCGGGAACTCTAAGCAGAGGGGAAACACATTTAGGTTTGGAATGCTTGATGATTTTGACACATTAAGCCTTGGACGCAGTTATCAAGCCTTGGATCAAAAGAGTAGCTCGGAGCAGGTAATAAGTGCGCAAGCATAGCCTAAACGACCGAAGAGTGGCTGGCCGAGAATATTCATGATCATCCAACCTCTAACATTTGAAATTCTTGCTTTCCAGATTTAAACTCCATTGACGACTCTATCCGGGAATTCGTTGAGCTGGAGACGAATAAGCAATTCCACAATGCAAAGTAATTGTTGTAGGCTGTCATCATGGATATTATTACTAACATAAGGGTGAACCACCATATCAGGACATCTTGTTGCTTCCGAGAATCTTCTATGCCTCCATAGAAGTAGTTTGATTTAATATCCTTTTACATTACGTATGTACAAACATGTCTACCTAATTCCATGCAAATATATTGGTTTTCCTATTATTTTTTCTTCTTCTAATTTTCATTTTGTTTTCAAATAGCTCGCCCACCCTAATATTACAATCTCTTCGTTTTCAGACTAAAAAATCAATTTCATTTACCCGAAAACTTTGCGTAGCAATGAAATTTAACTTAAATATTTATTATATAATTAAAATGAACTTAAATGCCAATTGAGATTAATTCAGTTTCCAAATGAAATTGCGTTTCTTTTGGAGTGTAATGCTTCTCGTATTTTTAATAAAGTGCACTGAACATTACAAATTTCAATTGCAATTTCAATAGTTTTTCATAAATAACTTGATAAAGATTCGCATAATTTTACTCGAGTCTAGAAACTGAAATCCCCTCCCCTCTCCTATATATATTCGTATATGTAATGAAAATATATTTAATTTGGCCCTTTTTATGACTTATTCCTCACTAACTCCTTTTATTTCTATTTCTTTCAACAAAAATTCTCGCACCAATTACAACACATCTCATCATTCTTGACTTTTCATTAATTATTACTTCATTCTCAAGGATACTTACAAGCGAAAATTATATAATAAGGGTATATATAAGCTAGTAAAAGATACAGGATCGCCTCTAAGACAAGAAATCACCAATGAATAAGTAGGAGAGGGATGGGTAAATTCACATTGAGATTTAGCCATAACAGGTAGCAAGGTCAAACTGAGAAGGAAGAATATAGGTTCAACAATCAAGCCTGACAGATGAGTATCATGTGAATCCTATAAGGCTTGTAACTGTCACGCTAAATGACTTTGTACATAGCACTTTGCCTGTGAAACTATTGTATACATGATTTTTTATAATTGTAACACAAAATATAATCATAGAGACTATGTAAAAGACCCCGTATTATTAAATAAATATATATGTATACATATATGAATATATAAATATCTATATCAAAGCTATATAAGAATTTAGCGTTATTGATGTAACAAATTGTTTATCCCCAAATGATATATGTTTGAGATTCTAATATAATAATCCGTAATTTGTAAGGTGAGTTTTATGACACCTAAATTGCAAGCTAAGCTAGGCATGAAATTGAACATACGCATTAATTACTGAAATAATATGCCTTGTAATAATGAACCAATCTACAATAGAGCGAAACACTTATAGTACAAATATTCATGAGTTAAGAAAACATGAATATAAATAATATATGTATTTTGTTCGAGGCGAGAAGAATCAATTCGAGACGGCAGCAAACATATGCATATGTACACTCACATCCAAAAGTGGTTCTCATAGCTGCAATAGAAGGTCAGCTGCTCAAACAAAGCTTGAAATGCAGGTGCAGAACTGAAAATACGATAGCAGCGGCCATTATTTACCAGAAAAATCTCTCTCTCGATCGACACAAACTAATAGGGAGTGGGATAGGCCCCACCCAAACATGAAATAAGCTCCACCCAAGCATGAAATAAGCTCCGCTAAAATATGGAATAGGCTCCACCCAAACAATATCGTTGGATAATAAAAGGCTACGCCCATTGTTTCCGAGACAAATATATACTGCCAAACTCTCGCACTAAAAGTAATTTATTCAGTTAAGTCAGATTCAGACAGCCAGTTAGTCAGTCAGAAAGGGTCACATTCAATCAGAAATCAGGAAGAGCCAGGGAGTCAGAGAGACGCTATGGAGTAATAAACCCACTTAAACACACTACATACACGCCCCTCTCTAATCCTTCTTACGCCGAAGCTACCCGAGTTCCACGCCAAATAAAGAGTTCGAGATTCCGTTTGTAATCCATTTTGATCATTTAAACTCAGCCTACCTAATCTCAAGTCTCTGTCAAGCGAATTCCTCTCTACCCGAAACCTACCACAAGAACCTTCGGTGCCCCTAATAACTCTCGAGCCATAAATCTGCTCTCCTCAAGGTAACTGACCTATTTCGTCGAGTGAGTAATATTGGTCTGTCTATTGGCCGCATTTGATAGTCTTGATTAAACTGTTATTATTATTATCCTTCGTGAAATCAAATGCCCTAGAGGAGTTTCCCTCGTACCTATTATGTCGCATTCATCGATTCATGTTAGGAGTCACATATCCAACCGTGAGGGGTGCGGCTTAATGGTTTAAACGTTTTGTTTTAGGTTTGCTTCTCTTTCGTATTTATCTTCTTCTCCTTTGCATTTTTATGCGTCGCCTTGGTCTATCGTCCCTCGGAAAACAGAGCTCCACCGACATATGCGCCTGTAATGTGTAATGATCTACCTACTATTATAAGCTCTCGCCGTCCGCTAGGTCTTCTCTGCGTAATTTTAAGCCCCTGCCTCCAAAGATTTCTTTACTGAAACATTAATTAGAGCACTAATGATTCTGAGGCTTCGATTTTGGTCCAAATCGAAAAATTTATATCCTTTCTCTGGAAACTATTCTCTGAAAAATATTCAAGTGCAGCCTAAACAGAATAATAAAGTCAATAATCATGATATATTTTAAAAACAATATTTAGAGGGAAATTATCAAAAATTAAGTTCTAAAATTATTATAAGTGGCATTGACTAGTAAAAAGGAATACAGAACCTGAAAATCTAGGTAGTAAACACTCCAAAAAATTAAAAAAAATAATAAAGACACCTTTTTTGGAAATATTTTAATATTTGGACTAAAAAGCATATATATTATATTTTTCCTATTTAGAAAAACAAATTTACAGATACAAAAACACATTCGAATTAGATTTAAGAAAAATCGTTTATCAAGTGAGCCATGAAAAAGTTAAATTAATTAGAGCAAGTACAAAATTACGCATGTATAGGTGAGCTTGTGACACCAGATGAGAGCAAAAAAAAGGAAATAAGTGAAAGAGAATCGTAAGAAGTGAGATGCATCTCTGCCTAAAACGCAAATTAGTAAAAAAAAATATCTTTCCATTTTTGACTTATAAAAGTGAAGGGTTGGAAGAGACTGAACACAAAAACTACACAGAAACTGAGGTTAAATGAGATAAAAAGTCATGTGAGGAATAACCTGTTTGATCGTAAATGAACCCAAACACAGGTGAAATATAATAAAAAGAATAAAAATTCTGAAATGGAATTGGGTTGCACAAATCGATAGAAAAAAACAGTAAATCCTAAACTGGATAACAAAGATCTAAAAATCTTGCAAATGATTTTCCTAAAAAGACAAAATCCTGAATTTAATAATAATGATAAGGTAAATTTGTAAGGCTAACTGAAAATATTTTCTCGACTCTCAAAGAGACCTGAGATGATCAATGAACGCGATAAATGTCGCACATGTTAGGAAAGTGAGATTCCACAATATTATAAGTTAGAACTCCGAATTTAAGGATATACTTATAAATAAAGAGTAAAGATTAAGATATTCGACCCTATAGTACGATTAAAACTAGGTCTATGGACACGAATAAAATATGATAATCCATTAGTGAACAATAAGCAAGAGAAAGCTTTTCTTTTCTAAAGGGCCCACAAGAAAGGGACAAACTAGAAAACAAAATGGCTTACCCTTTAGAACTTGGGCATAACATATTGAAATTTACAGATTGCAATCTATACGATTTGGTCTATAAGTGATTTGAGCGGGCCCACAGTCGGAGTCTATAAATCGCCTTCTAAAGTTTCCAAAATGGATAATGTCAGTTTCAGAGATACAACCAAATAATTTGGATAGGATATTTACTAAGCACTGAGAAAGTTTGTAGGCTTGGGATCCTACACTGGAAATAATCGGTCGAAGTGGATTACCGTCTTTATGGTTTTTCGGTAAACCGGTTATACATGTACTACCGGTAAAGAGGTATTGTGCATTTTGAATTGTTTAATTTTAGATCAGAGCGTCTTTTGAAATATTTATATAGAAATATTTTCCTTTGTGGGTGTATCTGCATAACTTTGACTCACGTGCACTTTGTGAGCTTTTTAACACACATATATATATATATATATATATATATATATATATATATATATATATATATATATATTATATAACTGGTCACACAAATAATTTCTATATAGGATGGCATGTGGGAAGGATCACATGGAAGGGAAGAAGGAGCAAAGAAAGCATAAATTAAGGAAAAGGTAAATTTGTGACGATTTTCTAAGCAAGTTTGAGACCGAGAGAATTTTTAATAGTTAGGGTAAATTTAAATGAGCATTCAGACATATCGTAATTTTGAATTTGTTAATCAATATTGAATCAATTATACTTCATTTGTAATAATTATTAGCCTTACCAGCTAGTTTGTCATTATTAAAATGAATTTAGCTATTACAATTACTTGTGTAGTTTAACAAACAAGAATTTAAACTTTCTCTTGTTTTATCCCCCCCGATGTGTATATATGCGTCTATTAAAGTTCTCAGTTTTCCCTTCATAAGATTAATCGGAGTTAATAGATTGAAAACATACACTCCAAACTGATGGTTACATGGTTTCATCTTTTAAAAACCCTTGTTTATTGTCTGGTTATATTTAAAACTTAACTTAATATTGGATTTGTGGTGAAGTTCTTTCGTTTCGAAACCTGTAAAGCAGAGGGTAATATAATAAATGTTTTTGTGGAAGCATTTTTGCTGTTTTTAGAGAAATAATAAATCGGTCCTTATTTTCAGCCTTTTATGCATCCGCTTTACTGTGCAAATGAGGATCCACGGGTAGTTAAACAACTTTACCATCTCCTCATGCTTTTCCCGGCGCGGAAGCAACAACTGTGACGTACCTTATTTCGATTTAAGCTGGCATTCTCAGAATAATCCGCGTATGCTGTTACCCGTATGAAACTAAACTCTAACTTAGCGCGTCCAAGGTCAAGACACCAAAATTGGTTGGGTCATTAGACCTTGGACACACTTTCAACGTTGTGTTGATTTACCTAAAAAGCATATATATATATATATATATATATATATATATATATATATATACAGACTTGGCCAAAAGTATTAGGCCACCCCACTGTTTCTGGGTTTTGATATCTCAATGTTAACGAAACACGTGCACATGGCGGTGTATGGTATATTACACAATATTCATTAGTTTAATATCTGTTTGACCCTCCTTTAGCTTCAATTACCGCTTTTATACGGTTAGGCATAGTTCCTTACAAGTGCTAGGCGCAATCTTACTCCATTCTTATCTAGGTTTTTTGGTACAAATGCTCTTTATTTTTACTTGTTGTGTTCTTGATAGCTTTACCAAGAGTTTTCCATAGGTGTTCGACCGGATTGATTTAGATCAGAGATTTGAGCTGGCCAGTCCACGGGAACAATACCCTGCGTCTCAAACCATTGACGAGTATTCTTTGCTGTATGACATGGGTCGTTGTCCTATTGAAAGATAACACTGTTTTTCGACACTCCTGGATGCAATTAAGCAATTGATGGCTTTAAAACATCCGATAACATGGAAACAGAGGTAGCTGAATTCATCCTTCCCTGACATAAAAACATTTCTCCGAGTCCTGTGGCAGACATACAGGCCCACACCATGATAGAACCACCCCATGTTTTACGCTTGGTACCAGAAATTCAGCCTTAAATGCTTCCTAACTTTGCGACGCACGAAGTTGCACCAGATGTGCCGAAAACATGAACGATAATATTATCCTTATGTTGGATATTTCTTATATATTTTGGGCAAAAACCCTAGATATTTTGAGTTTATATGTTGATTGAATACTTCTACTAACTTACCACATAGTTACTTTCTTCAAACCAGATGACTTTCGACCATTGCCTACTGGTCCAATTTGAGTGGTCTTTGGACTACTAAAAACATTTATTCATATTCGCTTGAGAAATCTATGGCTTCCTCCTGGCTTTACAATCTTTCAGCCCGTACTCTACAAGCCTTCTTCTAACAGTTCTGGTTTATATTTGTGATGTACCTCCTTTGTTGAAGTCCGCACAGAACTCTAACGATGCTCTTATCATGCTTCTAAGCAACTGAAGGATGATGAGTCTGTCATCACGAGGCGTTGTAACCTTTGTAGTACCTGTTCTTTGTATGGTCTTCACATCTTTTGTCACTCTGAGCACTTGAGAGTCGTTTGCACCGCACATCGAGAACATGTCATCTTCTAAGCAATTGGCCTTTGAGACATTCCATCTTTATGATGAGCTACGATTTGACCTCGCTCACACTCACTCAACTCCCTTGTTTTATGAATTTTACTGTTTAGTAAATGTATCTACGACGTATTTTAGCATAAAACACTGGAATAATATAGGAAAAATAAGTTAATTGTGCACATTGGTTTAACACATAATTGGTTACATACGTGCGGTACAGTATAAAAGCGGTAATTTAAGCTAAAGGAGGGTCAACCAGATATTAAGCTAATGTATATTGTGTAATATACCATAAACCACCATGTGCACGTGTTTCATTAACATTGAGATAACAGAACCCCAAAACACTGGGGTGGGGGCGGTCAATAAGTTTTGCGAAACGGTAGGGCAAAAAGAGGAAGGAGGATGGCTGTTTGTGGGGGTGTTAGGAAAAGTTATGACAATTACGACCTGCAACCGCACGCTCATTCTTCGTCTATTTAATAATCAGTAGCTGATCGCAGATCGTCAATCACAAGTTTTTCAACAATGGAGAAGGTTGAGCACTGCGTACTGATCAAATTTTTGACCAAGGAAGGCAAGAATGCAAAAGAGATCCATGAACGAATGGTTGCAGTGTACACCGACACCGCCCCTACCTATGCAACCATTGCTCGCTGAAATAGGAAGTTCCGCCATGGTCGTGAGTCACTTGAAGATGACCCCGTCAGACGTGACCAACGAGGACAATGTGGCCCGTGGGGAGAGGATGATCCTCGAAAATCGACGGGTGAAGGTCGAAGAAATCGAGCGAGAACTTGGAATATTACATGGAAGTGTTATCAACATCATCCACGAAAATTTGGCCATGGCCAAGGTCATGGGTCATTAGAAACCTCACGCCCCATGATCGACTTCAACGTCGTCAAATTCCACAAGGCCAGAGTTGCACAAGCTGCCCTGCGCGAGTGCGGATTCGAGGAGCTCAACCATCTCCCCTACAGTCCAGATCTGGCCCCTAGCGACTACTTTTTATTTCACCAGCTCAAGGCTGCACTGCGTGGACGCCGGTTTGGGAACGATGAAAATGTCCAGCTCGCCATCCAGGAGTGGATTGAACAGCAGTCGAGAGATTCCTGGTTATCGGGAATTCGAAGCCTCAGGGGCCAGTGGCGCAAGTGCATTGAAGTCGATCGAGGATAGTTATATTGAAAAATAATAAAATACTTTTCCTCATATCTCGTTTCCTTATATCCGAATTGCAAAAATTATTGACCGCCCCTCGTATATATATAATATATATATATATATATATATATATATATATATATATATATATATATATATAAATAAATATATATAAATAAATATATATATATAAATATATATATATATATATATATATATATATATATATATATATATATATATATATATATATATATATATATATATATATATATATATATGTATATATATATATATATATATATATATATATATATATATATATATATATATATATATATATATATATATATATTCTTGGCCAAAATTATAGAACAGGTAATGAAAAATTGAAGAATATGATTGAAACTCATTCATTTAATATTTGACATAATAGATATAAACATTTTTGCGTATATTCTATCAATAATTTATTTTTGATGTATCCTCCGTTTGCTTTTATAACCGCTTTTATGCATTTTTGCATACCTGAGACTAAGTTAGCACAGGTGATTGGCTCAATTTTCTGCCACCACTCTTCATGAATTTTGGCTGTTAATTCACTTTTTTAGGAACATTTGTGTACCCTTACTCTTGTGCCGAAATGTGACCACAAATGTCCAATGGGGTTGAGGTCTGGAGATTGAGAGAGCCATTCAAACAACGTCACCAATTCCTTCAATGGGTTATAATCCTTTGAAACTAGATTTGTGGCATGGAACATTGTCTTGTTGTAAGATTTCACTATCTGCTATGTCATCATTGATAACTTTACCTAAGGAAGGTAGGTATACTTCGTTTAATATTCTGGGATAATTTTTGGGAATTCATTCTGCCTTCACAAGTGAACAACAATCCTGCACCTGAAGACGACATTCAACCCCAAACTATTACACTACCCCCTCCAAAATTGACTTTTGGGACAACATATCTCAGATCATAAGCTTTTCCAACTCTTCGAATAACATTAACACCTTAAGGGGTTTCAAAGATATGAGGAGAAATAAAAATTTTACTGATCATTTTGGTATTCAATAAAAATGAGTACGGGGTAATAAATTGGTGGAAAGTAATGTGGAAAACCTACCTCAACGTTGCTTTCATGAGACCAAACAACTTTAGCCCAATCATCAGTCCAATGTTCATGCTCTTTTGCCTAAGACAATAGATTCTTCTTGTTTACCTAAGACAGCCACGGTTTCTTTCTATCCTTACATCCTCTTAACTCAGCTTGTAATAACCTTTTCACTGAGCGTCTTGATATCTCTGTGTTTGTTGCTGCGCGAAACTCAGCAGCTACATCAGAAGAGGGTTATTTGTCTTATCGGCCCAGAGATGTCCTTTTCAACAACCTTTCTTCCTTCGGAATTGTACACATTTTGTGCCCTTGACCATCACGGTTTTTGAAATAATTGGTTTCATTATACCTTTTAATGGTTGTTTGGGCACCGTTTCTCGAGCATTCGAACTTTCTTGCAATTTTTACTTGGGATAATCCCAATCTGTACAATGCAATGATTTGAGCTCCTTGAGTTTCAGGAATCTGTTAATTCGGAGACATTTTAAAAGAAAATTACTACTTGTAAGTTAACAATAAGATAATCACTGAAAGAGTAAGAATAAACGTTAGTATCACACATTGAATGGCAGAAGATTGCCCCAACCTCTTATGTGCAATATGCAAAAGGGCATTAAAGAAGTTCTACAAGCAAAAAGTAGGACATATCAACTATTAATTATTGATAGAATATACGCAAAAATGTTTATTTTTATTGTCAATTATGAAATAAATGAGTTTTAATCATATTCTTTATTTTTCATACTTGCTCCATAATTTTGTCCAAGGCTAAAGGCTATATATATACGTTGCGTCATAGATTGAGCTTGGTAATGCCGTGGTGAATATGCTGTGCAATGTAGGATTTATGCAACCCCCTTCCTGGAGACATTGGGGGATCTCAAATAGTCATCCATCGTAACCCTCCACCGAGATATAATCTAAGGGATCCGTAATATAGTCGCAAAGACACTTAGTGAGAATCGAGGGTTGTCCTATTCTTCTGATTTTATATTTTAGGCCGATTCTCCACACTTTATTAAGTTCTTTTTGGACGTCTCTTAGCCCTACTTCGGTCTAGTTTTTTATAGTTTGTTCTTGCAAGGATTTCTCCCAGGACGGCTAAAGCCGTTTTTCTGCTTCTGTACTACCGTAAGACATGCTGATTTTGGGATATTAGCATTCGTTCTTCTAGGTGATTATATAGTATTCTATTTAACGTCCTTTACAGAAGTTTGGCCATCGTTTCTAGCAGAGTTATAGAAGTAAAGTTGCCAGCTTCGTCCGCGGGTTTGCCTTATTTTGGAAGAAATACGATTTTTCCTTTCTGTCAATGCGTCGGAGAAGTATTCCGCGTTGCATGGTAACGTTTTATATTTGCACTCTCTTTTTGAGAACGGTGTCAGGTGCTCGGAATAGTTTTTCTCTTGTACATAGGTCCCGACTTACCAGGAGCTTCCTGTTTGGTGACTTAGAAGGTTTCTTTTAGGTCTGTGAGAGTTAATAGTTCTTTATCTTGTTCATGAAATATCGTTGGGGACGCTGTGTTGATCGGGACTATCTTATGTCGATTTTGTTTGAGATCTTCAACTACTCTTCTTTATGTTGCCTGTCGAAATCCTCGTTCTAGTCTGGCGAGCTATCGAATACCTCTTTCCAGTTATCCCAGAATGCTTTTTATATTTATTGTGGTTCTTTCGCAACTTGCCCGTTGTGCTGGATATCGAGTTTAGATCTGGACTGTTTTTTCCTTTTTGAGACGTTTATTTTGTTCCAAAATATGGTAGGGCTTAGCTATATGTCCAGGAACTCTACGAACTGGTCCGACCTGGTGCGTCTTTCTATAGATATGGCCTCAATCTTAGTTTAATTGCCATAGGCGGGCTCTATCTTCTCTTTAGGGTCCATTTTGATCCAAATCTTCCTTAGCTCTATATATTCTTTTTCGAGTACCTGGTTCATGAAGAGATCATTCTGGTCTGAGAAAACCCAATCAAGTTGTGTTTAAAGAGATGGTGAAGTTTGTTCCCAATATTCGCAGTACGTTGTGTCTGCTTGTACTTCATCTTCTGCGAGAGAAGCTGCGCGTTTCTCATCTTGTATGAGTATTAGTGGATATCTTCATTCACTAATTGCCTGATAAGAGACTCTAATAATCCATTAACCATAACTGTAGATATCATTGTCTTGCTAAGATAGTTTTCAATGATGGCTTTAATGTCCGTAACAAAGTCGGAGGTTCTTTTCGTATTAAAACTCTTAGAGTGAGGTTTCAGAGCCCCCGATGACCTTTATTAATCCAACAATCATCCACCTATTTGCTTGTCCTCAATATCGTCCTCAGATTGACACTCAATCTCTCGAAGATCTCCGCGTTGGAGTTCCAATCGTGAATATCAAACAGCACACTCAATGCACAACTGACTCTAGTATGAATTAAGAGTTTTCAATGCGATGAATTACCCACCACTTATTCTATATCTAGGCAGACTATATGTAAAAAATTGAGGCAACGGTTTCAATAAATTTGTGTAATATTCACCACATATACCAAAGTAGTAACAACCGTTCTTCTGATTTGAGATGTTCATCTAAGGCTTTCGGTACCTTTTCTAAAAGCATATTAGAGCAAACAAAAATATACAGGCATCTAGGTATGAATTAAAGAACAACAGAATGGTTGAAAATAGAGAGTAAAAGCCTAAGTTAAAATAAAATGGCCGATAGGATACTTGCTGCTAAATCAATGGAGAATTTCTTTAACATAGCACAAAATACACGGGTTGAAAGTGAGTGCCCCTGTGTGTGTACGTCAGTTACATGGTTATCACAATCTGGTGGAAGTGTTGCAGCATTGTTTGCTTAAATGATGAGGTTTGTTGGTATTTCCAGAGTGGTTGATTATGTTTTTGAGAGTAAGAGAGACCAGTCTTGTTTGTGATTAGAGAAGTTAAGTATATGAAATACTCACAAACTAATTGATTCCCTGACTACCACATCCAACACTGTATCTATGGACATATTCTAAAATTATGAATTTGTTATCGGCGTGAGATGGAGATCCCTGGCAGGTGTATTAAAGTGAAGTCCAATTTTGAAGAAATAGTAGCTTTAATGCAATGAGCGTTTGCTTTATATTTGTGGGCTATTTCTATATGAATTGTGGTCTCCAGCTAGATTTTAAATGATTATGTGACGGCCTATGTTACTTTAGTTCGATCCCTTGAAATCTTTGTTGACAAGGTGCATTTAGGACTTTGTAAATGTCATATGTTGAGGTTGTAAAAGGTACAGGTATGTCTTAAAAGGTTGACTTGTTGCATTATCACAGTGGTTTCCAAAATAGTCAGCATGCGGCTCTCTTTCCTGGTTTCTGCTTAATCGCTCCTGGCTATTTGAGTTGTAAATGTTTTAACGAGATAAGGTTACAGATTTCATTAACCTTATAAAGCTTAGTCAAAATAGGGGTTAAACATAGAACATAATGTAAATGCAGATTTTCTTTGTAAAAAAGCATGTATTAATAAAAAAGTTTAACAAAAAAAAGTTGCAAAAATGAAATAATTTAATTGATTATCTTGCTTTACCGAGCTTCCGTCGAACTAAGAGAGCATCATTCAGAGATCGAATTTAAACATAACAAACCACTTCTACCTCACAAAATAACCACATTATTGAAAGAAAATAGAGAGCCATCCTTATACCGATGGATATAAGGAAAATAAAAGTAGTTTCATCTATCTTAACTCAGAGAAACAGCAACTGTAGTAGCTATATATTTTTGTGTTTGTAGTGGCGTATATTGGGTATGTTAGATATTAACTAACTATATCGCGTCTTCAAATTAGATAACTACCGCCTCATTGACAAAATAAAAGTAATCAAAAAACCTATTCAAATATGGAAATATCCTTTTCCATACTAATTAATATTCTAAATCTCTCTTAGTTGCTAAAATATACTATAAACAAATAATTAGAACCAATTGCTAGTAGAAATTAAGCGCGACGTCGAAAAAATATGATAATATATATTTGCACGCATTAAATATTCCTTTTGTGTTTAATCAAAACACAAGCAATAATTATTTATAAAGATAATCAAAGAAACCCAAAAATCAAATCATCACTGAGATATTTAACTACATGCTTGATGTTCCTGAATTAAAGAAATCAGCAGCAGATATAAGATCTGAAACTCAAGTGCGTAACAAACAAAGAATAAAAAAATAATGTGAGGCAAATATCAAATTTAATCTATAAGTTAAAGAGCATGATTTGATAGATCACTAAGCTGTTAGAACTCATTAAATGAGATCTAGCAACATATATAGGGTTAACAAAATATTTACCCACCGGAATAATGGTAAGAGATTTTAACATTTAATCTCCATAACAATTCATACCATCCCCTTTTCCCAATTGCTGCATAGGGGTGCAGTGTGGAAGATTTTGATAGTTCGATACCCATTTCCACTTTGGTAATGCGCCATGGCTGGCTCAGGTTACGCTCAAATTAATAAAAGTTACGAGTGAAGTAGTTATGTCTTTTAAATAATGACTACTTTCTAAGTGTAAAGAAATACAAACCACTTAATATTTTATTAGCAACAGAAATATACCGAACTAAGACAAATAATATAATGCTATTACCCACATAATCGGCAGGTTTCAGAACTAACTCTAGTTCTATGATAATGGACTGTTTTTAGTCGCGTGCGAGTCTAGTCGCGAGCGACTCTACATCTCACTATGTTGGTCAGTCAGTCGGTCCCAGTTTTTCTTTTTGGGGGTTGGTAATAACATTGTAACTATTCAGCCGATTCTAACGAATTTTGAAATCCTTATGTTGTTTTAAATTTTCTTCCGAATGATTTAATTGCCAAAATCCTTCCATGTTAGCCAGGAAATTATTTTGTTTTGGAAATAACATCATAACTATTCGGCCCATTTTAACGAAATTTGAAACCCTTATGTTGTTTTACATTCTATTTCAAATAATAAATTTGCCAAGGGCCTCCCGAGGTGATTCCAGGTATTATTGAAAGTTTTGAAGGTTGTAAGGTCATAGATCAGATTAAGTGAGAGCACGCAACTCTTTGTTCAGCAGACCTTGTTTTCTACAATCGCGCTTGATAAATACTACCATACATTGGTATTTGCCGAGGATAAAAAACTTTTAAAAGGATAAACTTGTTCAGCAATATAATTCAAATAAATCATAACTATTTAGCCGATTCTAACGAAATTTGAAACCCCTATGTTGTTTTGAATTTTACTTCGAATGATATAATGACAAGGTCCTCCCAAGGTTAACCAGGGAATTATTTTGTGTTGCAAATACCATCGTAACTATTCGGCTGATTCTAACAAAATTTCAACCCCGAATGTTGTTTTACATTCTCTTTTGAATGATAAAATCGCCAAGCCCTTCCCGAGGTTAGTCCAGATATTTTGAAAGTTTTGAAGGTTGTAAGGTCATAAATCAGATTAAGTGAGAGCACAGGGCTCTTTGTTCAGAAGACCTTGGTATTTCCCGAGGATGAAAAACCTTTAATAGGATAAACTCTTTCAGTAATATAATTAAAATATAAAAAATAGTAAGACCTGTAAATCCTCTCTCTTCTAATCTATTATCAAAAGGGTTTATTATAATTTTAAGGCCTTGGAGTGGGAGCAAATTGGAATCAGAAATACTTCCAGATATTTAAGTCACTTTTCTTTTTCTGATAACTTGACATCATTTGATCGAAATAAATAATAGAGAAAATCGTAAAAGAAGTACTGAAAAATGAGCTTTTCAAAGACGCAAATAATAGCCACTATTTTTGCATAGCTGAGGCAAATAAGGCTGGCCATCAAACTCTATAACTAGCACAAGATCAAGCATATCTAATTAAAACAGAGGGTAACTCTTGAGGTCAGCAATGAAGAGGAAATCAGTAGAAAAGACAAATTAGGCAAATAAACAGGAATAATGAGTTACATATTCAAAAGAGACAAACTGATAAAATCATGGACCTGACTCCCAGTAAATCTTTCGTTAGAATATTCGATACCTTCCAGATATTAACACTTTTGCACATTCACAACTTTCTTTATGATCTTCTTCTTTCCGGTCATTCTTTCTCTTGTTGGTTTCCGAAAGGATTTAAGTAAACGTAATCTGTACTCTCCTGTCATTTTGACTCATAACTACTGCCGTTTAGTAGAACAACAACCTCCTCCTTTTAAAAGAATTTAACTTTCTCAAAATATTTTGCTTACGTCGTTCCATCTTGATCACCCAAGGAGGGAACCTGATTAGTTTAGCGAAAAAGATTGTTAACAGGCGAGAAATAAAAGAATTAGTGATAAGCCCGACCCGTGCCTCGTAATGCAATGACATCCAGTAAGAGGAGAGGATCTGGGTTCGTTGCGGCTTGCATCTCTAAAGGGTGATAATTCAAGGAGCTTACAGAGTGGTGTAATAGACGTTATACATTCATGAAAGCTCGTTAGTTTTCTCTTTTCCAAAGGACTTTGTATCTCATGGAGAAAACAAATAAAGATGACCGAGGGAAAATATGACTGTACAGCGATGAAAAAAACGGAAATGAGAAGAACCTTTCTAGGGATATTTTTTGCCTAAATCATGAATAAAACATCCGTCCCTTTTGCGACCCTCCGGTTTCTCGTAAATTACCATCTCACTTACGTTAAATGCACTGATGGTTCCGTAGGGATTAAATAAAAACAGTATTGGGCCGAATCTGACAACTCTGAAAGTTATAAACTGATTTTGATATAATTTTAATGGGGTATTCCTAAGGTATTTGTCATATAAGTTATGAAATTTATGAAAGTATACTCAATATGTTTTTAGTTATATGGGTCCAATTCCGTGGTAACTCTTACATAACACTTGATAATTTCGTAACTTATTATAAATGCTTCCTATTTTCACTTTTTATTTAATATTCGTTTCTGTTACTATTTATATTATTTTTCACATACTACAGTATTTTTTTTCACAGGAGGCAAAGCTAAAATGCCGAGAGAATGCAAAAATTGCCCAGACAGTTTTTCTTGTATATGTGCTCAGGTACACTAAGAGAATACAAGAGACAGTTGACTAATCATTTGAAGAAACCTTATGAGTTGTACTTTGAATGTAAAGTGGGTGACCAGGACAAACACTAGGCACCTCACATATGTTGTGTCCGGTGTACAAGTTTCTTTACTGCCTGGGTAAAAGGCAAAGGGCCTAGCCTCATGTTTGGCGTACCAATTGTCTGGAGGGAGCCAAAGGACCATTCAACGCATTGGTATTTCTGTTTAACAGATATTGAAGGTGGGTATACAATGTGTTTTATTTCCTGTTTTTTAATATATTTTCAGGAGTTGTAGCCATTTAAAATCAACATATTTACGCTTAGAATGGTCACATTGGGAAATTATGTCACCTGAATGCCATAATGTAATTCATGGAGGAGAAAATCATTTTGCTATCAATGCATATAAACTAGGGCTAATGAAGCAATTTACCAAAGCACTGCAACATAACAAGCCATGTTCTAGCAATTATAACATTAAACCAACAACTCTGATGGTGAATACAGGCTCGAACATTTAGAAAAAATAAATTTTTAGCTCAAAAAAGTAGTGTTCCAAATATTTCTCATACCTTAGAATTAAAATAATACTTATAGCAAAGATTCATCGTTTATGTTTTACCTATTTTGTTTGCAGTTAGAATTTGCTTAAGTGTGTATTCTTCACAGACGGACCAGAAGTTGTCTGATATGTTAAACCATTCATTTCTCTTTGGTTGTAATCTAAAGGAAATATTAAGATACGAAAAGAAAATAAAGTAATTATTTGATGTCCCTTCCCCTCAGTGAAAGTGATGTTGCCTGATCAATTGAGGGATGTCTACCCTGCCACACGAGAACAAAAAAAAGGATAGGATTTGATCTTAACATATGCAAAAAATAACTAGAATTAAATTAGACCTATCTGGGATATGGAATAATACTTCTAACGATAAAACAATAAGTAGTATATCAAAATTACTTAGAAACACCTGTTTCTTTTCCCATAACAAAATCTTTGTTGTCTAGTTTCTTAATTTACAATAGAGTTGTAATAAAGGCCGTATTGTGGATATTCAAGTATGTCTGGATTTTGAAGGAGTCAGTAGAAGTGTAGGTAATAGAATGTTACTCAAATCATAATCTTGAACCTTTGTATGTTCACCTCATTACCTCAAGTTTTAGAGTGGAACAATTTTGAAATTTTAGGGCCTTTGCTTTTTGTGTAAATTTTTTATTTTAGGATTGTTATATATTACACCATTTTTTGTACCTGACTTTTTCCCCTTCATCCTTTTCCACAGGTTTCATTATTATGAGTTATCAAGGCAGTAGTTTTACACTGTTTTTCACAAAACTTCATCTCTCTTTTGTTTCCTTTCAGCCCTTCAAAAAAGTCAAAATTCCCTCAGATTTTTTCCAGGTAATTTTTGCCTCTCTAAGGGAAAAGTGCCCTTTCGAACAGCTTCATATCAACAGGGATATCATGGCAGAGAAAAAAATCCTTTTTACTTCTATTTTTTGCCCAAATTTCATTCTTTATTTTTTTATTTAATTATAGTACTCAGAGATGCCCGAATTTCATCGTGAGGTACTTCGGCTGCATTAATTATTGTTATGGTAAGCTCAGTAAATTGGTTTTTCTATATACACATTAGATGGCCTGAGAAAATATACAATCTACTGCGCTAAACTCATACCACATCATGTCCCATTCTAAATAGTTTAAAAACATAAAATCTTCAGGACTATGTAGGATCATTCTGATATTAGTGCTCAAAAGCCTTTATCGAGTCGCTGATAGATAAAGATAAGGTTTTAGGCCTATGAATTTTCAATTGCAATGTGCATTTTTTCATAATCCAAGAAGCTACATTGGATTAACTCTTTGGAAGTACAACTTTAGCAATAAAAAACTTCGTATCTACGTATACATTTTATTTTTATTGTAATAAAGAAAAGTAATCGAGGAAAGAAGTTTTTATTTGTTGAGAGTATGTATCATGAATAATGATTCCAGTGTTTATGTCTAATTTTAAATGAACATTCACGCATACATGGAAACAAATTTTGGACATAAATATTAATATTAGAATGATTTATTATTTCCTCTGCAATGTCCCATGGGCGAAGAACCATGGGGGTAAGAGAGGTTTTATTTATATGGCTTTTAACATTGCCTGTTTCTTTAATTCCCAGGACGTAAGTTGTAACCTTTTATTTCACTAAAGGAACGTAAATTAGCAATAGTGTGCCGAATTATCTAGGGTGTCCTTCATTAGCCTGATAACACCAATTGATGAATTAGAAGAAAGACCCATTTGACCGCCAGAATTATAAATATTGTTTTCCTACTTTAATCATATGGTATATGAATGCTGGAATTACATCCACTATGGTAAAAGATAATTATAGGAGAAAAATTTGAGCTAGTAAGATGTATCTTATTTAAGGTTTGAATCCAATATAAATCCAATACACAATTTCACACATAAATGCCACACATCGACAATGTAATAGATACTTTCTTAACCATCTGGAGAGGAACAATCAAATTATCTAAGCCACCCAAATATCACCAAAAACATGTCCAATCTTCATTCAAGTGGCTGCAGGCAAAAAATTCTCTACATCTTTAACTAAAAATTTCCAGAGTAATCGAGCATGAAAATATTTTATATACAAGAATCAAGTGTCCTCCAACTAAAAATCCTTTTCTTAACTGCAAAGATACATATTTTGCCAAACAGTAAAACTTTAAGTCTTCACATTCCATGCATGAGCATTGTACTACGTCTTTAAAGAAAAAGAGTCTATGAATTTCTCGTAATGGCCTCTTTGAAAAGGGTAGAAATAAAGTTTAAACAGTTATCATTAACATATTTTTATAATAGCTTAAAACCTTTAAAAGGAAATAGGAATATATAATTCCACCTCTTTGCCTATGGTTGTGTGAGAAGGAATATGCTGGGAATTGTATAAAAGAGAGAAACTAATAAAGAAAATAGGCCCAAAAAGCGAAAAGGCAGCGGATATAGTGATAAAGTAAACTGATGTAAGATAGATAAAATGTATGGCGTTTCCGAAGTAAGAATGTTGTAAAACAACAGAAAAATAAAAGGAATTAGGTTCAAAACTAGTAAATATTTTATTAAATTTATTTCCATAAACTTTTGATATTTAGTTAATCAAAATCAAAGAATAATGGAGATGAAGGCAATAATTCTCAAACCCTTGATGCGACATCTGCTTTGAGTATGATTACTTTTATAGGTGGAAATTATTAGTGATTGTTTGATATCTTTCCTTAGGTGAATAATATCATTAAGGGGATAACACATTTCTTCTTGAGTTACTTTTCACGATGTTTCGTTCAAAATTCGCATTTTGGGGTTTTGAATATCATTTTATTGCAAATTTTATGCACGCTTTATGGTATAATTATTTTTTAGCAACATGACTAGACCATAGTGAAAATTAAGATAATGTAAAATAGTATACATTCGTGTAAATGTTTTCTTAGATATTTGAAGTTCATTTGTGAAAAACAAAACTACACCATTTTATGCATTTTTTATAGTATATATTTTGTTTTAGCGACATGACTAGAACATAGTGAAAATTATGATAATGCAAAATTGTATACATTCGTGCACATTCTCCAAACTACACCATGCGATTTTATACATTTGCTAAAAAGAACGGCGCTGTGAAATGGTTTATAATTTTAGCATCAATCGAATATAGATTGACCTAAATTCCATGCCATTCAGAACACCCCTACTATTCACCTAACACCCTCCTTTCTAATTGAGAATAATGCATATATTTGACCATGCCCGAAAAATACATGTTTCAGTCCACCATTAAAACAGATTTAGATGGAACTAAAGAAAACTGATTACAAATGATAACTACGTCATATTTGCATATTTTTCGTGAATTGAGTTTGCTTGCTTTATTTTTAGTAATTCTATAGCCATTTATATCATATCAGGTTTCAAGGGGGGGTCTGAAAGGTCCCCCTGTATCTCAAAAACGGCGCCGTAGGTTATTATGATTTGGCAGGAATAAAAGGGCTTTTAATGAGCATTTATTTCATATATTATTATCTAACGTAGTAAAAAGTTGAAAAAAATTAATCTGCTCTTTAATTCATTTTCATGTAGACCTACATATATTTAGGTCCAATACACTATTTTGTATGGTGTAGCATTGTACTTAGGGATCGTTATATATATATATCTATATATATATATATATATATATATATATATATATATATATATATATATATATATATATTTGCTTCGTGTTCATAAACATTTTTCATTTTGTTCTCAACAATGTCTATACTAAATGAATTATTTTGCCCTTGGGATTGTACGAGATTTCTTTTCACTTCCACTCGTCTCTTTATCACAAATAATCAACCTGCTTAGTCACACCCAATTTTTCCCCGCAATCCGAGTGACCTTTTACTATTAATGCATTCCCCTTAACTAGAGAGGTTGTTTTATTTTTCTAGGAAACCCTTTCTGTTTTGATTTTTCATTTGTTCCCTTAAAAACCTTAAGGTACTTTAGGGCGAAGTATTTTTTTCCCTGAAATTTTATTTTTCCTCTATTTAAGATTCTTTTTTGCTCATGAATAGTAAATATATTCATAAATCCAAGAGCCTGAAGTGTCAGAGAGATAGAGCGAAAAGGCACGCGGTCCACACTGGGCGACCCTTTTTAATCCACTCTAACGAAGGTCGTGAAGGGTTGCAGGCCCGATTTCGCGGAAGCCTGAGATGTGCTTAAGAGCACGAAGGATCCCGCCGGAGATTATCATGCGATGGCCTGACTCGGGCAAAGTCCACCTCGCCCGGCGAAGCGTCTGTCAACTTGAAGCCTCCGCCTTCGTGCGCGTGGAAAATCCCTTCCTTTTCACCCCTATAAACCATCCGACGCTAGACTTAGAGGGGAGTTACCGTTTGTGTCCACGAGTATCCGCGAATATCTCTCATCTTCCTGGTCCCGTTAGTTACGCGCAAACCCTTATGGAAACCGTCAAGCTCCGTGTATTCTCTTAGAACTCGCGAGATTCTACCCCACAGTCGATGGTATCCGTTAAGTGAACGTGACCCGTCAAATTCAAGATTCGGTATTTTAAACCCGAAGGCAAGATCTGAGTTCATCTCGTTTAATAGTCTTTAGTCAAGAGGCTAGTATTTTGGACTCTACGCCGCCCCTAACAAGGCTGGATTACTTGCTTGGGCCAAATTTTCGAGAAATCCGCAACGCACAACTCTCCTATGCAAGGCCTCCCTCCCACACACTTTTAAGTCTCCGTCATCTGGGCCTCGCCGGCGCTCAAGGGTCATTTGAGGGTCCCATCTGGAATCGTCCGTTCGTGTGTATAGTGGTCGACACCACCCAGCTTGCTCTTTTGAAGCTGAGACTCGTGTTCGTCTCCTATGTTTATATTCCTTCTTTAAAACCCTTTTGAATTTTGTAAATATATTATTTTCATAGTAGTAGAGTATATTTTGTACTCCGTTTCTATTACCCCAGAAGCTACTAAGGTAGCTAAGCATTGGTAAACTTAAACTGCACTCTGAAACTTAATTGTACTTTGATTCGTATTTATAATTTCACCCAAGCTCATAGCGGACTAATCCGTTCATATACCTCTCTCTCTCATGGTGACGAAGTTAGAAAAGGTTGGGATCTAATATCAAATTACGACATATAGTATCTATATTATATTAAACTGCTGTCAGGTTTATTGGGCTTGGTTAACTTTGGTTAACTTGTTAAAAAGTTGGTTAATCTTGGTTACCGTTCTGGAATCAAAAGGTGAGGAATTATTACTTACATAATTGTATTTTTCCCGTTCCCCTTTTTTTGTTTGAATGTATTTTGCCTGACTGTGCATCACCATTATTTTATTATTCAACTGCCTCAAATTGTTGTCCTTAAAGGCCTCATCTTGTCTGCCGTAAGTTGAGGCACATTTAGAAATTGCATTGTTATATGCAATGTTATATGCGTGCTGTAACTCTCGTCTTAATCACATTGAGGGATTTAGGTAAAATTTTGTCCCCAAAAGTTTTTCCCAAGTGATCATACGGATAGAATCCACGCCGTACAAGTAATTGCCTTATTTTCCGCGAGTATTTTTCTCATTCTATTGTTCCTAAGTTCGTTGGGTCAAGCAAAACCCCATGGCACTTTCGTCCGTGCGTTACTAGAAACCCCGCCACATTCATTGTTTTACGTTAATTTATTTCTTGTTGTTACTTCCCTCGCGTAAAACCGGTAACATGACTTTGTTTAGAATTTTCGACGCCCAAGGTGAGTCTCTTGGACTCAATGGAAAAGAGCTAATAGCCTACATCCAGGAGGAAGAGAGAAGAGAAAGAGCAGAAGAAAGAGAAGAGGAACTCAAAGAAAGAGAACGCGAAGAAAGAGAGGATTCGTTCCCACGAATTAGATATGTGCAGGGGTAGGAACGATGCGCTCTCCATAAATTCCGCAAGTCTAAGACTAGATGCATCGCAGTCGGTGACCATAAAACTCTCAGTATTCAAAGAAGGACAAGACTCGTGTCTTATCTCACCCCTGTTGAGAAGATCTTTGAGGTGAGTCATTTGGTCATCGAGACGGACGGCGTAGCACAATTATTGCCCCTGCTGAGTTCCCAACTCATGAGGATTTTCATTTCCCTTCCCTCAGAGGCAACGATTGGTTATTCTTCTTTAAACGCCGAGGTGCTCGCCGCCTATAATAAAACCCTGGACTTCTACCGACGATCATGAATACGAAGCTCTGGTCGATTTTGCCCTCAAGGACCAATTTCTTGCGTCGCTCCCTTCGGAAATCAGGTCCTTCTTGAAGGACCGAAAGTGACATACTCTCAAGAAATGCATCGAGGAGGCAGAGGTCTACACGGTTAGCCACAAGTGCTATCCTAAAGAATGAAAGAAGTCAGAACCCCCATCTCCCAAGTCCAAATCAATCAAGGACAAATTTGTTCCTAACAGTGGAAACAGCTTTGTCAAGATCAACGGACCCTCCAAACCCCGACCCCACTTCTCGTCGGACCACCGTGATGGCAAGCCCTTTACTCTCAAACCCCCTGCAACTTCCGTCCGCAGGAGGACTATCGTTTGTTTTTCCTGTGGAGGTGAGGGTCACTTATGCACAAATTGCCGTCGGAACTCGCAGTTTAGAAGCACTTCGCCTCACTTAGTGCACCGAATCAGTGTCACTTCTGCGCCACCACCGTCGCGAAATGTAGCTCTCTCTTCTTCAAACCCGCCCCCGCCGAGTACCGCTGGACCAAGTAAACCTTTTGTTTAATAAAAGTACCCCTAGGGCCCTTCAATTCAAAACTGCAGCAGTGAATGGTTGTCGGATCTCAAGAAAAGTCCGTGATACAAGGTGCACGTGTATTGTTGTTTCAGATAACCTACTTTTCCCTTTGCCTTTGGATCACGATAAGTTTGGTGTAGTGCCTGATTACTTGAGAAGCGCCAATAAATTCTTTATTGCTGTTATATTGAGTGCACAGATTTTACTGGTTGGGCTGAAGTAGTTGCAGCCCTCATCAAGTGTTGTGCGGTCCTAATTGGTCAGTCTCCACGGGTATATCATGCCCATGTCCTCGCGCGAAGTAGAAACTTCAAGCCTCTACACCTTTGGACCCCAGTGTGCCCCCGAATTTTAGAGTGCGATGAGCAGTAACTTTGCTGAAAGTCAGAGGTAATGCGAGTCTCTTCGCTCCCTGTTGACAAAGGGCCATAACAAAACGCGCAAAACCATCAGAGGGAATAAGGTGATTTCCTTCCTCATCAAGGATGACCTCCTCTTTCGCATGTGCACCGAGGAAAACGACACCGAGACCCACACACTATGTGTACCTCGCTCCCACGTCCCTCCAATTCTTTAAACTGCTCACGATAGTCAGTTATCTGGCCATTTCAGACACACGAACACCGCCTAAAGAATCTTTAAATATTTTTATTGGCCTAACGCAATCGAGGAAATTCTGTGATATTGTCTTTCTTGCCACATTCGCCACACGACAGCAATAAAAAGGCGAGTTAAACCTGCAACTTTACAGAAGGGACTCTTAATCTCTGAACCCTTCTCCCGAGTAGCTATCAATTTAATCGCCTGATGCACCCTACCCCGAGCGAAAGCCATAGCTACGTTTTACCTCTGGTCGATTTTACCACCAGGTTCACCGAGGCTGTGCCCCTCAAGAAAATTGATAGTATTTCCTGCGCCGAAACTCTTATTTCGATCTTTTCCCGTGTTACCTACCCAAAGAAATTCTATCAGATAATAGTCGCCAATTCTCCTCCGAATTGATGGAGTACGTCAGTAAGTTAATAATGATTCAGTCCATGATTACCCTCTCTTTGCACCCGGTTGGGAATGAAATGTGTGAGAGGCTAAATGGTACCTTCAAGACCATTCTAAAAAAGTAGTGTGGCGATCAACCCACTGAATGGCACCGTTTTCTTCAGGTAGCTCTCTTTGCCTACCGTGAAATCCCCTATTGTACGTTATTATTTTCCCCATTTGAGCTTTTGCATATTAACACGCTCAAGTGGTACCACGAATGAACAAGCATCAACCAGATAGTGGCAGTTGATAAAGATTTTTTAATGGAATCTAGCTATCCCCTGGAACCATTTTGAAGAAATTCAAGTCTTTATCTGTGGTATTTTATGTGGTTTTAGGTTTATCGTTTTCGGCGTTCTGTTGCTTTAGGGGAGGTGAGTGCTTCGCAATCACTCTCCTTTGAGCAAATAGCAGCGTGCCCATTATGTGTGTCTATGAGTCTTACGAGTGCGATTCCCAAATCAACATAGATTTTAGCGAAGACCATCCCCCGATGAGGTTTGGGGCCATCGTAGATGGTCTTCAGCGGTATCCGCCGGGTTTTCCTCATTTACCTTTATATCTCCTCATATGTGAAACTGGAAAAAATCAATTTCAAAGGAAAATCCTCACGGAGTGAGCGTGAGTTTTTTGTGTTTGTAAGTGTGCGTGTGTGCATTTCTAAGAGCGAATCTATCATCAGCTTGGAAGAAAAATGTTTTTCAAGAAAGATGTCCCAGTTCTGAGCGAAAAAGAAAATAGTTTTACACAAGGCACTTTACCTTCAGAGTAGGGCGCTTTTCGAATTGCTAACAGGTTGTTGTCCGACCAAGAAAGACTGGATGAAGAATGGGAAGGTGGGGGGGGGGGAAGTAAGTTAAATCCCAGACTTAGGCTCTCGGAAACGAGTAAGAAAAAAATTTCCCTTGAAGATTACTTCGTAATTTACAGCAATATCCGCCAACGATACGAGGAGCGGTCAATAAGTTTTGTGAATCGGAAGGGAAAAACAGAGGAAGGGGGATGGCTGTTTGTGGGAGTGTTAGGAAAGGTTATGACAAGTCAGGTCTTGCAGCCGCACGCTCCTGCCTCGTCTATTTAAGAAGCAGTAGCTGATCGCAGATCATCAGTCACAAATCTTTAAACAATGGAGAAGGTTGAGCACCGCGCAGTGATCAAATTTTTGACCAAGGAAGGCAAGAAGAGATGCAAAAGAGATCCATGAACGCATGGTTGCAGTGTACACCGACATCGCCCCTTCCTATGGAACCATTGCTCGCTGGAATAGGGAGTTCCGCCATGATCGCGAGTCCCTTAAAGATGACTCCCGTCTAGGACGCCCGTCAGACGTGACCAACGAGGACAATGTGGCCCGTGTGGAGAGGATGATCCTCAAAAATCGACAGGGTAAGGTCGAAGAAATCGAGCGAGAACTTGGAATATCACATGGAAGTGTATTCAACATCATCCACGACGATTTGGCCATGACCAAAGTCTCTGCCCTTTTGGTCCCTAGAAACCTCACGCCCCATGATCGACTTCAACGTGGTCAAAGTCCACAAGGCCAGAGTTGCACAAGCTGCCCTGCGCGAGTACGGATTCAAGGAGCTCAAGCATTCCCCCTACTGTTCAGATCTGGCCCCAGCGACTACTTTTTATTCCGCCAACTCAAGGCTGCGGAATAAAAAGTATTTTGAACATAATCGTAATATAATCGACCAATGAGCTAACTAAAAAATTTAAGCCTAATTTTGTATGTAGAATTTAAAGTAGATTGTAAGACAAAATTCTTACTTTTTAAAACAAAAAGTTAAGAGTTTTGTAATTTTTGAGAATATACAAAATTATTTCAATTTTTAAAAAATTTAGATGAGTCCTGGTTCGAGGGCGTTTCAAATTCTGGCGCCGACTTGTTGGAAAGATAGTTCCTGACTGAAGTTGTAGGTTAATTGAAGGTCTGTACTGGGAGAGCATAAATGCCTCAGCCATGCGGAGCCTACGGCGGTCAGAATCATGGAAATTAATCGAAGTGTTTTGGACTAGCATTTCTTGTGTGATTAATGTATTATGTGTTGTAGCGTGGCGCTCAATAGCCCATCTTGGAGGTGCATTTTCAACCTGTGCGAAAAGGTAGTGGGAGTCGTTCTTATGTACTTAGAGTTGCGGTAAACACAGTCACCGACATTGCACGAGTATTCACACAATAGGTCGGCCTCTTGGAGGGTATTCGTTGCGGGGAGACAACTGTTCTTCATGACGCGGGCTTATTTTTTTCTAGTCTTGTAATATATGACCAAGTTTATTTTGTGGTCTGGACTTGCTGGGGAAACTTTGCGGTGGATAATGGTTTTGAGAATCTTCGTGTCTTCCTTGTAGCCTGTGTTCATTGTTGTTTGGTAAAAGATGTCCATCAATATAAGGTTTTCTGGTTTGTCCTTCGAAATGAAGACAGAGTTCATCTTAATTTTAACGGTGAGTCAATTAAAGTTTGCGAGTAGCCATTGGTCACGAGGAGCTGGTTTACTCGTTTAAACTCATTATCATTCGTTGTACAGTTAGAGGAGTGTGAAAATGGTCTGTTTTTGTACCTATCGGGTCACTCTGAGGAACCATTCGTGTAAAAGCCTAAATTTGTAGCCTTGATATACACTTCAGTCACGAAGCACTTTTAAAAAAACGAACGAGAATATCGAGGAATGGGAGCGCAGACCGCTCTTTATTTTTGTGGGCAAAGTTGAGTGATGAATAATTTCTGAATCTCTGGATGAGCGTAGGTAGGTGTTCTTGGTTCTTTATGTCCAATAAAATATTATCGGTTATCTCACGATTATGTTTAAAAGATTTTCCCGAAGATGACCTACTACTCGTTCCAAAGACGTCTAGGCAAATGAACTCTTGCCTTTTCCGAGTAATTTTCCTCGCTTAGAGCCATTAATTGAAATTATAGTTAAAGCTATAAGGAAGCTGTACTTTAAATTAAAAAATGCATCCCTTGTTGTGGACTATAGTGAATCCTGCATAAAAAATGTCCTACTTCTAATTTATATATATATATATATATATATATATATATATATATATATATATATATATATATATATATATATATATATATAATTAAACAACTCAGACAAAAATATACCTTTACTTACATAAAAAAAGAAATATTAAATCTTTAAATATTCTAATGCTATAATAAGAGGATCTAATAAAAATTAACACTATCAATGAGTAATAAGCGATGGTTGCCGCAAAAATCACTTTCGCAGGAATGGCAACTAACCAACATGAATAAGTTTGGATTCCTTTTAGCTTTTACTAAGAGGGAGCCTAGAGTTGGATGACCTTGAAAGAGAACCTCTTTGATGCGATGATTAGAGACGAGTTAGACGGGAGCATTCTCGCTGGCGTGAGAATGACTCGAAAAACAGCTGATCGTCTCTCTGGGTGAAAGAGAGACGGGCTGAATCTATTCGAAAAGAATAGCTGATGCTTGTGCCACGGGGGAAAGGGGGGACTTTTTGACTTTAAGATGTACAGTGGCGGCAACAAAAAAAGTGACATTGAAAATTGGCAACAGAAATCGATACACAAAATCGCTTTCACGATTTTACTTGCCAACAAGCCAATGAAAAGGGGCGGGGCTTATGCCGCGAACGGACGACTCTCCTGAGCTAAGACAACAGAACTGCGCTTTATTGCAACTCAAGTGTCTCGTTTGAGCTCGTACAGTGAGGTTTTAGTGTACGGCGCTCCAGCGTGCTGATTTCCTGCATTCGTAGCTACATTTGACCTGCAATAACTTCTGTGTAAATGGATACAATGGGGCAGTAAAAGCTTTCTATGACAGAGAAAAGCTGTGCCTTGACCCTATTTGAGCAGCGAAAGTCTTTTATTGATGTAGCAGCAGATTTAGGAACCTCAAGAAATACGATTTATCGCCTAAAATGGGCAGCTGAGTTATTGCCACCAGGTACCATACCAAAGAGGAATGAGGGCACTGGTGCAGCTAGGAAGACATCTCCAAGGACTGATAATATCCTAAGGCGTGAAGTGATGTCAGACCCTTCTGTAACCTCCGCTTCAATCAAGAAAAAACACCCAGACCTCCTCCAGAACGTCGCCCTCAGGACCATCCGTCATCGCTTACAGAAGGACTTAGGCCTACCGGCTCGCCGCGCTGCCAAGAAGCCACTTCTTACCAAGGCTATGAAGATGAAAAGGCTCAATTTTTGCAAGACCTATAAACATTGGGCAGCTGCCCATTGGAAGAAGGTCATGTTCAGTGATGAGAACACCTTTAGACTGGTCAGAGGAGAGTCAAAGATCGTGCGTCGTCCCAGCAATGTGTCTCGGTATGACCCAAAATATACCGTGAAAACTGTGAAGCACCCTGATAGTGTGATGGTGTGGGGTGCCTTTAGTGGAAACAAGGGTAGAGGAGGTCTGTACTTCCTTCCCAAGAATGTAGCCATGAGGGGGGCTAACTATCTCGAAGTTTTGAGGCAGCACATGCTGCCATTTTGGGAAATTCATCAGTGTGAATTTTTCATGCATGGTCGTGCCCCTGCTCACAGGTTCCAGTTAGTAAAAAAGTTCTTTAATGATAATAATATTAGTGTTTTGGGGTCGCCTGGTAATTCCCCGGACCTAAATCCTATTGAGATTTCTTGGAATCTCATGAAAACCAAAGTTCAAGAGACAGCACCCGGCAGCATCAAGGACCTGATAGAATCACTGAAGAAGATCTAGGTTACGATCGACCCCACCTACTTCGCAAACCTGGTTGAATCAATGCCCAATCGACTTACGATGGTCATCAAGTGCAAGGGCAACATGACCAAGTATTAACTTTCATGAAATATTCATAATAAAATATGTAAGTTACATTTTTCTGTTTCATTTTCCCCGAATTGTCACATGTCACTTTTTTTGTTGCCGCCACTGTAAGTGAGGTGATTTTGGATGAACGCAATTTATGCCGATTCCTGTGTTACAATTACAGGCTTCTCAATGATGAGACTTGACCAAGGGGTGAATCTTCTCTAGAATGGAAATCCACGTTGGTATCTCTGTTTTTATTCAGGAAAACTGAGATGAGGGATTTCGCTGGATGAGAATGGTATGGGAGTGGGTTTCAATACCAATGGTTTTATTTTCTACGTGACCAAGGAAACGGCCTCGGGAAGTAAAATTTCCGCTCGGTTCCACTGTCTTCTTGATTCCTGGTTTGATTCCGAGACTCGTCTTCTTGTCTCGATTGCTACTCCGATTCTTCTTTAAATTTCTCAAGATCAAACTAAATATACGTCGATTATCCCCTGGGGGGGAGGTAAGGGGAGACGAGGGCCCACAGTTAAGCCTCTCTTCTAGGGCATAAATTTTCAACGTTGTGGCAACTCACCCTTCTGGTTTACGTACGGTAAAAGTGAAATGTATTCTATTTGGCAAAAATAGACATAAACAATCGAAGGGTAAAATGAGCCTGTTCATACATTTTTACTCTAAAGGCTATCACAACCTCCTATGTTTATATAAACAGACTACAAAATCTGCTGATTGTAATCCATCTTGGCGAGACACGTTCGAGGGGTCTTTGGAGCAGCGGGTAAAAGGGAAGAGGGGTGTAAAGTCTTGCTCCAGATGGAATGTAACCGTTGACTCTGTATAAACAAACTTTGCGTCTGTTTTTCTTCGTGAAATTTATTTCTCCACAATATGTATATTGGGTGAAACTAAACTACGTGGGTAAAATAGATTACAATTGGAGCTGGGGATTTGTAAACGGACAGACCCATTGCTAAACCGAAATTCTCTGCAATAAGGAATCATTCGGAACTTGCACTTCGTAGATCTGAAAATTTTGGAATTACTATTCATTCAAATGTTTAATCCATAATTACATCCGAGTTAGTGGTCCACACCACTTTACATTCATTAATTTAAATATCTTAATTTTAGTTTGTTTTATAGTTCATAGATACCTAAAATGTAATAAAAACTCGCTCAATGACCCGATACTTATAATGTTCTATTAGTTGTTAACCCATATTTCAGTTATTTTAAGCAACTACAATATTTATTTCCTCAGTTCAAATTTTCCACCTTTTAAATAATTCGATTCCTGTCCTTCTCTCAAGTTGGTAAGTGTTCATTCATTTATTTCATTTTAAATTTTAATTCTTAATTTGTTTTTTCAGTTTATTTTTATATTTTTGCAGTGTTTTTCTTTGTAATTTTGGATTGTCCTCTCGGTAATTTTTTTAATTGTTTTCTCGAAAATTTACTGAACTCTAAAATTATGCATTATTACATTGTCGCATTCTTTTCTATCAAATTCAACAAACTTTTAACTTATTGTCAGTTATTAATACATATATCTCTCTATGTATTCTAAGCATGCTAGTTTCCATATTGTTTTACTCCATTATAAGCTGAAGATGAACATTATATTTATATATATATATAATATATATATATATATATATATATATATATATATATATATATATATATATATATATATATATATATATATATATATATATATATATATATATATATATATTGAAAACAATGTTGAGTCTGATAATTTTAATGTGAACGTTGGGTTTGGGTGTTTCTAATTAGGTCTTCAATGTTTGGTATGAATTTACAAGTCGCGACTCTTAAATTAATTTCAAACTGGATGTCAGTCATTCGTGATCAGGTTTTAGATTTAACTAAACTCATTCTAGAAAATAATTGTTTGCCCCTAGAGATTCTTCCAAGAATTTGAATGTTTCTTAGCAAATTTTATGAAAATGAAGAAAGGAAGATTATTTGTAAATACATTTATCTTCTGCATTTCTTTGCAGATCAATTAACTCCATTTGTAGAGCTTTTGGTGCCTGCTCATTAGGAGCGTCATCAAAAGAATTTGAAAAGATTCTTAAATTATTGTTTTTGTGCGAAATTTTGAAATCTGTTAGAAAATTTTAATTTCCCTCTAATTCTCTTACACAAGATTCTTATTCATGCATCTTGTGATTTTTTAATGTTGCAAACTGATAGGTTTCATTATTCTTTAGCTCACCCTGCCAGAGTTGTAATTTGACTTGAAATGATTTAAGCTCACTATATAATTCGTGAACTAATTGTCCTTTTTTTTGTAGTTTGTGATTTAGGTCAATTAAAAGTGATGCAAGATCAACTAGAAATGCTAGGTCTCGAATCCAATTATCTTTTTTTAGTTTGGGGACTGGTTTTCTTTTCATATCAATGAGGATAGAATTTTCATCTCTGAGATTATATAGCGATTTATGCATCTGTCTTTTCATCAACCAGCGAACCTCACAGAGTCAAAGAGGCTTTCTGTATTTGCATTCAAGCTCTTTCATAAATTCTTAGAATTGGCCGTGATAAAAGAGCCTGTGATTTTGTAAAATTTATAGTCGAAACAACTACACTCATTGCTATTTTGAATTTCAGTGATGGGCACAAAGTTTGTAGTGGATTATTCAATGCAAGGTTGCGAAATCCTTTAAACATAAGCTAAAAGAATCCGTTTTAATACTTTGAAATTTATTAAAAGAAATATCAACCCTTCTTAATGCTGTTTTTTCTCTGAAATATTTTCCCCTGTTAATTCCTTTCATCGATTGAATGCAAAGCATTTCTTCTGTACCATTAAATGCCTTAGCTAATCCAGGTATAAAAATTTCAAGCTGAATAGCATCAGAAACATCAATAGATTTATCAACAGCTTAGAAAATTTAATCATACATTTTAAACTGGAATTTAAGACTAGATTATAAACTGTAATATCTCTTTAATATGACTCGTGAACTTTCTTCGTAAAACCAGATTTTATCAAAATCTTTATATTTTCAGGACATATAATTTCAATCATTGCCTGCATGCACTCTCTGAGTGATTCTCCTTCCCAATAGAATTTCGAAATTTTGGCAATTATTTGACTAACAATATAATTAGTATGTAATATATTATTATTCTACTAGTGTATCCTCGCCGTCCAAAATGACGGCATTAGTTTTAAGTTAGAGCTATATTTAATTCCTGAAAACTTTTTAAATAAAAGAAACCCGCCGCTTTCTAGCTATAATAAATCAATATATATATATATATATATATATATATATATATATATATATATATATATATCTATTTCATTGTCTTTATTATATGTTTTCAAACCTGAGCACTAAACCGTTAATCTGATAATCGTTAATTAACCAAGTTAACATTTTCGTTAAAGATTTAACTTTTAATTAAACTTTGAAAATCATTAACGGACTAATTAACTTCCGTTAACTCAAGTCCGCTAACCTTAAAACTTCATACAAACCGGTAAACATTAAAAAGTTTCTATTATTTTCAAATTTTAAATACAGATGTAGTTTTAGCATATTTAATCAGGTATTCGTCATTCTTTCAACCCCGATATAACGCCACTTCATCACCTTAGTTTGGTTATGACTTGTTTTTTATCAAAGTAAGTTCAAATAATTCTTTTATAATATAAAAAAACAAAATAGTGATGTTCCTAAAAAAATATTAGTATCGAAATTTTGTTACTTTTTTAAAACCCAAAGAATTGCAAATGGTGAAGTTCCAAAAATTTATTTTTATATATATTCTATTTTATAACTATATTTTAGCAACGTGATATTTTGAAAGGGGGAAATTTAGTTTAGAGTTCCTTTTTAAAATTATTATAATTGGCGAAGTTCAGAAAATTTCTAAAAATTTAACCATGGCTGCTTTTTTTATATTTTAAATTTTAATCTTAGTAGCGAAGCGCAAGGGGAAGTGACGAAGCCATTGCCTGGTATTATTATAAATAACTTTTCAATCAAACTTCGAATTGTGAGTTCCAAATGATATTTTATGTATTCGATATTTAAGAAATTATTTTCTATTAATAGATCATATAAAGTTTCTTTAATAAACAAATAAGATATTGCACCATAGCACGCAACGCAGCGCTATGAAAAAAAGGAAGTGCCGGTAGAAAGAGGCTTTACTTCACTCTGGAGGCCTATTACGGTTACAACGTGAGTATCTGTCATTATAGCGATACCATTAGCGTAATTGAAAGAAAATGAATAAGTCAAATTTCATTATTAAATATATTAAACATTTGAATACATTCATTTGATATTCTATTATTTGCATGGCCAAATTATATTGTCTATATTTTGAGATCCCGTTTGTTAATTACTAATTACTAATTAGCCACATGTTATATACCAGTTTCAAATATTTATATTGTTTAAAATTTAGAATTTAGTTCATATAGCTTAATATCCATATAAAATGCATGTTGATTAATGATTCAATAGAATATAGATTGGCCCGGGTATACCTTTGAAATTAAAATACAGTGTTTAGCAATATTATTATTAATTTATTATTATTATTGCGTATTGCACAACAAATATTACAAATATTATATTGCATCTATTGTCAGAAGGCTGGTACAGTCCCCTGCACTTGTTCCCTTTTCTACTCCGTTGTTTTGTAGCTCCAAATTCATTTAATAAACCTCTTTCCATATATAGTTAATTCAAGTTCTTATAAATAAATAACTAAAACGGAAACCATTACAAAACCTAACACTTAATCTTTCACAGGCACTTGTGTGATTTTGAATTTTCTATTATTTTTAGTTTTCCAATTCAGACATTAGTGTGATTTTGAATTTATAAGTCATCGTGGCATATCGAGAACCTGAATCTGTTGAGTCAACAGATGTTAAATCTGTTGATGTCAACAGTGTTGACATTGTCAAGGTTGAAACTGCCAGTGCCGAGAACTCTTGGCCCCGCATGGACGACTACTTCTTTATCAAGTCAAGGGAGGGAGACAAGTTGATTTTCGACTGCAAGCTGTGTCTGCCCAGGACTGTGCTAATCAAGGGGTACATGACAAGCCTCAGCAACCTCAAGCAGCACATCACGGGGACCCATCCAGCCAAGTTAATGCAGTTTGAGGAGAAGGTAAAAGCAGGTCCATCTCGTGGATAAGCCAAGAAGAGGTTTTCTTCTGGTTCCAACAGTGGCAGCAGCACTTCGGAATTATCGTATCTGTTTCGCCTTCCTTCTTGCAAGAAAGCACGCAGCAAACCATTGCCGAGTCCTTTTGTATCGCTGCTACTTGCAGTGGCATTCTCCAGGCTGCTGAGGGTCAAAGGATTGTGGACCTGTTCGTAGCTAACATGCTGCCACTCCACGTTATAGAGTCTGACACGTTCGAGAGGCTGATTAAGACGCTGAACCCCAGAAAGAGCTCCATGTCGAGGAGGACACTGGGCAGGCAAATCCTTTATTTGCATACTGACTTGAAGAGGTCTTGATCAGGTAATTGAATGAGTGATATAATTTTATCTTTTTTATACTTGAATTCCTTTATATTCTTAATATTTAAATTTTAAATTAAAATTTAAAACTTATATTTTTTCAAATTTCAGAGTTCTTGGCAATGTTAAGTGGGTGGCAACCACAGATGACTGCTGGTCTGCCCACAAGAAAGGCTACCTGGGCATGACTGTCTACTGGTTCGACCCCATCACTAGGTATAAAGCAGTGATCACGTGCATCAGGCTGAGAGGCCATTATACCTAGGATGTGCTTGCACATCTATGGTCAACGTCTACTATAATTCCACATTGAGAAAAAAGTCACCAGGTTAAATAGTTGATAGTATATTAATGTTACTTATTAGGCTATTAGTCTATTAGTTCTCTTAACAATTTGTATCATAAATTTTTTCACATAAATTGTAGATTATTTTTATTTATAAATTCAATTTAATTGTAATATTTAATGACGGTAATTTTCTAAAAAAAATTAGCCTGTCTTTCTATTCCAGGACTAGCACAGACAATGATAGAAACTTTGTAAAGGCCTTTGTCCAGTTTCCGGCAGAAGATGACATACTGTCAGTCCTGCCAGTGGTTCAGAATGTGGACACCGACCCTGATGCTACTGCTGAGGCTACCCTGTTGGCAAGATCTGTGTACGAGCAGAAGTTGAATATGTCTCCCTGGAAGACGCCCTGGCTGTGCCTGGCGATGTCGACGCTGTCGTTGGCAATCCCATCAACCTGTGAGCTCACACGAGGTGTGCTAGCCACATCTTCAACCTAGTGGCCAGCAAGGATGCAGATGCTGCAATGCAGAGTGCAGTGTTCAAGAGGCCCACCAGGGCTGTCATGGCCAAGGCACGTGCTCTCTGGAACCACCAGGATCGCAGCATTGTGTCAGCAGACAACATCTACACTGAGGTGGGTAGGAGGCTGGTCTTTTCGAACACGACGAGGTGGTACTCCACCTATGACTCTGTAGTGGTCCTCAACATCATCTTGGAGACTAATAGGCTTGTTCTCCCCAGAGTCATGACCCAGTTGAAAGTCGACAGCTTCAGCGATCAGGATATTAACTTAATGAAGGAGTATGTGAAGGTAATAAATAAATCATAAAATAATATTACATATATATTATTATAATATATATATATATAATATATATATATATATATATATATATATATATATATATATATATATATATATATATATATTATTTTTTGTTAATTTCTATAATTTAACAATTCTCCATTGTTTTATTTCCAGGTCATATGACCTGTGGCCAAAGATCTAGGGGAAGGAATAAACCTAACTTGGGACTCCTCTGCGAACATTTGCTGCAAAAATCTTCAGGCTCAAAGACTTGAAGATGAGGAATGCCAGCTGGCTGTTGCATTTCACCCCAGGTTTCGCCTCATCTGGTTGGATAAGTATGACAACATAAAGCTCGCCAAGGTGTCGAAAAGCATGGAGCGTAAGATCGAGGAGGCTATGATGCAGCAGTTTAACGAAGTGAACAGCAACAGTGGAGACAGCAACAAAGAGGATGATGATGATGACTTCTTCAGAGGTGCAACCCACGTAAAAGAGAGCAGCAGGAGCCAAATATCACTAAATATCAAGATCTGGTTGGAGACCAACTCCAAGGACTTGCTGATAGATTCTGCCTTCTTGGGTGAGCAAGTGTTGCTGGACTTGTTCATCAAGTTTAACACAGCCATGCCCTCCAAGGCTGCAGTGGAGCATTTTTTCTATGGGCAAGGACACCTTGAGGGCCAAGAGATCATCCCTGTCTGATGAAAACTTTGGCATGCTAATTTTAATGAAGGGCAACATGAAACTCATGAACAAAATGGAGATTGAGAAGAAGAGGAAAAATTAAAATATATATATATATATATATATATATATATATATATATATATATATATATATATATATATACATATATATATATATATATATATATATATATATATATATATATATATATATATATATATATATATATACATATATATATATATATATATATATATATATATATATATATATATATATATATATCGTGCTTTTCATTTATTTTAGGCCACTTTATAAAAAAAAATTTGTTTAGTTTATTACTAATATTGTGTTTCATTTAAGTTTTTTACCCTTTTCTGGATCTAAAAGCGTTTCAAAACTTAAAAAGGTTCAGGACTATGAAATCAGCCTTTTTTAACTCTAAAACCATTAAAAAGACCAAAAAGGATGATTTTATAGTTTTAACACTTCTTAAACGGGTTTTTAGGTGGTTTCAGAGAAAAAACTGATATTTTGTCTTTTTCTTTAAAAAAAATTAACGTTAACGATTTATTGATAACTTCCGCTACATTTTTAAAGAATTAACTGATTAACGGTTATCGAAGTTAATTTTTTGGTTAAAGGATTCACGGTTAACAAGTTAACGTTTTGATTAACGGTGCTCACCTGTTTCTGTTCTGCCCAACTCTTTATTATTCCTAATATCCTCTAAGTCATAAAATGGAGAAATTCTATCTGTATTGTTACACACACACGCATATTGTGTGTGTAAGGACCCCCATGAGAGGAAGCCCCATCGGAAATACCCCTCTCTTGTTTTAAGACCACGTGTGCCAAACATAAGAATTTTAGAAAGCTCGAGAAAGAATCCGTCCCTCGCTTAATCACCCGTCACAGCTGTGGTTGCATTCAGACGCCACTCATCTCCCCTCTCCCCTCGATAACACCGTGCGCAGCCACATTAACCGTACCCCCATATCACGAAGCAAGTTTCATCGTCTTGAACGACACATTTTCATGAAATGTGTTTGCGTAGACTAGCACCAAGAATCTCCTAGGGACCACAAGGCCCTGAGGTGTCTATCGGATCAGCCAACCAGGTATTTAACTTGAGGCTCACCATCTCTCGAGGATATTGAAACCCCGTTCAGACTGCCGTCTGTTTCCTGAGAACTTCTGTAACCCGTCGTCCTACTTCATCGAAGATCTCGCGGGCAGATCTACCTTCATTAAGCTTTGACCACTGTTCAAAGAAAAGTTATCGAGCCCCCCTAATTCCCGGAGAATTGTGTGGCACTCTCATCTTCACCACCCTGTCAAGATTCCTGTTATTTCGAGACTAAAACTGCCTGCCGATCTGCAGAATCATCTCAAGTTAAGAGTACGTCTCTCTGGAGTAGACAAAATCTTATTCTTCATCACGAAGTAATCCAACCCCCACTTCGAGACCCTCTCTTTAGGACTCCGCGAAGTATCTTCTTAAAGACCTGCGTCGTTGTCTCCCCGCCATCGCCAATTCGCCAACTCTTAAAGGTAAAGCGATCTTGTATGGTCATCCCCAGATTACCTTGTTAATCTCCACATAATTCATTTAACTACCTTTATTAATTTGTTCACCTCTTTTGTATACGAGTGGCGGTCAATAAGTTTTGCAAATACGTAAGGCAAAACAGAGTAAGGAGGTCGGCTGTTTATGGGGGTGTTAGAACAAGTTATGACAAGTCACGACCTGCAGCCGCACGTTCCTGCCTCATCTATTTAAGAAGCAGTAGCTGATCGCAGATCGTCAGTCACAAACTTTTAAACAATGGAGATGGTTGAGCACCGCGCAGTGATTAAATTTTGACCAAGGAAAGAAAGAATGCAAAAGAGATCCATGGTTGCTGTATACACCGACACCGCCCCTTCCAATGCAACTATTACTGGCTGTAATAGGAAGTTTCACCATGGTCGTGAGTCCCTTGAAGATAAACTCCGTCCAGAACGCACGTCAGACGTGACCAATGAGGACAATGTGGCCTGTGTGGAGAGGATGATCCTCAAAATTTAACGGGAGAAGGTCGAAGAAATCGAGCGAGAACTTAGAATATCACACGAAAATGTTATCAACATCATCTACGACAATTTGGCCATAGCTAAGGTCTCTGCCTGTTGGGTCCCTAGAAACGTCACTCCCCATGATCGACTTCAACGTCGTTAGAGTCCACAAGACCAGAGTTGCACAAGCTGCCCTGCGCGAGTGTGGATTCAAGGAACTCATATATCCCCCCTACAGTCCAGATATGGCCCCTAGCGACTACCTTTTATTCGGCCATCTCAAGGTTGCACTCCATGGACGCCGGTTTGGGGACGATGAAGATGTCCAGGTCGCCGTCCAGGAGTGGATTGAACGGCAGTTTGGGTATTTCTAGTTGTCGGGAATTCGAAGCCCCATGGACTAGTGGCACAGGTGCATTGAAGTCGAAGGTGTTATATTGAAAAATAATAAAACACTTTTCCTTATATCTCGTTTCCTTATATCCGAATTGCAAAACTTATTGATCGTCCCTCGTATATATATATATTATATATATTTATATATTTTATATATATATATATATATATATATATATATATATATATCTATCTATATATATATATATATATATATATATATATATATATATATATATATATATATATATATATATATAGATAGATATATATATATATATATATATATATATATATATATATATATATATATATATATATATATATATATATATATATATATATATATATATATATATATATATATATATATATATATATATATATATATATATATGTAGTCGTAAGTATTGCTGCTAACCAGGCTGATTTTTAATATCACCGCGAATGCAAGGGCGCAGAAGATGCTCAAGTACATATATTTATTGCTATTTTGGAAACAACGTTTCGGGCAACATGCCCATCTTCAGGTTCTAAGATAAAAATTATAAAGAAAATTAATTATAATGTCATTAAAGTTATGAAAAAGAAAAGAATTTGAACTAAAGGTTTAAATGGAATAAGAAGTTGTGCTTTTTTTCCTATAAAAAATATTAAGAGTATACAACTAAATTTATTAAAAGATGTCTTTTTGTGTATCTTTTAATTAATTTAGTTGTATAATCTTAATATTTTTTATAGGAAAAATATCACAACTTCTTATTCCATTTAAACCTTTAGTTCAAATTCTTTTCTTTTTCATAACTTTAATGACATTATAATTAATTTTCTTTATAATTTTTATCTTAGAACCTGAAGATGGGCATGTTGCCCGAAACTTTGTTACCAAAATTGCATTAAATATATGTACTTGAGCTTCTTCTGCGCCCTCGCCTTCGCTGTGATATATATATATATATATATATATATATATATATATATATATATATATATATATATATATATATATATATATATATATATATATATATATATATATATATATATATATATATATATATATATATATATATATATATATATATATATATGAATCCATTAAACCACATTGAAAGAGATAATGCACTAATTTTTCATTGCAGTAATATTTTTATTACCTTTTTCGAAAAATCCGTGCAGGGAAAAGATTCGAACCAGGCACACTGAGGCAGCGAGCACCGCTTTGATCGCAGTTAAAAGTATGCCGTTAGTAGCGTAGTGTACTAACGGCATACTTTTAACCTTGATCAAAGCGGTGCTCGCGGCCTCAGTGTGACTGGTTCGAATCGCTTCCATGCACGGATTTTTCGAAAAAGGTAATAAAAATTTTACTGCAAGGAAAAATTATTCCGGTTTCTCTTTCAATGTGGTTTAATTGATTTATTTCCATCATTCTCTCGTGCTACTTCGAGAGATATATACATCTATATATATAAATATATATATATATATATATATATATATATATATATATATATATATATATATATATATATATATACATATATATATATATATATATATATATATATATATATATATATATATATATATATATATATATTTATATACGTTGCTCCCTTTTATTCTACATGTTAAATTTATATTTTGGGGGTATTGTCTTTATATAGCCTTTGAGCTGTAACTTGTCAAGTCATTAGTCACAAAACCCGTTGAACTTTAAATCTCACTCTTTATTAATGGCCCTAGAACTATGTCTGTGGTCAGCTGTCTGCTCGTGCTTGTGTTCGACTCTGTTTGCCCAGCAAGTCTACACAGGCATACTTCGACATATATATATATATATATATATATATATATATATATATATATATATATATAAACCCCAAACCCTAACTTTGCTAGGCAGAAGTGGGTATTTGTGGTGCTGCGGTAATCCGGTTCCCCCAAAATATATATATTATATTAAATACTAGTTACTTCACCATTTTTTAACTTAAAATTATATAAAAAGACTACCATCTTATTTATTAAATAATTCTCCTATATTATATAATTTAACAATATATAGTCGTTTTATATTTTATTTATAAAAGAAAGAGAATGGTGAAGCAACTTTATTTTTTATATAATACCAATTCGTTGAAATATAAATTACAATTTTTGTTTAAAATCATCAGATTCGAGTGTTACCGACAAAAGAAAAAAATTATAAATAAATACACGACGGTATTATTATTATTATAGACTATGAGAGAAAAAGCAATCTAATTTACCACATTGGTGCATCATTTTTTGTCACTTATTCTTTCTTAATTTACTTTTAAAATGATCATAATTAAGATATTTAGTATTGCGTTGGCGTTTAAGATTCAATTTTTTATATGCAGCAATAGACCTTAAGCATATCAAGCAACCAAGTTTGAGTTTGAATTCTACAAAAAAGAAATCATTTGTTCATTTTTGCTGAAGCACTTTTCATCTACTAGTTTTCGTTTCTTAGTTGATGGATTACTTATTGGCAATACATGGAATAACTATTAAATACTTATCATGCGTAATACACCAATATAAAAAAATAATTTCCCACAATGGAGCAAATCCTGCTCAATGAACGTTATGAAAACATATTAACCATTTCCAACGCAAGGGAAATGAGTTATAACTTTTAAAATATTTTCCGTCTTTCAATATGCTAATAAATATATAAAATTAATATAAATAATATATGTAAATTATGGTTTAATTTCAACTTTTATATTTTTTTAAAGTGAATAGTAGGAATTATTCAAAATACTGTTTTTATAATATGAGTAAAGTATGGCAACTCTATCCGGAATCGAGACTTCATTGAAATAAATACCGGGTTGGCAAACGCAAACCAAGCATTTACCACGCTTTATAAATTTAATGTTTATGGACTTCATTTACTATTGGCGTGACTTTCTGCGCTTAAGCTTTGGTAAAATTTTCTGGCAAAAGAGGCAAAGTATAATGATAGAATAAGTACGTGAACCTTTACACGCAAACTTGCTTTACTCAAGTGTATACAAAGTAATACTCTTCATTATCACCGACGAAGCCCTATTCGAAGAAATATGTATATGCGCTCACAAGGTTAATTGGAGATTCCTCCTGTTCCTGGCAAGCGAGGTAGCTTCCCCAGAAGCTCCTTTTTTTCTCGTACTTTCTGATCTCTTTTTACCATCTATTTACTTCATCTTATTTCTAACTAGTGCTAAATAACTTGGTCGCCAGGAAAGTCTGAGACGCAGTTGGTATTAGGGTATAAGGAACCCCGGCATGATACAGCGTGGGGTCAGAAATGGTAGGCAGATTCTCGAACACAAGCGTGAACCCATCTGCGGACTGCCGCTAGGGCTAGGCGAAGCTAGGTAAGGCGTCCAGTGACAGCACGAAAACTGGAAGGTATGCGAGATAGAAGGAGAAATAGAGGGCTCTCCTACCTGTGGAACAAGATAATCTTTCTCTTCAACAGTTAACTACTAGGAATCCCATAATAGTGGGGCATACTATATACAGGTGGACTTACCCAAAGGCCTTACGACTTATACCAAATGGAAGAAAGATGACACCGCAACACGTTGTCCAAGCCATTTTCACAGACCTCTTGCCTTCCTTGATTAAATACATCGAGACCTCTAATGGATTCACCGTAATTTGTACCAAGGGGAAGGACGTGGCGCAGTTGCTCTCGACAGCAGCAAGCATAAGCCTAAAAAAACTTGACCTGGAAGCCAAAACTCCGCCGAAAATCACGGCTAAAAAGAGCTAAGTCTGCAGAAAAGTAGAAGCATGGGTCGGGGCTTACACGTGGGAAGAAATAAAGAAAGAATTAATCGAAAAACAGAGGCGGATCAAGATTCATGAGGTAATTAAATTCAAAGAACACACACACCTCTTTAAGGTAGTATGTGAAACAGCGGAGATGGCAGCGAAAGCAAAAGAAAAGGCATTGATTGCCTTCAGCATGATGATTCCATCTGCTAATATCCATAGAGACACATTTGTGAACATCCAAATGTGCTTTAATTGTTACGCCTACGAGGACCACAGCTCGGCCAACTGCCCTCATAAACGTAGAATTATTTGCTCTGAGTGCGCCACAAAAGGATACGATTTCAGGGGCTAAAATTCATCAACGAACATAAGGTGTTAACTGTGGAGGTAACCACCGGACGATGGCAATGCAATGCCCGAATAGGTAAAAAATAATTAAAAGGAGAAGGAACAGCAGGAAAAAAAAAACACGGGTGGTAATACTTCGTATGCAGCAGTAGTGAAATCCCATGGAAACAACGCAGCAACACTATTAAACATCTTGGGAGGCATGTTTGGGAAGATTTATGCATGCGTGATTGACGATCACGTTCAAAATGCATTACAACTTGGAACGTATGAGAAGACCCTGAACGGACTTCTGAAGGTTAACGGTCTGGAACTGATTATTGTCCCACATGACTTTAACTCAGCAACGATTTTAACTATGCAGGTGGCAGGGAAGGACGCTGACGAGAACGCCCAGGAAGAGGAAAGTGCATTGAAAACCGACGAGGGAAGCAGCAGGGAGAAAGGCAGTTCAGATTCAGCCGAAGAACAACCCAAGTGGGTAACAAGAAAAAAATAACGTGCGAAAGGTTCCACTCAACCCTGCTCTCAATATCACGAGAAAGAATACCCTTGCCAACGTAAAAGAAAGCAATTAAAGAAACGGAACTAAGCGCCACTTATTTCTAAGGTCGACTTAAAACGATCAAATTGATCGGCAACGCTATAGGAACTATCCAACTACAATGGCCAAGCAAAACCTAAATAAACTACAGATTAACGTCAACGGATGGAGGAACAAAAGACAAATATTCAGAAACATTTTTAGAAGATTCGACCTGGAAATCATTTTAATTTCTACACACGGAGTAAACTTACCAAACGATGAAATAAAAATATGGAATTACTATGTATTAGCCGTAAACCCCACAGGGCAAGGACAAGAAGGGGCTGCAATAGCAATCAAAGAAGGCATCGAATACAGAACTTGCGACGAACTGGATGAATCATACATCGCAATCGAAGTAAAATTGGAACTATCGAGCATCGTAATAGCAACGGGATATCAACCGCCTAGGTGAGATAATTTGTCAAATAATAACTTCATTAATATCTTTAATAGCAGAAACATGGTAATACGAATCAGAAAAAGCGTCTATTCGCAAAAGGAATCTGCCAACGACTGGGCTCAGAATACCATACCTTTGTGACAAGAACCACTGCCACACATCCGGATATCTGCTTAGGAAATAATTATCTACCATGCAACTATTATATGAGACCAGAAGATATAACCTGTACATATCATACTGCAACTCTTTTCACAATACACCATATACCAATTTAAATCTCAGGTAAAGTAAAAAACGCCTTCCATAGAGCAGATTGGGAGAGATACAAAAGAGAATTAAACTCATTCGAACCTAATCCTCTAGAAGACGCAACTTTGGAAGAGATAGATACTGAACTAGAAAATCGACAATGATGCACCAGTGAAGGAATTTTTAAAAAAGGTAAACAGATGAAAGGCAAAGCAAGAGCAAGGAAACTGCTAATCAAAGACAACCACAAGGATTTAAAATAGAAGACGAGGACATGATAGGAACATTATTCAAGGAAAACTGGGAGAGGAATTTTTGCATAAGCGAAGAAGATAATGAAAAATTCGACACAGAATTTGAATGAGACATCACTGCAGCGCTCAACGAGGATGCAGAGAAAATTTCTTCTCATCCAACTGTAGATGTTAAAAGAGAGACCCTGGAAGGTATCGACGAAAAAATCACAGTGCAAGAGGTCAAGAATACTATTTTGCAGTTTTAGCTAAAGTCACCAGGAAGATCAGGACTCACTAAGAAGCACTACGAAATAATACCCGAAAGTATACTATAGGGCCTTACTTTTATTTTTAAAACCATTCTAAACACCAAATACTTGCCGAAGGAATAAAAGGCCGCCAAGATGAATTTTATTCCTAAAGAAAGAAAAACACCAACGAGGGACAACTATAGACCAATCTCTCTACTTGACTTCATCGGGAAGGTCCTTGAGAAGATTATAAACAAACGACTAAGTGAGCACCTAAAAGAAAACAATTTACTGAATAAGTTTCAATTTGGATTCAGAAAATAGAGGAGCACGGAAATGGCACTCACGGTCATTACCGAAAAAATAGCCAAATCGAAAAAAGAGAAAGCTAGCGTTGAAATCGTCTGTAGGGACGTTTCAAAAGCATTCGACAGAGTTTGGATTGAAGGAATGCAATTAAAAACACTATAACTATGTATGAATGACAAAATGGAAAGACTCATATGCAATTAGGTGTCGTATAGACGTGTATATATCGAGATTGGGAACCACCGAGGGAAAATATTTAAGATGAAGGCTGGTTTGCCTCAGGGAGAGTGACTGAGCCCATCACTATACTCAGTGTATACCTAAGACATTCCACCACCATTTACACACCGATGCCTCAACATGCAATTCGTAGATGACGTCACACAAATCGTCGTCTGACCCTACAGGAACCCAGAAATGCAGGCAAGATTAACAGCAGATGAAATAAGGAGGATTACTGTTTACGAACGAAAATGGAAAATTAGCACTAACCGAACATAGTTCAAAATAGTGCTAATTTATAGGAAGAAACTCAAAGACATATACTTTGAAGGACATATATATGAGTACGCAGTGAAACCAAAGTACTGGGACTGACACTTACCAGGACAGGATACTCCAGACATTTTAAAGAAAGAGTTGAAAAAAGAATATGGAGAATGAAACTACTATATAAGCTCAAGTCCTTTAGTCGGAGAAACAAGAAGAAAACATACCAAGCGATCATCTAGTCAGCAATGATTTACTCAGTAATACCTATGTACACCACTTCAAAGAGTAGAATTATGGAACTACAGATAATTCAAAACAAGGCAATATTAATAATCACCGGCAAGAGAACAAGAGACAGAAGAAGAGAAAGAGACCTACATAGATAAGTGAAAATGAAACCAATTAACAAGATACTAGAAAAAAGAGCAAAGAAGCTAAGTCAACAAACACAACAGGAAATAGGAGAGGAGATAAAGAATTTAATCACCGAAAGAGAAGAGGGGCGTGCACATAGCCTCTTCCCCACTTATACAACTCGGTTCGATCAAGAAGAGGATGAATACTTCACGGGCTAACACGCAGTTAAGAAGAAAGCAAGTAATAATTTGATTATTTAGAAGTCAGAAGGAGAAAGGAAAGGAAACAGGGAGGAAAGAAATAGAAAACTAAGGAAGTAAAACTAAAACAAGAGTTAGAGCAAGGATAAAACCTTATCAGTAATGGAAATATAAGAACAATAAAAACGGGTTGAACGCCTAACAGCAATACAAAGAACAATATACCTAAAGCTCAGTCATACACCAACTTAATCTACCGTATTTCTGAACTCGACATTCTAAAAGGAAAGAGATTACCATGACCTCCATGCAACTTAGCATTCAATTGCAACTCTAAAACCTCCTATTTCTTCTCTCTACATTTTTTCTCCTATCTTTCATATCTAAAGAATATGTGGGAAAGTGGCACTATAGTAAGAGTGAATAGGTAAAGGATATAATACACACCGTGGTTCTATTCCACGTAAAGATGTAGGCCCACCGACCAACTTGGTCTCATTCAAGTCTACTATGCTTCTTCAAACTTTGATATCTCTAACATTTCCTCTTCCTCTCCATCACCTACTTTCCCTTCCAGTATTCTGACAAGACTACGGAGAGGAGAGGGGAGACTTTGTGGCCGGGCTCCCTTTCCTCTCCCTCCTGTCATCTCAGGATGACCGAAGTAGGGAGGGGTAGGAACTGACAATCTTTCTCTATCTCTCCTTTCACACCTTTTCCCCTACCCTATTCTATTTACTAGTTCGGCATTTGGCTACTCAGAGCAAAGTGACCTTAGTACATTCGAGGGATATTTTCCATAATTTATTACGATTTCATTTAATTTATTAGAATAAAACAAAAAATAGCTAAAATTAAATGTTAAATATTAAAATTTCTAAGCCGTCATTAGCATTTTTAATTTTTAGTGTTTTTTTTTAATCTTTTTCAAAGTATCCTAGTACTAGGTAGTTTTTAATACGGTGACTAATGCCCAAGTAGGCAGTCACCAGATGAGCTCTTAAAATTAAAAAAAAAATCACTCAAGGAATAGATGGATGATCCAATTACAAGGATCAACTTGAAACAAAATTCTAGAAGGACGTTGGATCTTTTTGTATTTGGTGCACGTTTTTCGATCTTTTTGTAAACTAAAAATTCTCCGAAATATTAAATACATTCTGGAATCAGCGTAAGAAACTGCATTAATGGCGAAATTTAAAAAGTGATTGGAGAACGTAGTCTAAACATAACCCGATTGCACTAACTTAACTTAACTTTAAAACTAATAATTTCTCCCCAAGAGAAATACATATTTAGAAGCAGCGTAAAATACGGAATTAACAGGTGAAATTTTAAAAAATCTTGCTTTCTTCTAGTTAAAATACTAAAAGGAACTCATTAAAAATTTATTTAACAAAAGAAATACCCAGAAAAATAAAATGAAGTTAAATTAATTACATTTCCACAAAATAAAATAACATTAAACCTCCATTTTATAGAGCGTAAGCCGTGAAGACGGTAATAGTTCATAGAGACGCAAAATGTCAAACTAAAATGTTGACGTATGTTTAATAACGCAAAAAATTAAAAAAAACAAACGAATCTGCTGCGAATGACTGGGAAAAAGAAAGAGTTAATTAATTTCAGAGCATTTTATGACACCAACTAAAAGAGGCCTACTAAAGTGTACCTATGAAATCCTTCCTTACAATAAGTTGTCTGGTGAAAATAAATGGTGTCGGTAGACGACGCAGAAGAATTAATTCGCTCTAAAAGTGTGCTGTGTAAGGCAATCTGAAAGGAAGAGAATATCAAATAATAAGGTTACGAGACGAGAGGAAATGGCGAAAAATATGAGCCAGAAACTCATGCTCGTCAATCGAACGATGTAATTTTAAGTTGAGATTGAGCTTCACTGTAAGTTCTTAGGTTCAATCTCTTCTCATTCAGTAAGAAAGAGAAACGTGTAAGGTATGTGATACGATGCTCCTCGAAGGACCAACGTGAGAGGAAGCCCCCACGGAATACCCCTTTCAGCTTTTTCGCTCCAAACTACGTGGTCTTTGGCGTGGGAATTTTAAAATCATCGAGAAGGAAGCAGTCCCGCGCTGAGTCATTCGACCCAGTTGTATTTACTTATTTGGGAAGCACTTCGCTCTCCCCCTCCCGCGTTAACACCGAATTCTAACCCCATGCCTCACCGGCATTTCTGTTTCCCCGCCAGCGGGGCCGTACTAACCTAACCCCATATTCCGAGGCAAACTTCGCTGTCCGATCTAACTCGTTATCTCGAAGTAAGTTTGCATAGACTGACGTCAAGAATGGTTTAGGGACGGCCATGCCCTAGGGCTATCAAACGGACCAGACACCTGGCTATTTAACCTTGTGTCCGCCATTGCTCGAGGAGATAGAGGGTCTTCCCTTACCTCCGTCCAGACCGTTTTGTCTGTTCTCCAGCAAAGTCCCGAAAACCCTTTTCGAGGCGTACCTTTTCATAAGATGTCACCAGCAGATCTCCCTTCGTAAAGATTTGGCCTCTTTTCAGAGGAAAGCTTATCGAGCCACCTTCTTTCCTGATAACTCTGCGGCTCCCCTCATCTCGCACCCCCTTCCTTTAAAGACTTCCGTTCCTCGCGTCTGAGACTCCCTGCCGAGCTGCAGAACCATCTCGTGTTTGAGATTCTATTTCTCTGGAGCAGAGAAAGTATAGTTCTTCAACAAGAAGCACTTAAACGAGTCCTCCTCGTTTGAGGAGGACTCACAGAAGTATCTCCTCGAAGACCTGTGCCGTTGATCATTTCCCTTCGAACACCACTAAGCTTCAAGTTAGAGCGATTTTGCGTTCTAATTCCTTGATTGCATCTCCCGTCAATCGTCACTTGCATCCCCTTTTGAATTGACTTCCCGTTCAAACTTAAATAATTTCCATTGGTCGAATTAACGATAATTTTTCACTCCCCGCTTAGCTCTGTCATATTGTAAACTGTCACGATCCAATTAATTATCCTTATTAAGCATTTTGTTTCCCTTTTTGTATATATATATTACCCGTTTATTTTATAAATTAAAATTGTATTTTGGGGTCTTGATCTTTATATATCCTTTGAACTGCAACTTACAAGTCATTAGATAAATCCCAGTCAATCGTAAACACACTCTATAAAAATCAAGGAGGCGGCCTCCTACTCCTTTGATTGCTCCAAAGCATATGTCAAACGGCCTCAAGTCGGTTATGTGCCCGTGTTTGTGTATGAGCCTTTGCTCCGAACGGGTCTTCACAAGCATACCTCGACAAAGTATATCCCTTATCAATAATAGACCATTGCCGAAACAGTAAGATGAGAATTCTCTTCTCTTCTCTTTAATATTGTTGTGATCAAGAAAAATGAGCTGTAACTGGAAGAATGCTATTGGTTTTTGTTAAAGGAGTATTGAAAATACTCTTTAGGGAGTATCTTCTGCTCTGTTTGGGCAGTCACTTATTTGGCCAGAGGTACTCAAATTAACTCGTCCTAAATATTTCGTTCATTTCCTCATACTATCTTCTTATTTTATTAGTGCCATTATTTTTAAAGGATTTTAACTTATTCAACAGCAATTCGTTCCTTCATCCATGCCAAAAAAAATCATTTAAAAATTAATTTATTTTACTGCACTAGTTATTGCATGGATTGCAGATATTAGCTGTGCTGTAATTACTTGGAAAGTGGGCTTTTTATGTCGATTAATTGCAGGTACGAGTTCGTTTTACTCTATTAAATGACTTTACGAGCAGTGGGTCTGTTACTCATGCACAACTGGCTGGCGTATGACTCATTAAATTTTACTCTTTTATCCCAGTAAGCAAAATAACGAATTTATTGAATTCAATTTGTTACTTTCTTTTCAATAAATATTATTTAACCAAGAATTAATAAGGAGTTTCCTGCAAATAGTCTTCAAATACTTTGATAATTTTATTGTATCAATACTATCTGCCGTAATATAACATACTTTATTATCTAGCAATATGTAAGTTTCGTTTTTTGGGGGTTTCCTTTTCATATGATGAAAAAATCATATATTTTCTTTGGTTTCCATTGTGTTAAAATGCCTGCTTAGAATAATAACAATGTAAAAGTTTGTTCTTCGTTTTTTAATTACGTTATTTAGAGTATATCATACTTCTGAGACAATATATTCAAGGGACTTTTCAAGTAACTTTGCATGTTTATTTTTTATTATTTTTACGCACTTCGAATTCTACCATTATATATTATATTAAGTAATTGTTTGTCCCTATCATCTCATATTTGGCACTCGAGCAGATTATTTTATGGCATCCCTTTCTTCTCCTGTAGGTAAATGTAAAAATAAATAGGCAAAGATGGAAAAAATTAGCTTAAAATGAAATTGTTCCCACAAAAAAAATCAATTGGTTTCAACTTCTTAACTATTGGTTTAAATTCACACTAATGAAGTATGAAGAAAAATTCAATGTGAAAAAAAATTGTTTTATTTGAAACTTTAACATTAAAACAAGAAACGAATTGCTTTTGATATTAAGTTACGTTTATTTAATCAAATAGGCTCAGAGAGACATTGGAAACATATGAAGGGCTTTACAGTATGCCCAAGGAAACGACACACGATGCAAATAAAAAGGCCAACAACCGCAAGGCAAAAATCCACCCCCGTCAGCTACAAGGTTTTGCATAGTCTCTATTTTTTAAGAGACACATTCCTCCTTTTCTCTTTTGCTTTCTATTTATGCATTATAATTTTTTTTCTTCCTTTTGTGAATCTTTTCTCACTTATTGAATATAGCCATTTAATTTAGTCACCTTGTTAGTTTGTTTCAAATTTCTTATTTTGTATTCTTCATTTCTTTCTTCCTTTAGGTTGCAGCTGCTGGTTTTTGCTGAGACTTTGTGACGTAATCTCCCTTTCTTATGCAGTTTCACGTTTATCTCTTTATTTCTATTCTTCTTTCTAACCTTGGTTTCCACAAACATCCCTTTCCAAGGTTAATTATTTTGAATTTACTATATGACAAACCTTGGAGTATTTTTTCTTTATGTTAATTATTTCTTCCTTTATTGTATTAATTCTATGTTTTTAGGAGGTTGTGATTGCTTCTGAATGAATGCTTCTCTGACCATGAGCTAATTCACCTCTTCGTTTTTCTCTTTCCCTTAGATTTGTCGTCTATCCTTGTCAAAAGCCTATTAATCTCCTACTTCAAGTTAGTTAAAGTAGTATAAATCGTAGTTAAAACATATTATTATTTTAATTCGTCTTGATTACTTTATTCGGCGATTTGAGTAACTTGGTTAAAATTTCAATCTTTTTCAACAAATTATACAAGCTAGACAACAGACTACAAGGTGCTTGTCACGTTTTATATCTGGTGTACACTTGTGGTAGGAATTCACGTATAGTAATGAGTCTACGCTTTAAATGATTTCCATTTGCGTATTGGATGTTGCAGAAATTGCTAAATATCCCACAATACAATATTGAAGACCAAAATGAGAGCAAAGATAGTGTAGGGAAAAAACTCCTTTTATGACTTTTAGTTTGGTCTAATGAAGAGACTTACTTGTTTTAAACTCAGGATCCTCTCATATGAATGCCTTGGGTAATGTCACATTGAAAACTCATTGTAACATTCATATTATATATTAAATCAATCTTAAACTATTAACTGTTTTGAACTAAATATGTTAAGTTAAAATCAGCATTTTAAATCTTTATTCAAGTAGTATTTCTCAATTTAACAGTTCGTATGTGTAGAAATTTTTGTAGGAATTAGAAAAATGAGCGGTGTTTTGTCGGTTTATTGATGAAGCTCTGCTCCAAAAGTTCTAAATTGATCGTGTTGTGTTTTGCTTAGCGTTGCAGGCCACTCATAGACTTTGCTTTATTTTCTGTTCCAATTCTTTCCTGATAAGCTCTCATCGTAACCTTCACAGTTAGGAAGTTCTTTTTGCGCAGACAAAGGATTTATTTAAGAAGCCTCACTCCTTATTGAACATTATTTTATTAAATTAAGCCTTCACTGGTAAATTATAATTTCAACCATGCAATGGCTTCACCACTCCCGCCAATTATCATAATTTTTAAAAGGAACTCTAAACTAAATTTCCCCGCTTTCAAAATATTACGTTGCTAAAATATAGTTATAGAAGAAAATATATGCAAATAAATTTTCTGAACTTCACCATTTGTAATTCTTTGGGTTGTAAAATATTCACAAAATTTCGATAATATTATTTATTTCCGAACTTAACCATTTTGTTTTGTGTTTAGTGATAAAACTTTGAATTTTAAAAGTCCAGCGCTACACTCGAATTTTTCGATCTATCAATAAACTCGTAGAAACAACTTTAATAAAAAGATATAATATACGAATAACCATCCTAATAATTTACTAGTGGTCTGTTTTTCATATCTATCCTTATTTTCTAGGCCTAAAGATAATCAAAACAATGGAATTCCTTTGAAATTCATCTAAATCTTGATTTAGTATTTTCATTTTGCTTTATTTTTTTATGGTAGCTACTTCCTCCTGATTAAGATTAAAATTAAAATTATATTTTAGAAAGAAGTTGAAAAAAATTAAAATATAAGAAAAAAAATATAAACAGCCATATCTTAATCATCTTCTCTAACTATATTTTAAGAACAGGATTTTTTGAGAGGTCAAAAAATATTAATCATTTTTTTACTTAGTTAATGAATGACAGTATTAAAAATTAAAAATCAAGTTCGATCCAACTTTCGAATATACGATAAACAAAAAGCAGCCATGCATAAATTTTAATCAATTTTCTGAACTTGACGAATTGTAATTTTTTTGCTTTAAAAAATTCCAAAAGATTGGGAAATATATTTATTTTCCTGAGCTTCGCCATTTTGTTTTTTTTTCAGATAACAAAGGAATTTTAAAAGTGCTTTGGAAGAAAAAGGTAAGAATTTTTATCGTTCACTAAAATATTATTGGATAAGTTATAATCAATATTTAGAGAAAAAACGATCCTTCTAAAGAAAAACTTTCAAATAAACAACGATACAAAATATAAAGTTAGGGATAAAACCTTTTGAAAATAAGTTTATTATATAGGGTGTCCCCCCAAAAATGTATACACACTTTAAATAATTGTAAAGGTGGTGTTTATTAAAATACATTTCATTTTAAAATTTATAATTATTTACAATTATTTAAAGTGTGTACACATTTGTTCATTCACTCGTATTATGGTTTGTATTTATTTTTAAAACGGGATTTTTTGGAAAGAAGTGCATAAATAGTAAATTTTTTTGCTTAGTTATTGAGTAACCTGGTATGTTTTTGCAGTTTTCTAAAATTAAGATATTATTATTAGTATTATTTTAATAATTGGTGAAGTTCATAACCATAGATGCTTTTTAGTAGCGTGCGCTTATTCGCGTGCGACTCTATATCTCACTCTCCGTTTCCGGTCTCCGTTTTGCTTTTTATGTTTTTGATAATAACATTATAACTATTCAGCCGATTCTAACTAAATCCAAAGCTTTTAAGTTGTTTTAGTTTCTTTTTCGAAGGATATAATTACCAAGGTCCTCTTTAGGTTAGCCAGGGAATTATTGATAGTTTTATAAGTCGTAACGTCCTAATCAAAATTAATGGCAGAGACAACCTTGGTCAGTAGACCTTGTTTATTTTTATATTTTTTATTCGAAATTTTTATCCAAATTATTTATAAAATAGACTTTATTTTTTATTCCTAATCAGGACGAAATATCTACTTGCGCCTAAAAACGAGTAGAGCTAAGTGAGAAGTCGAGAGACCGCTCATTTCGTCCCTAACAATTTATTTTAAGAACTGGAATTTGGGGATAGGCTAAAGAAAAAGAAATGCGAGAAGAGAAGAAGAAAAATAAGAGTAGGAGAATAAAAAGACAATGAAGGTGAGGATGAGGAGAAAAAGAATAAAGAACTACAGAACTACAGAATCTAGGACCAGCAAAGACTCTAAGGTCCACTCGAGGCTAGTCCGCTACACTAAATCCATAACTACGATACAAACTCATCTACGAGTGTATCTCTAACATGCTATATATTTATTTTAATTTTTTATTATTATTATTTTTTTTTAATATATAATCTACTGTACACACTTATCTACATGTGTACATTGTCATGCATATTAACTACTTCAACCTAGGGGTGGGGGGGGTGATAGAAAGTTTTTCTTCTCAACTTCCGCAGCCCTCGACTGCTAGTGGTAAAAAAAATCTAATTTTAGGATAGTAAGACTATTTATAGGATAGGCGGAAAAGAAAATGGATATCTAAACTACACATGAAAGAGAAATCGCTGGCATCATTTGTAGTCATCATTTTTACTCTTGTTGTTCCTCCACTCCAAACTCCTTTTGCAAAGACGTTTTTATTAACTGTCTCAGACCACGTTATATTTATACTATTTAAGTGCGCGTCGAGACGGTTTTTAAACATATTTACCGACGTACTATCTACTACGTGGGTGGGCAGCCTATTCCAAATTTGAGTAATTTTAAACGTAAAATAGTTGAAAGAAGAATGAGAAGAGAAGAAAGAAGTGAAAAAGAAGAAGAAGAGGAGTAGTAGAAGGAGAAGTTTAAGGAACGGATAGTAATGAGGAGAAGAAGAAGAATAGGAATAGTAAGAGAAGAATAATAAGAAAAAGAAAATTTGAGGAGGATGTGCATAGAAAAAATAGTGGAAGAGAAGAAAAGATATAAGTGCAGGAGAAGAAAATAAAATAAAGAAGGATGAGAATAAGAAAGAGGAGGGATTCAGAAGAAAAGGTATAGCAGATTGATAAGAAACAAAAGAAAAGAACAAGAGAGGAGTAAGAGGTAAGAGGGAGACAAAAAGAAAGAACGAAATGGAAAAGGCTTAAGAGAATGAATAGGATCAAGAGTGAAAGAAGAAGAGAAGGAGGAGAAGAAGTAGAGATCGAAAAGGATAGCAGAAAAAAATGGGTAGGAGGAAAAGAAGAATGTGAATAATAATAATTAGTAGAAGAAGAAGAAGAAAGAGAAGAAGGAGAAAAATGAAAAATTCAGGTTTTAAAAGAAAGAAGCTGTTTTAAGATAGAAATTCAGAATTAATTAATTTTTTATCTCCAATCATTGTATATAATTTGGTTTCCCATGTCCTTAGTCGTTCGGGGGGAGAACTAACTTCCAAAAGCCCCCCGCAAATTTTTTTAAAATAGTTTCATTCCAAAAAATCTCACGATGTAAATTTATTTCTGAAGAAGAAGTATGGGTTAATAATTAACAAAGGAAGTATTTATTTAATATAAAGTGTTTTTTGTTTTCTTTAAGTTCAAAACGGGTTTAAGGGGCGTTTAAACAATAGTAAAAAACCCCCAAGGAAATGGAGTTGAAAAAAACAGTTTCAAAGGCCAAATAGCCCTGATGCCAACATTAGCGAGCGCAGAGAAGCCAGCAATGGCTTGTCATAAGAAAATTTCTTAACTTCACTATTTGTAATTCGTTTTGCTTTTGACAATTCGCTACGATTTGATAATCATATTATTTTTTCTGAACTTAATCATTTTCCATTGGTTAATTTATATACAAAAACTAAGAGAAAAATTTAATATTATTCAACCTATCCCAAAACTACTATTCCATAAATATATTGTTAGGGACAAAAGGAGCAGCTTCTCCACTGCTCATTTTGCTGTACTTGTTTGTAAGGGACGCTATTCTCTCCTGATAAAGAGTAAAATTGAAAATCTATTTTAAAATTAACTTAAATAACTTCGATAACACTTTGGAATGTATGAAAAATCAGGCAATGGCTTTGCCACTCCACCTTACTGGGTGCAGCTTGCGCTTTTCTACTAAGATTAAAATTTAAAATCTAAAAAAAGCAGCCATGGTTAAATTTTTATAAATTTTCTGAACTTCACCAATTATAATAATTTTAAAAAGGAACTCTAAACTAAATAATTTTCCACCCTTTCAAAATATCACGTTGCTAAAATATAGTTATAGAAGAAGATATATAAAAATAAATTTTTTGAACTTCATCATTTGTAATTCTTTGTGTTTTAAAAGATTCACAAAATTTTGATACTTATATTTATTCTGAACTTCACCATTTTGTTTTTTAAAATTATATAAGAATTATTAAAAATAACTTTGGTAAAAAACATAAATCATAACCAAACTAAAATCAAATTATTATTCAAATACTTAAAAAAATGTCCTTCTTAAATTATTAGAGTTAGTGAGGATGATGATGATAGTGATAATGATAAAAAAGCAACCATACCTGAATTTTAATAAATTTTCTTGATTTCACCATTTGTAATTCTTGTTGTTTTAAAAATTCCAAAAGTTTGGTTTATCATATTTATTTTTCTGAACTTTTCCATTTTGTTTTTACAAAGTCTAAAGTGGCTCTTAGAAATAACTTTGATAATCTTTTAAAAATATATCTATCTCATTACTAAACTAAGAGAACAAAAATTATCTATTATAGTTCAATCAAACCCTTAAAAAACTCCGTTCTGAAAAATATAGTGTTATGGATTGTCGTGGTACAACCACTCTATACCATACACTACTCCTATATTTTTTGGTGGGGTGACTTAATCACCAACTGCAACGCGAACCATTGAAGGACTGTTCGCGGGGATTAACGACCGACTAAGAGGTCACACTTGAGGCGTTGGGTTTCGAATCCTTATTAATCAAACAGAGTGCATAAATGGTTGGCCAGAGTTACTTAAAAAGGCAGAGAGTATCGTTCAAGGTGAGTTAAAGATGAAACAACAAAAATATTATTATATTTACACAGATCCAAATAAGAATAATAATAGGCAAAAGGGAATTATTTAAATTGAAAGAGTCTCTTGATAATTATTGTGGGAAGGGATTCTCAAATGGAATTAATTGATTAATGTAACTAGACTCAGATCAAAAGGTGGAACTTGACAATACTAAAAATGGAAGGAGGTTTCAGTCTTACGGGTCGATGACTTCGAGGAAGGTCCTTCTTGCGATGAGGCGATGAGGAACAATCCGATGAGGCAAGTGGGGCACGAGCGAATGAAGCAGGTAGGGCACGGTCCAAATGAGACAGGTGGGGCACGATCTGAACCAACTTTCCAATGAATATAGCCAATCTTCAAAGATGACGTTCGACGGGAAATGTGGGAATTCTCTTAATTCCACGGAGAGAGGAATCTTCTTTTCCTCAAAGGTATTCGATGGAGATTTTCTTCGGTTCGATTAAACGAAGGAAGATTGTTGCGCAAATTCAGAGGCTTGCCTTTCACAGAAGCTACCAATTGACTTCGATAGAATCACGGCTGAAGAAGTCCTGCTGTTTGACGAACGCTTACGGATTGAGACGATAAGGACGGCCTTGAGGTGCGTTCTGGACTCTTCGAACTACAGAATAACCCGAGTATTTGTATGTCCGATTCTAAAGGGAAAGCGGGAGTGTAGAGAAAGGAGTCATAAGCTTTAGACATTTTAATCCGGAGGCGGAGTTGATTCATCATTTAGCATCAAGGAGCGAGACAAAACGGCTCTTTCACCCCTCTTCACAGGGTGGGGGAGGGAGCTTGGGACGAGTTAGTAGGATTGGAAAATATATTCCCAACGTAATCAAGAGTCAACAATTCGAGAATGTTCGAACAGGAAATGATGTCGTCTATGGTGGGATACTAATAGCACCTGGTCTCCGATAAGTTTTTTTTGGGGGGGGGATGGATTATGGATTACTTGTAAACTATGATGAGAATTGTAACTTCCTAGTTCCAGTGTAACTTCCTAATTCTAGTTCTAGCTTAAGGATTTACGTGCTTGGAGCTAGGATTCGACCGAGCGCTATATTTACTATTTTCCCTTGTTTACTTCTTTCTGAGCAAAGGTGGACATCGAGAAATTTTGGTATGGGTGTAGTACTACTTTAAATCTTATCAAAGATCACTCTGCCTTTGGATCTTGGGCTAAGGCATTCTGTATACCCAAATACTTGCCTACATTATATTCAATTATTTACTAAAATTAATTGCACTTGGTAGAAATTAGCTATTTTTTAATGCAAAGATTTAACTCTCGAGCTAACACCCATTGCATCAGCTACATCACGTACGTCCTCTTCACTAGTTTCGCCGTGACCATTGCGTTCTTCTTAATCCAGTTAAAGAATAAACCTTGCACCCGTGAACATTAGGTGCTACTCTCCTTACCTCTAAGGTACACTTCATCTGAACATTGAGTTCACTCTAACTTGAGATATAAATTCAGCTCGGAAATTTATTTTAGGTCTCCCTGAAGTTGACAGAGATACCTTTGTGGATTTTAACCTTGAACACATTTCTGTCTTTGATTAATTAGGGTTTTCTTTTTACCTTCTCAAAGTTTAACCTTAATAACTATTGTAGCAGAACTATGTTCGTTGATTAAGGTGTGATTTTTTTCCTAAATTTATTTATGTAGATTCAATATATATTTAATAATTAAATAACAAAGTCTCTTAACCCACCATCGAACCAGGGTTGGTATTCTGATTGCTTGCGTAGTCAAGAGGGAGCAGCTTGTGAGCCAGGTTCTATCTGTGTTATGCGAGAGATCTAGCAAATTCCAGGGATTTCCGTGTTAGTATGCATTTATAACCATTAAATTACCTGCAACCAGTGTTGTTATTTATTTGTTTCTCTGTTAACATAAACAATTCTAGCCAGACGTCACTGGCACGGTCGTTAATCACCCGTGTTCGTTGCTGCGCTATCCACGGTGGGCGGCCTTTCATCAAAGAGTCTCGGTCCACAGGTAACACAGGCTGTAGATCGCGGGATGTTGAATTGTAAAACATAAAAGAAATGGGAAAGCACATCCGTATAGCTACCAGTATAATTTCCCCTTCAATATCCGATAATTCACATCGCCTTGCTATAAGTAATCTTCCGGTGTTCACACTCACACAAAAGACGTCAGACTCTAACTGATAAAGTTTTGAAATTTTCCTTAAGTGAGGGTACTGGATAGAACAGTCACTTGTTAGCACTCAATATTATCTTGGGGACAATAGTGCATCTCTTCTCTACTCGCTACTCAGGGTGATCATTACTTTTCGCTTCTTTAGCTTCATACTTTTTGTACATTTTTAATTTTTGTAATAGTAACATTTCTACCTAGATGTATCACTTTTTTCTTATAGTTTAATCACTTATAATTAATACAGAGAAAGTATTTTCTTCAGTATGGCAGCCGATCTTAGATTTCTTCTCAATGATAATTGTTTTTTAGCAAGCCGTCTTAGTCCTTAGCCACGGTTAGCTCACCTTTACTAGGTGCCTTCACAGTAATGGACGAATAATACGATAGTCATATCATCAGAAATTAAGTGGAAATCTAAGAGAGTATCGGTATAATTCAGAGACAAATTCCATATCTCTCCGTACACCACCGAATACAAACACTCCATTTGCTTTTCTCTGATCATTCATTTTTTATAGATTGAATTTAGCCTTAAGATTAGAAGAGAAAATACCTCATACGTTTGTTATTCACACATACAAATATATCATTAAATTCACCAAGGTTATACATCTCATTACACTATCTTAAAATTTTTACCAATAGTGAGTACTTGGACCATATTATCGACTGGATATTTACCGAATTTATGAACCTTTTAAGCGAAAGCTCGCAATCTTGAATCTTCGCCTATTTCACCGATGGGTGTGTTGTATTTAGTAGCCTAATATGAAGCACTGATAGATATTCGTAATCTTTAACTGAAATATCAATAATTCTAATTATTTCTATACATTTATATGTTCACCAGAAAATATTTCATCGTAGATCTATTTTTTTGTGAATAAACTCTTATACGTTCTTTTTAATGCAGGATATATGTATAACGAATTTATGTCTTATCTGATTTAGGAGAAAAACGATGCAAAGTGGAAGTGGGATTCAAACCGTGCACATTGAGACAGCGAGCAACCGCTTTGATCTAAATTAAACTGCCCTTTAGACCACTCGGATTTATTTCACGTTCATGAGATATATGCATTTGATATTTGCCGCGTGCTTTACTCAATTTCTCCTTTGTCCTTTGAATCCCCAATTAATTCTCTTTCTCCTTCTCGTTCGACCATGCAAAGTGTGCTTTAAAAAGCTTATCTATTCAGAAGATTTTGGTCTTTCGCGTAGCCGAGTGGCCTAAAGGGCGGTTTAATTGAGATCAAAGCGGTTGTTCGCTCCATCAATGTGCACGGTTCGAATCCCACCCAAACTTTGATATTTTTTCCAAGTAAGAAATTAAATATTTCCGAATTAAAATTATTCCGTTTTCTCTTTCTTGCGGTGAAGTTGGATTTATTTCGCCATTCTCTTGCGCTCATGATATATATATATATATATATATATATATATATATATATATATATATATATATATATATATATATATATATGTGTGTGTGTGTGTGTGTGTGTGTTAATGCTATATTGAATTTAAATGTGAATGTCGTATAAAATTCACGGCAATTTAAGTAGAAATTAGTAGATTGTCTATTTTGTGCTTTAGTTTTGTTGTGTTTGTGATCAAATAGTTTTATTCTGGTAGAACACTGATTTGAAAGGTGAAAATATTTAGTTCTCGGAGTTTTGGTCCATTATGTTCCCTTTTGTTGGACGCATTGTAACGTTTGTTAAATATTCCCTATTCTACATAATATTTTTGTTGTGGAAAGTTATCGGAAAATTTCAAAAAAATTTTGATGTTGAAATATCCGGATATTTCATTATTTTTTTTATATTAACTATACTTCTTTTGTAAAACGATGTTATTCGGAGCAAAATATAGAATCGCTTACCTTTCCAATCGGAGTATAGAACGAAGCCAGTAGCGGGCTTTAAGTGGTCTCAACATTTTGCTCTCTTTTAGGGTTTTTTTTTGCTCAGCATCAATTTTTAATGAAATTCTGAGAGACCTGAGACTCGGCACACATGCCTAGAATAAGCAACTAGGCGATTAGCGGCAGTATTTTTTAGTGTTCATTTCACAAATTTTGCTATTGATTTGAACTTAAAAATATATATATTAATTTAAAAAGACCTAAAGTCTCATTCTAAATTTTAAGCAACATTAGACGAAGGATTATTTAGCTATTGAATAAAATTGTAGTCTTTGTGTGCGCAGAATCGGTTTTGCATGAAAAATTACAATCTTGAAGGCACCATTTCTTCCAAACATAAGAACTTTAATAAAAATTACCAGATAAATTGCACTTGGATAAGAAAATACTTTTCACCAAGAAACTCACAAAAAATTAGTAATTTTAAAATCAGGCAAACTGTAAACCTCTATAATTTGAGAAAAACGCGAAGGCAGTGAATTAATTGCCAAGACAATATGTCATATCCTGAAGTGAGACAGAAAACCTGTCAACAAACCATACATTTGCTGCCGAAAAGGTAAATTTGTTTAGCAGTATTAATATATCGAGGAGGAGTGTTTGATCACATATCTGCAGTAGCTAATATTATTGAAATGCTATGAAAAAACGTTGGTACGACACAATCATTTTTTATTCACCAGCTGTTCTTGAAACGGTGATATAACAAATATACATACTTCAGATTGCTATTTTTATTTCCAAAAATGTTTTAAACTTGAACGTCAGATATGTATTTTACCTGCAATCTATGCAGAAAGCAAGCGCAGATAAAGACATTTTTTGACAGTTTAAATCAATAAAAAATTATTATGATTTAGCTTATCTAAAATGAAAGAGAGTGATAATGAGAGAGAGCACGATCAAAGATAAAAAACTGTAAATGGACTATTGATAAAAAATAATGCGATAAAACTTCATATATATATATATATATATATATATATATATATATATATATATATATATATATATATATATATATATACAATGCCCAGCAAAAGTTTACAACTCACCATGAAGAACATACGTTTATGTATTTGTAAGCACGATAGGTAAATGAAACTTTTATTACTGACAGGATATGTATTCAAACAATAAATTGAGTCATCAGGACCATACAAAAACATCAATATAGTTTTTTGTCGAAGAAATACAATTAATTAGTAACGCAAAAGTTTACAACACATACGAGTATATCAAATTGTTTCTTAATATTTAGTAGCATAACCACTGTTGCTAATAAAAGCTTGTTGCTGCTTAGAGTAGTCTCCTAAGTACTTCTTACATGTGTTTGGTTAATATTACCCTATTCCTCCATGCATATTTTGCTCAGTTCAGACATGTTTGTTGGTTCTCTTTTTTGGACTCTAAGCTTTATTTCCTTCCATAGATTTTCAATAGGGTTCAGATCTGGGGATTGACTAGGCCATTTTATAACATTTACACCATTTGATCTAAACTAATTTTGTATGTTTTGCATTATTGTCTTGTTGAAAGATCCAATCCTGTTTCAATGTAAGAGAATGCACAATAGGACGGAGATTTTTCTTCAAGCTTCTTCTATAATGTTCTCCATTCATCCTTCCTTCTATGGTTTCAATATTTTCAACACCTGCGGCACTAAAACAACCCCAGATCATGATCGAGCCACCTCCATATTTTACTCTGTTCTTCGGTGCGTATTCGGTAACTTTTTTTTGTCATACCCTCAGAGCTCCATTACTGCCGAACAGTTCTATCTTTGTCTCATCCGACCAAAGTACGTTGCCCCCAAACTCTGATGTTTACCAACAAACTCTTTTGAAAAATTCAAACGATCACGAACCTGTTTTCTTGTAAGAAGTGGGGTTTTCCTTGGAAACCGTGAGTAGAAGATGCCCATGCTACGAAGCGTTCGACTAAATGTGTCTTTACTCACTGTAACTCCACTGACTTCTAAGTAACTCTGAAGTTCTTTAAGAGTAACCTTGGGTGTTTTACTGACCTTTCTTATTAATAATCTCCCTGCAATTTCGGTTATCTTGCAAGGATAGCCAGAACTGATCAGAGAAAGAGTAGAATTTTGAGACTTCCAGTGACGTATTATCGTTCCAACTGAACTCAATTGAACTACTAACTAACGAGATATTTTTCTATAACCAATGCAACTTTTATGAAGGTCTACAATACGTTTTCGAAGATCTTGATCGATTTGTTTCTCTTTTCCCATCGTGCGAAGGTTTACTGGACGCTGTCTGATAAAGCATGACGCGATAGCTTATACCAGTCCCTAAGTTATGTGCATAAATTAATGTAGTACGTTCTAAAAATTGTAACAAGTTTCTCCTTCTCGAATATTTATGAGTAAATGAGAAAAAATCGATATGTGTTGTACACTTTTGCGTTACTAATTAATTGTATTTCTTCGACAAAAATCTATATTGATGTTTTTGTATGGTCCTGATGATTTTTTTTATTGTTTGAATACATATCCTGTCAGTAATAATAGTTTCACTTATCTATCGTACTTACAAAAACATAAACGTCTATTTTTCTTCATGCTGTGTTGTAAACTTTTGCTGGGCACTGTATATATATATATATATATATATATATATATATATATATATATATATATGAGAAGGTAAAAACCAAGCACACTATTGATAAAAGCATCTTTATTTGTCTGGTTTTGAACGTTTCGAGGTCCTAGTCTCATCATCGGCACTAAGAAACTAAGATAGTAAAGGGTTAAAATTTCTAGTTTTTATAAAATACTGAAATTGTATAGTGCAATTTAAGTAAGATAAGCTGCTTAATACTCGCTTTGTAATTCTTGTAAAAAAGTAAATGGCATTACAAAAACCTATTTAAGTCACTTTTAGAAGTGACTGTCTTAAATTCGTATTATATATTAAATAAAGAATTTTACGTCCCAATGGGAGTGTAGGTGGGCCTACCACTTGGTTCAGCTTTCGCGAACATCTTCTTCTGCCATTATAAACTTATTTGGCTCAATAACTGCACTCTTAAATATAAACCTATCTATTACAGACGTTATCTCGATGATATATTTGTATTAATGAAATCACGACAACAGACGGAACAATTCCTTAAATACTTGAACTTTAGACATAAAAATATAGACGAAGGAACGTTATTCTGCAGTTAATACTTGACGTGCATACGTAATGTTTTTTCGCCGAATAATATTCGTGCTTATTTGAATTCTTATGTTCCAGGAAAGGACACGTGAGAGACGAGCCATCCGATTTTAAAAACAGCCCTACGGTTTTCTTAGGAAAGAGAAATCCGACTTTTTTTCATCGTCACGCACAACTGTCATGAGCGCCTAAGCTCACTACATCGTTCCTCGCCGGCAAGCACCGTGCAATCGTGGATCTGGACTGCTCATAGCCCCCGTCCCAACTATGCCACTCGACTGTGATGTAACATGATTGGGGGAATTGACGGAAGCTGGTTTGAGGCGTACCCCACAGCAGAAATCAATTTCAGAGCCCCCCCGGGAAAAGGGACGGACTGCGAACCCCATTGATTTAGCTTTACCTTTATCGATGGGAGTTACCGCTCAAGATCATAGAAAGACATGTAACCGTCTCTATGCTATGGAGGATGTAGTCGTGAATTTACAAACCCCTAAGAGGGCGGCACCCGCCCTGCGAAGGAAGGTAATTCGGCCTTTATCCATCATCAAGTCCGCCATAATTCACCTCTTGGGAGGATCCCTTCCCGGGCCCATCATCCATCACCCCATCAATTGCAGTACTAGTTCACGGAAGCACGCAACCGCACTACGGCGAGGAACACCCCACCCCTATTGTGAATTTATATCCAATTCACCTCAGTACATAACATCACTCACATTAAACTCATTCACATAACACGATTCAAGAAAGAAGACTAGGTAAAATAGAAGAAACCAACCCGGAACAAGGACCTCCCCGCCTTTCAGGAGAGATGGAAACAAAAAAAAAGTCCCCCTCAGGGTGCTCCTCGGCCAAGCAGTTCCGGCCAAAGCTCAAGTGTGCCTGGTTCTTTTTGAAGAACTTAAGGTTGCACGGATCCGCTTGATCGACGTAACTAACGGCTACATAGCCCTCTGCTCAGAAACGAAGGACATGGACGAAATACTGTCCTCCGGAGGAACGGAAGCCCTAATGAAGATCGGGCTTAAGGCTACATTCCCCTTCCCCCCAGGTGGCAGCCAATAGAAGCGTCATCTGCCGCAAAATTGAAGGCTGGATTGGGGAAAGAACTACCAGAGAAATTAAGAAAGAAATTGAGGCACAAAACACATGGGCGAAGATTAAAGAATTAATCAAGTTTAATAACCACACCTATGTGTTCAAAATCCCCTTCCAGAACACCAAAATGACACAAAAAACAAAGAGAGATGGGTTCTAGCTTTCTGCATGAGAATCCCATAAGAAAGCATCGAACAGGAGAATCCAATAATATCCAAAAGGGTTTTTCCTGATAGAAACTAGAGAGTCATACAAGCCACTCTTGCCCCAACAAGGACAATAAGCTATGCTCAGAATGCGGGCACAAGGGAAATAGGTTTAAATAATGCTCTCAACAAACAAAAAGTGCGTAAATTGCAATGCAACGGTGATCATCGAACATCGACCCCAATTTGCTCCAGAAGAAAAGAAATAATAAAAAGGAAGGAAGAAGAAGCTCGAGCCCGTAGTACCAAGAGCGATGCAACCGCAGCATCCAGAATCAATGAAACAGTCATAAACCAACCTACGATGAAGCTCAACTACGAATTGTGCTCAAAGATTCTGACATGCGTCATTCACGCCCATATTGCTAGCATAGAAAGCCCAAGAAGCTACGAGAGTGAACTCAATTCACTACTACAGGCAAACAATCTGCCTACAATGAAAGTGCCCAAATCGCCGGACTCACTAAAAATACTCAATATGAGCACAACCTCATCCATACGACCACGAAAAGAACAAAAGCAGTCTACATCTGAGAAAGATTCAGATGATTTTAAAGAGGAATCATCAAACAACTCGCAAACCGAAATAGAAGGCAAAGAACCAAGAACAAGATCTCAGATGCCCTCGAAGATTAAATCGAATACTCCTAGCACACCAAGAAAACAATTACCAAAGAAGAACAAGGGCATGGAACTAATCCACGAACAAACGAATCAAAAACCATTCTCTGCTCATCAAAAGGTCCCTAACAGGAAGCCCAGATTAAAGAAGCGGTAGATTAGTCCTCATAATGCAAAGAGACAGCTTAAAAATCTTGAGTATCAACACCGACGGATGGACCTCAAAAAGAGTGCACTACGGTAATATTTTCCAACAAATCGATGCTGACATAATACTCGGAGCACGGAGTTAACACGAATAGGGACAAATTTAATATATGGAACTATAACGTGTTGACAGTGAACCATTCTAAAGAACAATACGATGGAGCAGCCATTGCGATTAAGAAAGGAATCAAATTCAAGCAAATCAGGAACTTGAAAGAATCCTACCTCGCCATAGAGGTAGAGATAAGCCTGGAAAAGATGGTCGTTGCCATGGGATACCATCCCCTAAGACGCGACTATTTGTCGAACCACACTATCTCGAGTATACTCGGGCGAAGGGTCCCTACAATATTTATGGTGGACGTGAACGCACGCTGTGCCGCGTCCGGGTATACCCGAAATGACGGTATAAGCGGATGCTTGAATACTCTCCTGGACAGAAACATCACGGAAAGGAGCGCCACCAAGCCAGAAATCTGCTTGGCCAACTTCCTCTTACTCTTTAACTATCACATGAGCCCTGAAATGATACCTTGTAGCGGGCGAAGGGTCCCTACAATATTTATGGTGGACGTGAACGCACGCTGTGCCGCGTCCGGGTATACCCGAAATGAAGGTATAAGCGGATGCTTGAATACTCTCCTGGACAGAAACATCACGGAAAGGAGCGCCACCAAGCCAGAAATCTGCTTGGCCAACTTCCTCTTACTCTTTAACTATCACATGAGCCCTGAATTGATACCTTGTAGCGGGCGAAGGGTCCCTACAATATTTATGGTGGACGTGAACGCACGCTGTGCCGCGTCCGGGTATACCCGAAATGACGGTATAAGCGGATGCTTGAATACTCTCCTGGACAGAAACATCACGGAAAGGAGCGCCACCAAGCCAGACATCTGCTTTGCCAACTTCCTTTTACTCTTTAACTATCACATAAGCCCTGAATTGATACCTTGTAGCGAACATATAGGGATTAATTGTCATACCAACGTTAACCCTATTATGATACCATCGCATACAAGGAAGAATTACAGCAGGTCGAATTGGGATCATTACGAGCGAATGCTAAGAAATTACATCCCAGGGAACCTCGACGAAGCAACGCTCGAGGAAATAGACGAAGAAATGGAGCAACTAGAGACTCAGATGATCAAGGCTGACAGAGAGTTGATTCCTAAAAGTACATACAGAGCGATCTCAACATACAAATGGACCGATCGTATGAAAGGTTTACACCGTGAAATAAAAGGATTGTATCAGGTGAGCATCAACACGGGAACATCCCGTGATATAATGTACTGTATGAGAAAGATAAAGGAAGAACTAAAAATTCTAATTTACAAACAAAAGAGGAGAAATGGAATGAAGCTATCGAAGAACTAGATAACGGACCAACACCGAAAGAATTCTGGGCGAAAATCAGGAAAATGAGAGTAAAGCCCCAGAAGAAACAGATGGAATTAGAAGACGACCAAGGCAAAATTAAATCGAAGGAAAATGAAATGGAGGAGATTCTCAGGAAATACTCAGACAGATTTTCGGAATCAGTAAAGAAGAAAATGAAGACTTCAAGATAGATTTTAAAAATCAGATTATAGACGAGCTGAATGAGATCATTGAGAGGATGCATGTTAACTACCAAGTAAACATGCAGGAAGGAGAAGAATAAATAGTGACGCTAGAAGAACTAGAAAGCGTACTCCACTCCTTTAAGCAAAAAACTCCAGGACGGTCAGGCTTGACAAAGTTAAACTTCGCGAAAACACTAAGATGCGTGTGGGAAGGTATAGTCAATATTTTTAATGCTTTCCTAAATGTAGCTACTTTCCCAGCACATACAAAAAAAGCAAAAATGAACTTTATTGCCTGCCAAACTTGGAAAGCCAAAGACGGGAAAGGAGAGTTATCGCCCAATATCCTTTCTTGAATTTGTGGGGAAACACTTAGAGAATACACTGAACAGAAGACTCGTCGAGCACTTGAGGGAAAATTCGCTCTACAATGAACAGCAAAAGGGTATCAAAAAGAAGAGAACACAGAGATAGCAATAAATGTCTTCACGGAAATGATTGCTCAATCGAAGAAAAACAGGAGCTATATCGACATAGTATGCAGGGACGTTTCAAAGGCAATCATTAAAGTATGGCTAAGGGGGATGCAATACAAGATCTTCCAGCTGGGTTTGAGCTAAAAACTTGAAAAAATCCTCTGTGATTATGTCATGGAGAGGTTGGCATACATAAGTATAGGGCGCACGAAAGGTCCCGCCTTTAATCTACAGGCAGGATTGCCTCAAGGTGGGTGCCTTAGTCCAACCTTATACTCGATATATAGAGCCAACATACCAGAGCCAACCCACCCCTCTAGCCTAAATATCCAGTTCGCCGATGACATAAGTCAAATCATAGTTAGTGGATATATAAACGAGCCTTGGTAAGCTCGAATGATTAATATTACTGTGGGAAAAATTATTCCGTTTTCTCTTTCAATGTGGTTTATTGCATTCATTTTCATCATTCTCTCGCGCTACTTTTAGAGATATTATATACATTTGTTTATTTACCACGCGTTTAACTATTCCTCATTTATTTTTTGAATTCCCTATTAATTTTTTATTTCTTTCATAGTCCCTGTTCGAACTTGTAAAGGTGTTCCTTAAAAACTATTCTATTCGGAAAATATTTTTGGTTCTCTGCGTAGCATAGTGAACTAACGGCATACTTTTAACTGTGATCAAAGCGGTGCTCGCTGCCTTAATATGCATGGTTCGATTCGCTTCCCTGAACGGATTTTTTCAAAAAAAGGTAATAAATATTAATGTAGGAAAAATTATTCCGTTTTCTCTTTCTATCCGGTTTATTGCATTCATATATATATATATATATATATATATATATATATATATATATATATATATATATATATATATATATATATATATATAAATAATTTAAGCTTATATCCTATGTTATTTAACAGGAAAGCCTTTAAAAGAGGAAAAGTGTTGTGACTTGCTGGGAAATGTTAATTTTATCATTAGTAAAGAACCAATGCTTGATCAATTATATGAACTCGCAAAAGAAATGTTTTTATCGAGAAACAGAACTTGCCTCCAATTGAATTAAAGAAGAAAGAATGTTTGTGTCCTATGATGTTTTAGGTCGACATCACTCACTATTTCTAAAGGTTAAACGTATTATTATTATTATTATTATTCTGAGAGCTACCAAAGCATCTCTCTAGGGTGCACAAACAACTGATTAATTGATTCCATACAAAATACCAAAATGGTACTGAAGAAAGGCTAAGGCAGCCATGAAAAAAGTGAAAGGATAATAGTAAACCCAGATGAATAAGAAATATTAGAAGATGAGGAAAAGCTATTGATTCAAGAATGCATTCATACGGGACTTAAATGAAGAAATAGCCCCTGAGTGTACAATTTCGCTAGGTAAAGCATTTCACGTTTAATTAGCGATAGCCTAAAACACCGTGAAAACTGTGTAGTACAAACATTCCTAAAATTCATATCCAAGTCAATAAGATTGAAAGAAAACCTTGTCTCGCGAACTATATTAAAAGAATCAGGCAGAGCTGCGTGCAACGGATGCTGAATAATAAAAAATACCTTGAAAAAAATTCTAAGGAAACCAACCAGCCGCTAATGATCCAAATCAAGGGACAGAGCTAGTGATATAAACTTAATTGAGTTAAACGCTCTGTCCAACAACTTGAGATGGCAATTAGCAAAAGAGATCCAAACAGGAGCACAATACTTAAAATGAGGCAGAATGAAGGCATAAAAATACTTTATAACTTTAGAGTCACAAGCAAAAGTTATGTAACACTTACGAAGTAATCCAGTCGTTTGTGAAATTGAGGAGGACAAGAAACGAATGAACTTCTCAAAGTCAGCTTTGAGTCAAGAATTACACCAAAAAGACGTAAATCACCTATTACCTGAATAAGTTCACCTGATATGTTCAAACTGGGATGAGCTGCATCCAGTGTACGGGATCTACTAATGGTAATAGAATGCGTCTTATTAGCATTAAGTTTCCTGCCATAAAGTTGACACCAAGTGGTAATCTTGCCTAAATCCATATTTAGAGATGCTTCAACTTCTCCTCTGTTACATGGAGACCGAATTGAGGAGTACAAAGTTGTGTCATCGGCATACGATATCAGTTCACTTTTAAGGTTATTGCCCAAGGCAGAGGTGAAAATTATAAAATAATAAGTGATCAAATTATAAAATAATAAGTGATCAAGAACGCTCTCTTGTGGAACGGCTGAGACCACAGGCACAGAAGCATAATAGATTTGATCAACAGAAAAACGCTGGGATCTATTTTTCCAAAAATTCTTAAAAATATTAAGAAGGCTTTCACCAATACCATAAATTTGCAGTTTATAAATTAGAGCCTCATGATTAACAATGTCGAAGGCTGAACTGAAATCAATAGCTACAACACGCGACTCATGCCCACGGTCGAAAGAGGACTGAAGGTCATGGGTCAGTGTTAAGAGTGTATCGCAAGTTCCCAAACTCTTGCGGAACCCAAATTGTGAATCAGGTATCACACTGAATTTGTCACAATACAGGGTCAATCGTTTAGCAAGGAGCCTCTCAAAGATCTTAGATAAGATAGGCGTACTTGAGATGGGACGGTATTCATATGATAAAGTTGAAGCTGATGCTCCCTTTTGAATGGGAATAATGTTGACTTTACGCCAACACGAAGGAAAGAACCAGTTTTAAGAAGCAACTTAGAAATAACAGCCAATTTAGGCGCAAAAATGGTGGCGATCTTCTTAAAGAAAAGGGGAAAAAAGCCATACGGGTCCGTCTCACCATAAGTATCTAGATCACGAAGATACATTTTAAGTTCGGTTGATTTAAAGGCAACTGATTTTAACTGAGGAAAGGGGAAAAAAGTCAAGTGAAGCGATAACTCCTGATCTCTCTGTTTGTTTATAAAGGTATTAGAGAGCATATTAGCTTTACGGGCTCAAAAGACATGGAACCACCAGGTTCACGTAGTGGAAGCATACTCGAGTCCACACCAAACAATGAAGACTTAAGAAAGCTCCACCATTTGTGTGGCTGAGTAGCTCCAGCAAGAACATCTTGTAAATGATAATTATAAGCATCTTTAGCAGCATTATAAATTTTCTGAGCCTCAGCTCTAAGAGCAACATACGAGTAATTATGCCAAAGCAACTTGCTTCGATTGCATCTCCACAAGTGCTAAGCAGCCTGTTTGTCATCAAAGGCACACTTGAAATCATCGTCAAACCAAGCTTTATCTTTTGGATAGAACCCTTCTATGTAGAATATAAGAAGACAATTATTCATAGCTAATACAAGGTTAGTAGAATTGAAAATAGTATTCCACTGAGTACGGTCAACTTCCATGCATCCATTGTCCCAATTGACTCTAGATTTGAGATATACCTGACGGGAAATGGTTATGTCATGAACAGTGAATTCAGAGACGAATTTTGCAATGGATGGCATTATGATCAGAGGTAGCTATGGGAGCGAGAACAAAAGCCGCGACAACTTCTGGTATGTCAGTCAAGACAATATCCAGGCGGTTACCAGAATTGTGTGGATGACCCTGAATCAGCTGTTTACAGCCAGCAAGTTAGTGAAATCCAAAGGTGCAAAACTATTTCGATTGGTTGGTGATACAGAACCCAACCAAATCTTGATGATGAGCGTTTAAGTCTCCAGCAAAAAATGAAGGATGCTTTTACATCAATAGACTGTATTGAGGCCATGGCAGTAAGTAGGCAGTCATACAAGTCGTTGTTGGCATAAAGGGTTTCTATAAATTCCAAAAATGTAATGATTATGATATTTGCTGAATAATTTTACAAGTTGCATCTCATGGCAGTGAGAGCAAAATCTAATGTGTACACACATACCACGGCCTCAAGGAACAGAGTCCCTTCGTATAAGGGCAGGTCTATTACAATTTGAAATAAGCAGCTCTGAAGTATTTCTATGGTTGGAAACCAGAGTTTCAGAACAAAGAATTCTGTCATGATTGGTAGCAGCCATCGTAAGATCTTCGAGATTCTTAGGAGATTCTAATTTTATTAGTATGGAAAGCCTTTATAATGAATGTTTCGATTCGAATCATTTGCACTTCAATTTACCTTTTTTACCGAAAAACGCCTCTTCTTCATCACAACTGGAATTAGAAATCATAGAATATGATACTATATTGAAAGGCAAGTTTAATAGAGTATCCCTTTTCCACGTCTACGATATTAATAGAAGTGTAGGAGAGTTTTCACACGATGCATTAAAAAGGAAAACTCATTATTTGTCCAAACATTGCTATCACAGACGGGTTGCATGCAATGTTATCTACCGACATTTGGCCAGTGAATTTCGAGTTGCTGCAATTTAATTTCCACGAATTATCCCCTCACAAATTCAACAGTCCCATTAAAAAACATGATTATGATGTTGCATATGTGTATATATTTGATCGCTAATGGCATGTAAAATACATTTCACTAACTATAATTTAAGAAGGGGATTCTTTTGAGTATTTGAATAATAATTTCATCTTAGTTTGGTTATGACTTATATTTTTCTTAGCAAAGTTATTTCTAATAATTCTTTTATAATATCGAAAAACAAAATGGTGAAGTTCAGAAATAATATAACGGCCGTATGCTAAGAAAAATGTGAAATGCACTTTTATCAGATTTAGTGTAGCTTCACAATTATTTCTAAACTTATTATATGTAAAAGGCTAAAATGTCAAATATAAAAAAAATATTTTTTTTTCTCAAATGTGCCTTTCACATTTGTTTTAAAATACGGCCGTAAGCATCGAAATTTTTTTGAATCTTTTAAAATACACAAGAATTACCAATGGTGAAGTTCCGAAAATTTATTTTTATATATCTTCTATAGCTCTATATTTTAGCAACGTGATATTTTGAAAGGGGGGAAATTTAGTTTCGAGTTCCTTTTCAAAATTATTATAATTGGCGAAGTTCAGAAAATTTATAAAAATTTAACCATGGCTGCCTTTTTTTAGATTTTAAATTTTAATCTTAGTAGCAAAGCGCAAGTTGGCGAAATCATTGCCTGGTTTATTAATAATTCATTTATCATTGATTAAATTATTGATACTTTATTACGAATCTGTTAAATTTAATAGAAATATTATTATGAGGTTTAAGTTACCTAATTGTTTGTTTTATTGGCCTACCCGAGTGAAACCGTTTAAAATACCTAGTTTGCGGTTAGCGAAATTAAGTTTTTCCATTCAATTTCGAAATTTCACTGGTTTATTACCTGCGAAAGTCAAGAGCTTCATACTTAAATAAGAGGTACCTAGGAGTAAAGAAGGCGATAACTTTAACAAAATTACTGATGAATGCGCTTACAAAATATGAATAAACATTTCAAAGGGAAAGCAACTTCCCATACGAATATAAATCCTACTATAAACATATACATCTAACATAATATATATTGTAACAATATTGTAAAAAATATTATGCCTCTTTGCAGAAGAGATAGATCAGGTGCATAAATACTAAGATACACGGCAAAAGTCTAAGACTGGCTATTATCAGAACACGGCTCTTGATTGAAGTTAGCTTCTTTGAGAAATCGACTTCATTATATGAAACTAAATGAGATACAACACAACCATATATACAATTTATTTCACACAAAATAATATCTATACAATAAATAGTAATAACGGTGGTTATGCTCCCAGAAACGGAATGTGTAAGTGGTTTTAGCCTCAACCCTGAATGATAGCTAACAAAATTGGAGGTAATATTAAGATGTCTTGAGAAAATATATTACTAACACCAACAATTTTAGTTATATTGGAGACCATAAAGTAGACTATTATGCAAAAATAAAGTGCATGGAGTGAAGAAGCTTTCATACTCTGTGAGTTAGGTTAGGCCAAATTACTGCAAGACTCACTCATAATTTGAAATCGGGTTCAAAATGCAGGCTTAAAAAAGTTTCTATGTTGAATTAAATCTATACGGTTTCTTTGCACAACATTAAACCGACAAGTATATACGAACTTAAAAAATAAAGATTTAGAGTGCCGGATGCTTTGTGTTGTGATAATTTGGTTGAGGGATAGGCCAAAATCAAGCAAATCCTTACAAAAAGCTCAGACATTTTGATCCAAAGCAAAGCCAAGCCCCAAGAAAAGAGTTTGGTGGGCTGCGTTTGTTTTTGTCAGTACAATAATCTTGGTACTGAGTAAAAGAACAGAGATAACATTCCTATCCAAACAAAACAATAATATACAAAACTTAAATGGCTTAGAAAATAAAACATAAACGATTAAAGAATAAACTAAAGAAAGAAAACAGAAAACCAAACTGGAATTATGAATGAAGATACACTTTTGAAGGCCACTATCTTCCCTTTCCTCTCGCTACATTTACATAAAAATTTTCAACACTTTTCTTTCACTCAATGACAATCTATCACTTTTCTTCTACACTATATATGTCTAAGACCAAATTAACAGAGAAATCAAGAGAACGAATCCATTGACCAACGCCATACTCGCCATCTGCAATGAGACACATTGCACTGAAGGTGACCAACACCGAAAGCTTGACTAACTCTTTAAAATTCTAGTCTACTTTCTGTCAAATCGCAATATGTTGGGTATATTTGCATTATTAAATCTTCACGATGCTCTCACGAAAGTAATAAGAAAGGTGGAAAGATGTAAAAAAGAAAAATGGCTACCCTTTATATATATATATATATATATATATATATATAAAATGCTAGACAAATTATAATAGATTTTCTTGCCACTGCCAGCGATGGCTAGTGGCGTTCTCGACACTTAGCAACCTCACGCCATTTGGCAGCACTGACATGGGAGATTACATCTATTAAATTTGATTAGTTTATGTCCTATCAATACTGCTAAGCAATTTGTGTAGTGAGTGTATAGGCTAAATTACTCTGATAACAACATTAATTTGCAGGTAGGTTAAATTAATTGTTTCATAATCGTTTAATTTTCTAGCAACAAATTTTTTGGGTGTGTATTTCAGAGGCCTATTTTTTGGCATTATTTGAAATCGGAAAGAATAAAAATTTGAGTCCAACAAAATTTACACAAATCATAGTTTTATTATAGCAATCATGTATAAAACAGAATACATTGGCCAAACATTTACATTTCTCTACAAACTGTAAGTGTTGTTAAAAAAGAGTTAAAAAAGCCATATATTTGAGATAAATAATGATAGAAAAATGTTGCCAAAAAAACCCACAAAAAAAAACACCCAGAGGCGATAGAAATATGGCACTTACAGAAAAGAAGATATCACGCAGGTTTATTATATGATCGTTTGTGTTTGTTGAAGAAGAATTGAATCAGTAACACTAAACATTTCATAACTCTTCTAAAGTTGTGTTACAAGCATTTCGTCCTAGAATGCATCCATGGCTTAGAGCAACCAAGATTTTTTTCTTTTGCTGAGTGGGCATAGCGATGGGATCATGAATTTGAGATGCCTCAAAAAGGTAACAAGTCTTATAAATCTGAATTGGAAAAATTCCGCCATAAGAATAAAAATCCTATGAAATTTACAAGTTTAAACGACATCTATCTACCCATGAAAAAATGCATTTTGTCAAGTTTCAGGTGGCACACCACTTGGTGTCACCAAGTTTATTAACTCTTATTATATTGATTAATAATTGTTTTCTGTTTAAATTTGGTTCAAGTAGGTAGTGTTTTCTGATGAGTCCCCGACATCAAAGAGCTGATAAAGCATTTATGTCAAAATGTGGGAAGAACTACGTGTAATTTCGACAGAAAATCATGGTGTGTTTGGAGTAAGGGGCATATGCGAATCTTCTGTACATTGTTGAGAATGGTAGGGAGGAAAAAGATCTTGGATTTTTCATCAGAAAATTGTCTCATGCCATACAACCTTAGAAATGCAAAAGATCGTGCATGTAAACGGTGTTTTTGCGGCAAATTTAGCTGAAAATTCACCTGAAATGAATTCTATCGGAAACCTTTGCGATTTAAAACACAGATAAAATAGATACATAAAGTCCAAATAACTACCAAAAGTCAACTTAGGAGCGCCTATTACATTCCTGGTTCCATTGTACAGAAATCAAGTAATTATGTCAATCATGCATTGGTGGAATCGAATGACGTTTCCAGAAACCTCTTTGTGTGTGGGTCATATGATACTTTCATCACACTTCTTTCGCAGGAAGGAAGAAAGAAATTCAAAATAAGTTGAATGTTGTAAAAAAAATGGATTTCTTGCCTTTCAATTTTTTTTTTATTGACCATAATATTTGCTAAACTATTTACCTTAAAGGAAAGGAAAAATCCGAAGTGGAAATATTTTTATAAAATCTTGCCTGATAATCGATTTAAAAAATTAATCTTTGCGAAAATAATCTTTCTCCCCATAAGACAAATTAACGATGACATATTTTTTTTTTATTAGAGGTTTTCGTATTATTCCAAACGTAGAAGTTATAATTCCGAAATTATAGATGAATTAATATTTTCCTTTTTGGTAAAAACCATAAATAAAATGCATTTCTACAGAAATTCGAATAAATGAGACATCATTTGCACCATTTTATTCCCTTTCAATAAAAAATATTAGAAAGGAGCTTTGGATTTTGAAAGAGGTAGAAATCGCGAGGTTTGGTCCAATTCCTAGTGAATTCCAAGAAAGCTTTATATTCCTGTTTCTTTTGGTTCATAAGACCTATTCAATTATCCATTTTCATCGTAAAGATCTTTCCTGAAGCCTTTTTCTCGCCCCTTTCATCTTACCATAAATAGTTATCGCAAAATAGATATAAAGATGTGAGTAATTTTATAAGATAAGAATTATTTACTTTCGGCAGCGAATTCATTTGTCGAAAAGCTTGAAGCCGCTATTTTAAGAGGACAACAGGTATAAACAAATTAAAAAGTCAATTACACAAGGGACGTAAAATTATTTCTTCAGGAAAATAGTTCTAAATTTATTTTCATGTTTAGCTGCGCAAATCAATCTCACTCATTATTTATTCAAAAGAAAATTTTACCCCAATATAGCGAAAGCATTTCATCTAGCAAATCTTGGAGAAAAGGTTCGAAAAATGGTGGGGTAAGAAGTCAACAAGTGAATACAAGTAGACAAAGTAGATCACTTGAAGCGATATTGTCCGAGATTCTGGCCCTCCTCCTCAATGAAGGTAGCTCTCATCGTGGTTACATGAAAAGTCGAAAGGGGAATTTTATTATTATTGTATATCAGAAAATGCAACGATCATTAGGGTTGAAATGATAATACAAACAATTCCTTACCTTAACTTCTGACACTAAGTAGTCTCATGTGGCCACTGTAGTCGATTTAGGCTAATTGGCTCTTTAACTCAGACACAAGGCTTCCCAAGAAATCGGGCTTCCTTGACGAATTTACTCGAGTTCTATCAATTTCAATCGAGCATTGGATGCACTGTACTTGGAGCAACGTGCAGGCGTATGAAGTTAAATTATTGGAAGAGTAGGAGACTACATTAAAACATGGTTGTTTAGCAGGCAGAAGATGGTTGCAATCAACTGATAGGCCTCTTGCCCAAAATCAATGACAAGCAGAACCCCCCCCCCCTCAAGGCTCCGTCCGACTTACGCCCTGTTTTATCGCTCATCAATTATTAGCAATTGTTTAGTAAAATATTTACGATTGATAACGAGTCCAAATTGGCTTGGGAAGGTAGCGTCAGCACAAAGCCATTAAAGGTTAAAAGTTGACGTGTGCCGGAGAGGAGGGTAGGTGCAATGTTGCAAATCTCGTTCAACTTAGAATGGGTGAAGTTATGCATATCGGTTATGCGAAAGTCATGTTAAATTATAGTCTACAATGAGAGAGATTACGGGCCACCAACATTTAGAAAGACATAGCTGTGCTGATTATTAGCGAATTGTAGTTCTTCAAACAGTGCTCTGAGTTAGAGAAAAGGAACCTTTAGGTTACATAATGAGGCAGTTTAGTTGTGGGAACAAGGAAAGAGCGCGGCCCTTGTATAGCTCGTTGGTGAAGCCTCACGTAGATTACTTTGATCAGTCTTGCTGAACCCTTTGAAGAAATTTCGTATAAAATATATTCTCATATTAAATATCTGGTGTTGCTTTCCCTTTCTTTACTATATAGTATGATTACTCTATACAAAAAATATCAGGAAATTATAATGAACTGCAAATTGAGGAAATTGAAAATTTTCAAAAATTGCTATAAAAAAAGTGACATTAAAAAAAGCAGTATCATACAAAACTATAACAACATTAACTTAGGATTAAGCTCATTTCTTTCGCATTGTACCTCATTACGCCTGACACAATCAAAATTAATTTATGTTTTATCTTGGAGCAGCTGGTAACATGAAAACGCTCAGAGCTATATTATTTATTAACAAATTAAGCTGTCTTGCAGCTCACGTCAATGGAGAGCTTGTTGGAGATTTAGTGAAGCTGGTACATAGTGTGGAGCGAGCATAAAAGCGATCCTTGTGTGTATGCCAATTCATAATTTATATACCTTGCATGTGTGCCGAAATTTAGTAGGCCTTTAAAGTTGTAAGGTTGAAAGGTGTCACGATCAAAGTGGTGTCAGTGGTCGTTGGGTGCGCCAGGAAACTGAGACAGATTGGTTTGTAGATTTTAACCGAAAATTAGAAGCATATCATAATATATCCCTGAAGTATCTTTCGAATAGCACAGTGTAAAAAAAGCTGCCGCGTCATATGCGTATAATCCAAAAAGTCAAAGGTGCCAAACGAATCAAGAAAGGAATGAGATTTATGTGGTAGACTGTTGCCTATAAGGTCTGTGTGTTATGAACAAATGTCATTTAAGAAAAAATGAGGCGCTTTCTGCCCACAAAAAGTAACAGCGGTTTCAGCTTTAATGAACTGGCACTTCTCAGAATGAAATTTGCACTTTTTGAGGATTCATTTTGAACAATGCGACTTGCGATTGTGGAAAGCTATAGTAATTACATCCTTTATACTTACTAGTATCAGAAATGAGTGTCGTCTGTGCATTTTAAAGTGAAAATGACCTTAAATATTTGAGGAATTTATGATTGTTTCTCATGATTCTAACGAAATTACAGGTGCAAGATTAGAAGAGATCATTAGGAATGTGCACCTTCTGTTCTAGAGGAAGCATGCGCGATGAAGCTGACTGAAATGCTCCTAAGTGAGTTTTTAGAGCTTCTTCGACTTCATTGAAAGGGATTAAGGCATCTAACGGATTTGAAAGAGTAGATGGAAGAATGATATTATATGTGTATAACGCCTTTCCTGGTGATTTATCAGATTCATCTTTGGGATGAGAATGGTTAGCAAGAAGCAACCATGGTAAGTTATTGTACCACTGACCAGGTGAGGAAACAGCAAGCATGGGGCGTTTGAGCATATCATAAAACGACTTAACAATACTATGCTCCATCGGATTTGATAAAGGAAAAACATAGTAAATGCCATGTCTCCTAATAAAGTTACAGATTGGGAAATAACAAATATTATTTCCATTTTCAAATATTATCGTTGTGTGCACTCCACACCGCGCAACCTCCCCATGTGCGATCGATTAAATAGATTCCCCAGCAGATAAATCTTGCGAAGGTTGAAACTTGACCTATTTAGTATATCAATTCAAGATGGATTTTTTTTTTAATGGGCTATCTGGCGACTGCCCACTTAGGCAAAAGTCGCCGTAAACAAACAGCCTAGTTTTAGGCTACTTTAAAAAATTTGAACAGGAAACAACAATAAAAAAATAACAATAACAATAACAAAACAATAACAAAAACAACAACTAAACCTAGTTAAATGAAAATGAGAAGGCCGGCCTCCCCCAAATAGTCAACAAGTCGACCAGTCAATGTGCACGCACCCGTCCCGAGTACAAAGGACAGGCGGTAGCGACCCCACCCATCCCGGTACCGGGACAGGTTCGGTGCGCGAAGATCACCCAGACTGGGACATTCAAAAAGAATGTGCCGAACAGTCTAGGAGACGACGCAGTCGTCGCCATATGGCGCTGGCGAGCGCTCCATAAAATAGCGATGCGTCACACGAGTGTGTCCGATTCGGACACAATGGCAAGCAACTTTAAGTTCCCTTCGACCGTCTCCCATCTTCTTTGCCAAGCAGTCCGAAGAGCTGCCCGTATTCCTGCCCTGTTGTCGGTGTGAGGAAGAGCAAAACGCTGGTCCGGTCGCAGAGTCCTCGCGGACTCTTTGGCGCCCTCCTCGGCACGCTCATCCCCACAATTCCTAAGGCCAGGAACCCAGGGGAAGATAATCTCGACATCTGCCCGGCTCGCCATAACCGTCACGGATATCGCAAATCAGAAGATGTGGAGATTACAATGCCTTGAGAGCACTCAGGGCGCTTTGTGAGTCGCTATAGATCACAATCCGGTCTCCGAAACAGGCACGTCGCGTAATCTCCCGTACCGAGTGGTGTATTGCCGCCACCTCGGCCGTGAAGACAGACGTAGTGCCTGGTAGAGCCCCGCTGACTTCAAACAGAGGGGATACGGCGTGGAAGCCGACCCCCTATTGGGACTTGTGAGCCATCCGTATACACTGGCACGTTTCCAGCGTGACACGATGTTTGCTCCAAAAAGGTCAAATGCAATACTCCCGGTGCCGTTCAAGCTTTGGGAGAAGAGGCGTGGCGACAAATAGCCAAATGTGGTACCCTCCAGGGTGGCGTCCTGGGCAGAACGAGGGGCGCCACCGGCCCGAGAGCTATATCTACCTCTCGAAGGAGTTTCCTGGCCCTAAACCCAAATGGCTTATGGTATGACTGGCGTCTCTCGGTGGCATAGGCACCATCGATATCAGCTGCGGATACAGTGAGAGTGCCGGGCTCGCGCGTACAGGCAAGTGATGCACTGCTCGCGGCGCAGAGCAAGTGGCATCTCCTCAACATCGACCAGCAGGCTCCCAATGGGGGAAGTGCGGAAGGCACCAGTCGCAAAACGAAGGCCAATGTGGTGGATCGAATGCACCTTCCGCAATAAACGCTAGGTGGCGGATGCATAAAACTTGCATCCGTAGTCGAGCTTCGAACGAACAAAGGATCGATAAAAAAGTAGGGCAGTAGCCCTATCAGCACCCCAAGCGCTGAATGTCACGGAACGGAGAATGTCCATGGCGCGGGTACAAGAGACCCTAAGGCTACGAATATGAGCCTCCAAGATGAGGCGTCGGTCGAATACAAGACCAAGGAAACGGTACGATTCTACCACATCCATGTGCACCCCATTAAGAAACAAATCTGGATTGGCTGAAGCCGTGGATGGTGTCAGAAGTGCACCACCTTAGTCTTAGCCAAAGAAAACTGAAACCTGTGCGATTCGGCATAGCAAGAGACGCGGTTCAATGCCTGTTGGAGTCGACGCTCCAGAGTTGGCATCTGGGCCGCGCCAAAAGAGATCGAAAGGTCGTCCACGTAGAGCGTAGCGAGAACATCTTCCGGCAGCACCGAGGTGATGCCGTTGATGCTCAGGGCAAAGAGTGTGACACTGAGGTCACTTTCCTGCGGGACACCCTATTTCTGCTCCTCTGGGCCGGACATGGCTCCCCCCCACCCGTACTCGGAATCGACGATCTCGCAAAAATTCAGATATAAACATTGGGAGGCGTTCCATTGCCCTCATCGTGTGGAGAGTCTCCATGATACCGTATCGCCATGCGGTATCATAGGCCTTCTCCAAATCGAAAAACACCGTGGCGTAGTGCTGCTTACGAAGGAATTCCTCGCAGACGGCATTTTCCAGTCGGAGCAGAGCATCTGACGTGGAGTGGAACTTGCGGAAGCCGCACTGTGCAGAAGACAGATGGCCTCCGCTGTCCAGGAAAAAGTCTAATCTAACATTTACCAATCTCTCCACCAACTTGCACACGCAAGAGGTTAGAGAGATTTGGCGGAAACCGGTCGGAGTAGAGTGATCTCTCCCCGGTTTGCGAAAGGCGAGCACAGTAGCGATTCGCTAGGTGTCTGGAAGAAGACTGTCCACCCAGATCCTGTTGAACAAATATAACAGAAAGGCCATAACCTCGCTCACCCAGGTGTCGAAGCATGGCGTACGGGACATCGTCTGGACCATGGGCGGTGTCCGCACACGAAGCGAGAGCGGAGCGCAACTCACTCACAGTAAACTTGTCGTTGAAGGGTTTTCCGCCTCTGGAGGTAAAGTCCAGTCGGCAGCCTTCCGCGACATCACGACCTGCATTGAATGCTGGTGGAGCAGCATCCCGGCTAGAGAATGCGGAAAAAGCGGTCGCTAAGGATTCCGCCACAGACGCGGGATCCAATATTGTGGTCACATTCTCCTGGAGAACGGGAAAAGGGTCCTACGAGAACTTGCCCTGAATTCTTTTGACTCGCTTTCACACCTCAGCTAAAAGGGTCTTCCCGTTAAGTGAAGACACGTATGCCCGCCAAGAAGAGCGGCGGGCGTGTTTTGAAATATACCGGAACCTAGCCCTAGCCCGACGAAATTCAGCGACAGTGAAATCGTTCGGGCGGTGCTTATAACGCATGGAAGCATAACGCCTATGTTTGAGGGCCGTCTCACACTCGGCCGACCACCATGGGAGTGGTCGGCGTGAAAAACGGCCAGACGTCCTAGAAATAGTAGTCAGGCCCACGGCGATGAGGTTGCCGGAGAAAAACTCAACGCCCTCATCTACCGACCTAAACTCCTCGACTGAGATAGAAAATTCAGTCATTTCCTGAAATACAGGCCACCGCGCCCACGCCTAGCACTACCGAGGTGAGCTCTCAGGTGGCGGAGGCCCTGAAAATGATATTTGAATGGGAAGCACAAAGATAGGTCAAGGCAAGAAAATGAAGCGGTTCTCGAAAAGTGATGCGTAAACTCATCCACGTTTAGGACACCCATCTCAAGCTCTTCGATCAGATCGGCAAGGACTTGTGCCCTGGGATCTATGGAGTAATCTCCCCAGAGAGGATGCCTGCTATTCAGATCTACAAGCAAGAGATAGGGCTTCGGCAACCGTGCCACGACGCCGCAGAAGTCCCCTGCGTCGAAGTCAGCTGACGGTGGAATGTACGCAGAAATGATAGTTTACCTCCTATCCAGGTGCAGCTGCACAGCCACTGCCTGAAAGGAGGTATCTAAAGAGAAAGGAAGAACGGAGACATCATGCTGGGCGTAAACCGTGCATCCCCCAGCCCGGCCATTCCGCAGTGGTGGGGTCGAAAGACCCTTATACCCCGGGAGGTCGGGCAGGGGGCACGCACCTAGCATGGTCTTCTGCAAAAAGATAGCTAATGGGGAACGGGACGAGACAAGCCTCCGCACTCGTCCCAGTTGGCCCGGAGTCCACGGCAATTCCATTGAAGGAATATGCCCTTCAGGGCTAGCTCTGGAAGAGACGCGGGGGCCCTCCTCGAACTGAAGACCCTCACGGAAATGGCCGTACGCTTCCCGGGGGCAGAACCCCGGTCACTGGTGGCCGGACAAAGCGCTGAAGGCGCTGTCGCCTTCGAGGACTTATTGGGGGAGGTTGGGCTCGCCATGCGAGTCTTTTCCTCACTTCGCCTTGAAACCTCAGGCGGGCGTTGCGGCTTCGGAGGCGGGGGGCCCCCTTTTTGAGGAACCACTGTCTCCGAGCCACTCGCTCTACCTCTGGGTGTGTGCGAAGGAGCCGAAGCACCTTTGTTGATGTCCTCCTTTCGTGGGACAGCTTTAGAAACCCCGAAGATGGCCTAGAGTCCACCTTCAGGGGTGTTGCCTTCTGTGAGTCTAACGACTTGCTGGAGGCACGTGGCCGTTTCGCCTTACGGGAAACGGTCACGCTTGGGGAAGAGGGAGGATCCCTGGTTTTAGCCAGGGCTGGGTGTGAACCCTTTTCGCCCCCAGCTTCACCAGGGGAGCTCCCAGTTTGAGTAGTTTCGCAGAAGCACTCCGAATGGGCGCGGAAACAACCGTGCTTGTTGGCCTGGATGGGCTACAAGCAGATGGTGCCTTTCTCACTATTGAGGCATATGACGTCCCAGGCAGAGCTGGGCGCGCCAGGACCAAGTCTTTAGCCTCGCGGAATGAGAGTCGATCCTGGCCCTGAACAGCAAGGATTTCTTTCTCAAGGAGATATGCACCACATTGCTTCGAATAAGCGGGGTGCGGCTCTCTGCAATTGACACACTTGGCCACACTCGATTTGGACTCATCGTGTGCGTCCTTGGAGAAATCTTCCCAAACTTCGGGTGACCCCGACTTTGCACGTCTACAAGAACGATTCGTATGGCCGAAGCGGTGACAGTAATGGCACTGCCGTGGCAGTGGCACGAATGCCTTCACGCGGTAGCGGTACCAAACGGCACGCACCGAATCAGGGAGCTTGTCACAGTCGAACGTGACGAAGAGTGTAGGGGTGGGTCTCGAGGCCCCTCCCTGTTTTCTCATCACACGTTTGACCTTGACCGCCCCATGGTTGACCAGCTCTAGGGTGATGTCCTCAATGGAGTAGTCAACGAGTTCCCTCGCATAAACTACTCCTTTCACAAAATTCATAGTAGAGTGCGGCGTCACACTCACCGGGATGCCATGAAGTGTCCGAAGAGCACTTATCTTGGCCGCCTTGGCGGGATTCACCGCATTCGCCAGAAGGCTCCCGTCCGAGAAACGGGTCACCTTCGGCTCTCTCCTAATTGCACTAGCTAATCCTCTCCTCTGATGGATCATGTTGCCCTTGGCCAACATGGTGCCATCAGTGGAGCGAATAACGAAGAAGCATTTAAAGCCAGCGGGCTTTAAAACGCAAGGTAACCTCTGAATAAGGAGCCCCAATGTCATCGAGGCACCGCCCTGTGCATGTTTAGTTTTAGTCAGTGGCTCCGCAACCGGAGGGGCAGAAAGGCCGGATGTGCCGATCTTGGCTTGGTCGCTTGCCAAAGTGGCAGCAGACCCATCCGTGCCCGTAGCCCCCGCAGGTGGAGAGGAGCCCCGAGTCTTCCTAGTCTTTGTCTTTTTCGGAGAGGAGGGCAGGGAATGAACCCGCTTCTCACCTCCGCCGATAGGAGCCCCTAGGCCAGATGGACCGGCCTCAGCCAGGTCCTTCTCCGAAATGGAGAAGCTGCTGGTGGTCGCAGGGGCACCGGTTGGAGGAGATCCCTCCCCTCCTTGTACTGCCTTGGAGCCCTCAGCCATTTGAGGAGGACCTTGCATAGGGGCGGATTCGGGTTCGGTGCTTGGCGCCGATCCCGGATTCCCCCTTATGGAAGGTCCTAACGTCTGAGGCTGGGTTTCCTCAAGGACCATGTCTATCACAGGAGGGGCCTCCAGTTGGCCATCCTCTCCCAGGACATCGCAGGTCCCCTTGGCAGCGTCACCATTCTTTTGTCGGGAGGCACAGGCCTTGACCCCGGCAAGGTTTAATATTCTTGCCAGCAGGTCTTTTGAGGGAAGAGAGCAAAGGGTCCTGGCTTCCCTCTCTCCCCTAAGGGGGTTTGCCCTACCGAGCCGATCACACAAGGGGTGGTCGGCAATGGGCTGCCTGCTGGCTTTCTTGGCAGTCCCCTTGGAAAAAACAGAGGGGACTGCCGCTGGAAGAAGGGAGGTGCCCGAAAGCATCTCCAAAGAAGGGGATGAGGGGGATTCCCCTTCACCTGTAGGCGTAGGAGAGGAGTAAACCTCCTCTCCGGTTGAAGAAATATGAAAGGTCCCCTGCGCAAGCACAGGGGAGGGAGGTTACCTCCATTTTTTCTGTGGAGCTGCCAGAGAGCAGCTCCGTCGTTTGTACAGGGGTTAGCTAAAGGTTTTTTTTGGTTAGACTCATCATTGGGCATGGTGACCCTATTTTTATTACGGGATGCAACCGCTCATCAAGAGGTGCTTACAGGCCTGGCAGAGCCAGGCGCCGCCATTTGGGACCACCCCTCCCACCTGGTGACCTGGCAGTCCATTGGCATGGCGGCTCCACCTTAGACGCGGCGTAAAAATGGATAGAATGTGAAGAGGAGAGGCAAAGGGATGTGTGGAAGGTATGGGTAGGGATGAAGCAGGTTGTTAAAAAAACCCATCCCGAACCAGAGCTCAGGGGTTAGGCAACATTGTCTCTCCCCCCTCATCCCGATCCGGGACGGTTGGCTTGAGAAGAAGGTCAGTACCTACCCTGTGAAATTAGAGGCTGACCATTAAAAGTTGTGGGAGAGGTTGTATGAAAAGCGACGAAGTAGGGGAGAAATACAGGCATCTGAAGGAAGGAAGAGAGGCTAAGCTGGTGCTGGACAGAGCACTGGATCTCGTCAGCACGGCGGCCATGATGGCAAATCGCCGCGCCCCTTACGGAGAATTCAAGATAGATAATTGCGTTTGGGCATGTCCTATAGCGTCCACGTGCAATACGCTCAACCTCGAGTCTGCCAGAGAAAATTGCATAATGATGGCCCTTTTTCTTCAAACCTGTTTAAATTCGACTTAGCTTGCTTGAAAACAAATTTGTGAAGATAACTTGATTGATATTGCTAAATTTTTATTCAATAAGCACTAATAACTGCTCACAATTGCTTTAAAATCTGAGGAATTCCCGGTTCAAGGTTGCAAATTTTCCATGTTAATTACAGCCCCAAACTTCCTCATTGCTTTCGCTTAGCAAAATTCTGCACCGTCATGGTATAAAATACAGGTATTATCTAAATATTGCTCCTGAACTGTTGAAAAAATATGCTGATAAAGCAGGTTCAGTTACCATTTTGAGTTGATGGCATTGTTCTTAGAAAAAAATCTATAGTACTTAGTCCCCTAAGATTAAAAGTAACCGCAAGTGTTCTTTACGAAGCTGCAAACAAGCGTAAAGGAGTTTCAACGGACAATATCACTTTGCCCTAGTCTTACACTTACTAAGTTAATTCATCATGGCTTAAGGTTCGAATTAATGAGAAGAAACTTCGCGCTTCTTTTTGACTTGACAGAAGGAGTACTTTTCATCTAAACGAACTGGAACACTTAGAATTTGGCCTAAGAACCCTACAATGGACTAATTCTTTCAGTCTGATGGCGTCAACTTGTCTCACAACAAAAGCATTATCAAAGTTATTTGTTAAAAAATACACCAAATCTTTTCACTTTGGACTTTGAATTCGTCCCATTCGAGCGTAATAGATAATTTGTGGGTGATAATTAAAATGAGGGTTGATAAATGTAAGTCATGCAATTGTGAGCAGTTGCGGGTGATTTTTCTTTGGAAAAAAAGTAGCAATATCAGTCAAGATATCATCAAAATCTTTCTATCTAGCTTACAAAAACGAATTGAAATAGTTCAGAAGAAGAAGTAACATTATTGTAAATATTGACTGCACTTATCAATTGAAGGTATTTTATACAAACATACTAAAATTCTATGCGAAATTTGATTAGTTCTATTGATTTTCTAATGTGAGAAAATATAGCAATCCGGAGACTTTTGTCCATTACTGTTCACTCTAAAAAGAAGTGGGAAAAATTGAAGTTGTAGTCACGATAGGAGACTGTATAAGCGGGCTGTGGTCAAACATTGTGAGATGAGAATCGTCATTAAGACAGGTAGAGAAAAGTTATGTGATCCTTGTGGTACTTCTATTCCTTAACAAGCATCAGCTGGAGTGAGATATTGGGCATATGACCGTTGTAGGTCGTCCACAAATTGCGAAATGAAATCCAGCTTTCGAGCCACCAAAGGATTGTTAGAAGGATTTGAAGTGAGGAATGCCAATGCAAGAGCCTTGTAACGTAGCAAAGATTTTTATTAGTGCAGAGAAGCCCGCCAAATCGCTCTTCCAAACCTTTTTGTCTGAGCCAGGGGCAACAGCTTCGAAACGGGATCTACGTTCCTTAATGAATTTGTTTTAACGTACCTTACACACTTGCCGCAGGTGCATCAGTAAAAACATGAAAGGCAGCATCTTAAATTGCATGCCTTAATTCGGTGGCTGAAGAAAGAGCAATTTTGTCCCCATGGAAGGCACACGCAACATATTCTAGCCTATTCAATAGAGAGTTGCTGCATTCGTGTGCACGCCTTAGGCCATTTAGCGTGGCTAAAATGGAGGCTGGATCATTAACAGGATTCCTCTATTGAGTAAAAAGACCTAGGTATTGTTTAGAGATATATATCTGGCTGTTGCAATGAAATTGCTTATAGATGTAACTCTGTTAGCCAGAGATGAAATTTTCCCTGGTTGGTTAGGATGTATCCAAGGAATGTTAACCAGTCTTTACGTAAATGATACATGTGTGGTGCCAACCTTTGACAACAGGCCAGTAGATGGGCGATTACCTATTTTAGGTGTAATAGGTACGTTTCTTAGTTTTGAGATTAGAAAAATATGTTGTCTATAAAACGAAAATAAATGTGAGATCTTCCAGGACTTCGAAAAAAACACTCAAAAGTTTGTGATCATGACTTTAAACCAAGTGGCATGTATAAGAAAACGTTACAAAAATCAGCGTGGTTACATGCGTTTTTTTGACTCTCGACGCCTCCAGCGGAATCGTTTGAAAAGCTTTAGCAGATCGAGTTTGGAAAATACCTGTACACCTGGGAGTAGCGCTGTAATAACGGAAACGAACTTAATTGGATAAGTATCAGCCATAGTGACTCTTTCTAATGCACATAAATTACACACTGGCCTATAGTTCCATCTTTCTTGTAAGCTAGATGTAAAAGAAGATTAAAAAAGTTTGCGCTTTTTGAAATATGGCTTTCTTCTCCAACCTGGAAAACTCCTCGTTCGCGTCTCTGACTTTGGTCGAAGGCAAGTGGCGTGAACGTTCGTAAACATGGCCCTGTTGTGTGTATATAGTGTAATGTATAAGGTTTCACTGGCCGTTTGCAGAGCAAAGGGGTTGTTAGGTGTGGTTGTGTATGAGTACTGCCGTGTATTGAGCATTTTTTGTTGGATGCAAGGCAGAAAAAAGGCTTGTTAAACATAGCAAGACAAGTCCGTGAACAGGCCCGATAAGAGAAAATCGTGGGCCGTGGGAGGAAGAAATGGCTTGAATAAAATTTTGGGACACTCATTCCGTGACTGCAAAATCTTATGATTCTAGAACTAGCAGGAACTGTTGCAGGAAGTCTGCCCTTAAGATGAGAAGACCGAAGTTAGCAAATAAGAAAAGCCAAAATTTAGATCGTCCAGGAAAAATCAAGATCGAAAGAGGTTTCTTAGAATAGATCAGGATAGGCTTAGTTTTGATAGTTTGTAGCGTGAAGACCATCGGAGGTCAAAGTCGGTCCTGAGGCAAAGCGGGAAGTAGGGAAGAAGGCAGAACCGCTGTCAACGAGAAAGTAGAGTAACGATTCTAGATTCCGGATGAATAGGAATGGGTTTGACCCCTGCATCGCAACCTTGATCTATGCGGAAGCTAGTTCTACGAAATGATGACGCCGTAGATTTGCCGATTGTAGAATACTGAATATGGGGTGTCAAATTTTCGTAAAGTCTCCGGATAAAACACACCTACCTAGGTTTGACCAGCGGAGGGGGCAGCGGTGATTAGCTCCTTGCTAATCAATGCCCCTAGAGCTAAGATGGGATTGACTGTGTCTGCCAAGCTGTCGAAGGATTGTACATTCCCATCACCAACAAAATTTGTATTACATGAATGGCGAGACAGGTGAGAAAGGCTTCTCTCAGCTGTGACCCAGGATGTCAATAACTGCGTTATCTCGCGGCTACCCAAGGAAAGTCGTGGTCTTTAGCCCGACTAGGGTGGTTATTTGTAAGTTTCTACCATTGTTCTTGATCAGAGGGCTCTTTATACCGAAAAACAATGGGCCTAAGAACCTCCTAGATCATGCGATCTACTAGCAACTCGAATAATGAGTCTGATCCTTCGATGAAGCTTTTTGGTAAATAGGAAAAGTCCAGTCGGAATTTTACTCGGTGCAAGAGACATTTTGTGCTTAAAATGCCAGCTCTTTGAAAAGGAGACAGAGTTCTAGCCTACTTGGAAAATATTGAAACCCTTGAATCGTGAAACAAATTGCTTGTTCGTTTTAGATGACTGATAGTTGTTTTGATCTTGAATCACAGGATAAGAGCATAGAAAATTGTTTTCAGTGAGTAGGCTGTATGTTACAAGCTTGGGAGAGTGCAGCTTTTCGACAGGGTCCACTATGGATCGGTTGATTATAGAAACTTAAGATTGTGCTCATTTCTTTCGCACCACGCCACTTTAAGCTTTGCACAATCTAGGTTAAAACTCTCACATATATATTACTTTTTAACAAGCAGTGGCTGATCAAGAATAGAAATTTGGGGGAGCTAACCTGAATTGTTCTTTCTGATTAGTCTGAAAAAATGGCATTAATCATTACTAATGGTTATCTTAAACAACATTTATAATAAATAGCAGTGTCTCACACAGGAGTGGGCACAGACTCTCTTAGAACCGAATTCTTCCACTCATCATAAATTTATGATTTGTTGTTTTTGGACGTCAGCTAAGGTAAAATATGGAATTTAATAATTATTTTCGAAAATTAACTGTAGTTTATACATCTAACATATAAGGTACATTCGATCGCAAAGGTTTAAAATTATTTTTATATATATTCTATATTATTACGTAACTTTCTGAATTCCAGAATAAAGGTATGTGTTTAAAATAAATATACACATAAAAAAGTGTAAGTTTGGAAGCTTCAGTCCCCTCAGCTACCCAACCTCGATCCGCACCTATTTCACAAGGTCATATGGCTCGCAGCTCTCGTAGATGAAGAGTTTCTTGGACCTTAAGTGAAAGTCTGGTCCTTGAGGGTAGCGAGGGTGGCAGAAAGTACTCTGTGTATGACACAGGATAATTGATGTATAGGGATCAGAATAGCAAAAGAGGTGAATGTGTATTGCGTATTGTTGATGAGATGATTATGCATAGAGGCTGATATATGGTAGTGATACGGGTGAGGATGATAATGAGCTGTGTCAATTTGCATGGCAAACGTTTTCTTTTTTTATTTTGCTTTTTGGACACTGCTTTATCGCCTCTCTTGTATTCTGAAATATCTCATGAGAATTATTTTTTATGCTGAACTTTAGTTGTGATTCCTCTGTATGTATACCTCCCAGAAGAGTATTTGTCGACAATTTAGGGCAAGATCGAATTTTTTTTAGGTTTCCTAAAGAAGAATAACACACCACCTCAAAATATTTGCGCGCCAATATCACACAAGAGAAAAGAACAAAGTGTATGATGTAGAATGCGGGATTTGAACCCCTTTTTCTTCCCACTCTGTTGAGGTCTGGTACGATCGGACCAGCCTTGACCTTATCCTTCTTTGAATTGTGCAAGCGCATGCTCGTATTTAGAATTTTACAAGTTGCGCAGAACTCTTTTTTTTGTTTTAAAGCCTTTGGGAAGAGGAGAGCATATATCAATTTTTGCTTCCGCGCATGTGAGGAAGCAACAACTCACCATCGCCATGGTTCATCACCAGCTAGACGAAGGATAAATCCCACTCAGAAGTTCATGGAGAAAAGGAAAAGACCTGTTGTTCTGAGCCTCGGGTGATTTCTATTGAGGTTTGTAGTACTACCTCGCAGATCTATTAACAGTAGGGATACCCGACTTAAAGTCTGCTCCACCAATTCATGCTCCCATTTGGAAGAAAGTATGCTTCCAGGGGCTAGGACATCTTAAACTCACTGTTGGGCTCCTTTCATACTTAGTGGTTGGAAGAAATCTTAGGATCTCGCTTCTTTAAGTTTTGGGTATTCAGTCTGAGACCTAAATCCAATTACCTTGGATTCCAACACCACTGCATCAAAGTGTAGCTAACAGATCCAGAGTCTCGGCTCTCAGGACATACACGATTGTAGTTTCAAAGAACTATGGCAAATCCCAAATTTACCTACCACATAGTATCCTTCCATAGCGTTCCAATTTTGTCTCTGGCTTACTGCGGGAGAAAAGGGAAGAAGACTGAGGTAAAGTGAATATTTTGCACGGATGTATACGTAAAGCAGAAACCCCTCTCCTCTCAAGATTTATGTTTCTATCTTTGTATTTTGACACTATTTTGAAACTATTTCTAGTATTCTTGTTGAGCACCAATGGCCCAACAGTTCAGGACGTTTATGCCAACGTAATTTAGCCTAAAATAATAGAAAAGTAAAGACATCGGGTAGTTGAAGGCGAAAGTGTTGAGCTGGATGTAGGTGTCCTGAAAATAGCCACCTTCAAGCAGAACTAAGATGGAGAGATTAGCCCCCGTCTCAGCCCTGATCAGAAATGAGTGGACGATAGCAGGTAGGAAATTAGCCTTAAAATTAGCAAATACCCAAGATAATTAGATGAGAAGGTGTTTGGGAGGAAAGTATTGAAAAGGATGTGAAATTGAAATAATTAGAACTAAAGCGCGTCTAGTCTCAATCTAGTCAGACAACCGTGGGCACTCTTGATTAATAAAGGGACTTTAAGCTCATCAGGTTAAGTATAATGGGGATTTGCCTTTACCTATAACTACAAGAGTAATCTTATTTGCAATCCTACAGGGGGCCCCACAAAAAATAAGGAAATTTGGTAGAGTTTATTAATTGTTGGAAAAAGAAAACAGAATTCTGAGCCAGGCAACAGTGTCTTTGGATGTATGTGCCTTTACTCCATCCTGTTACCTTGTCCTTTCATCTGTTTTATTACGTGGTTTATGTCGCGGAACAGTTGGGTGCACATTTCATCGCTATACACGAACTGATTTAGTGTTTCTTTTAGTTTCTTCTGTAGGATGAAAGAAGTTATTGCCCAGCCGAATCTCCTTCAATGAACTGCAACTCTGGTTTACCATGCCAGGGTTATGCACTATAGCACACGATTGAGGCTGTTGTTTACTAATTTACACCAGCAGATCATCCACAGAAATGGTTGTTTTAACATGTACAGCACGATAAATGCACGATAAATGTACAGCACGATAAAACCACACATGCCTCCACTTATCGTGTCCTTCGAAACGAGTTATCAGTGCTTGACATTTTTGTTCGCGTGTTTTTTGATGTATTTTAGTAAGAAAATTGCATTTAATTCCTCTCTAGCACTGTGGTGTGAGACTCAAGTTATAGAATCGTAAGATAATGAAACGGATCATATACATCAGCATTTTGTAGTTTTATAAAATTTTATAATCGGTTCACACGATGATTGTCCTTTAAATAACTGGGTTTGGATCCTAACCTTGTGGAATCTGGGCAAGCGGGCAAACATGCAAGTGAGTAGGTAAAACAAACTACAAAGTCTACGACAATCACTTAAAGACTAATGCTCAGTTCACTAAGTAAGTGAGGAGAGCTCATGGCTAAAATCATCGCTTCCCTAGTTGGTGAAATGAAATGAAATGAAAAGGAAAGTCGGAGAAAAAGAAACAGATCAAGCGATCCCTATCCCCCATCCTAACCCGGGTACTCACGAATGCCAAGGCAAGGAAGGAAGGCGAGGCCCCGGTACTCTCTTGAAGTTCTCCGAGTCCCCTACACTCGAATCTTGGACTAAGAGTGGGGAAAACTCGCAAGTGGGAGTGAGAGGGGGAAGAAGAAGAAAAGTTAAAGATAGAACAGCGAGATATATAATTTGAGACAATATAGGTGACCTAGGCAGTCATTGGCCCTAGAGCTTAACATGGGATCCGAACCAGTCTATTCCTTATTTTCTTAGGTCCCCTGTCCCTTGTGTAAGTTGTAGGCCCAGTGAGTGTATATTTTGATAGAGGGAAAGTTCTTATGTTTAAATGGAATGAAGTAAGAGGTTTGCTTAGGGTTGCAATCTTGCCTGGTGGTCAGGTTAATCTCTTGCAGTTTGAGTAGATATTTAAGTTAGAATTTGTGTTAGTAGGTAGTTGCTTATAGAGTTGTTTTTGAGTCTACTTAAAAGTTTCACGTTGTTATTTTATCAAAATGTCATGGCGTTCAAACCGTTTTTAACTTCAATAAATTGCTACTGTTACGCATTCTCTTTCTAGTGCATACTTTTCTTTCGTATCTTTTTATTTTGTTTCTAATTAAAAGATAAATAAATAAATTATAATAATTAAAGATCTACTTTCCTTGTTTTATTCCTGTTTTTATCCGTTCTTGGTCAGCTTATTGATGAGAATTTCCACTTACGTGTATAATTCTTCCATTTCTCTTTCTAATATGTCAAAGTTACTTGAAAATAGTCAATGGGCTCTGCATCCTTCTAGGTGAACTAGTTGGTTGGGGAGTTCTTCTGCCATCTCCTCTTGGGTTTTCCGTATCATTTTCTTTGCTCTTTTTTCTATTATTTTGTTGATATTACTAAGTTTTGCCTCTCTGTGTAAATCTCGTTGATTTCTTCGCTCCGCCCGTCTAGTATTCGTTATTATGTACACTGCTTTGTTCTGTATCCTCTGGATCTGTTGTAGGCTAGTCTTAGAGATAGTGCACATTGCCACCGTAGGGTACACTAAAGCCGATTCAGTAATTGCTTGTATATTTTTCTTTTGTTCTTTAGGTTAAGATTTCTTAATCTGAAGAGTAGTTTAAGTCCATTTTTCCTTTGTTAATTCTGTCTGTTTCTTGCATCGTGTTTTTGAGATAGTTAGGCCTAAAACTTTGCATTCGTTGCTATATCTATATATTTCACCTTCTATTTATATTTCTGCTGTTTTTTTCCTTTATACTGGTATTATTTTAAATTTGTTTGTTTGTTTTGATCTTCCATTTCTTTTCGTAGTTGTTTATGGATTCTATTTCAGTTGCTGTCATTCTTGCTTGCATAGGTCCATTTCGATAGGGGCAAGCAATTAAGTGTGTCAAGTCGTCTGCATACTGTATATTAAGGCTTCCCTCGAATATAATATGGGACTAAAACACCCTCTTTGCGGCAATCCTTCTTTTAGCTTGAATGTGCTTCCTCGATACTTTTCATGTTTTATGTAGGCGTATCTATTCATTACGTAGTCACAAAGTATCCGTTCAATCTTATTATTAATTTCCAATCTGAGTATTTTGTATTGTAATCTCTTTTACCAAACTGTGTCCAACGCTTTCGATACGTCTCTGCAAACTATGTCAATGCTTGTCATCTCAGTGCTGCGTTTTTTTCGGAACCTAAATTGCCATGTGTTTAGGTAATTATTTTCATTTAGGAATCTAATTAATCTATTGGTTATTATTTTTTCGTATACTTTCCCAATGAAATCTAGCAGAGAAATCGGTCTGTAATTTTCAACCTGCGTGAGTGACTTTCCAGGTTCAGGCAGAAATATAATTTTGGCAACCTTTAGTTCATCTGGAATGTAACCCGTATTTAGAGTTGCATTAAATACATTCCTAAGCCCCTCATGTATGTTGTTAGGGGCCTCTAAATAATGTGTTTTCGTTAGCCCCGATTTTCCTGTGGCTTTTTATTTGAAACCTAAAAGCATTTTTATCATTTCTTCTGTTGTTATTACACCGTCGATGCCCTTGTTGGTATCTCTCTATCTTTCGACAAAGTGATAGGGTTGTGTTTTTTTCTATTTCTGTCTTTAATAAATCTATGATCCGATGTTTGAAATCAGTGTCAAAGTTTATATTTTCCTCTTCACTTATCCTGAAGACTTTCTTCCAATGATCCCGAAATAATTTCTCGATTTGCTCTTTATCTTCTATATAGTTGCCTTCTATGTTTTTAATTTTCATTCTCTCTTTCGGAGGATTATCTTTCATTTAGTTTAACTTTTTCCCAAACTCTCTCGGTTTAATTTCTGTATCTATTTTATGTATAGCTTCGTCCCATACTTCTTGTTGTTTATCTAAAATGAGTGTTAGCAGTTCTCTTTTCTTACTCCTCAATCTGGTATATTTTTCTCTTGAAGTTCCTTGGTGTCTTATACTTTCTGCTGTCATTCATATTTCTTCATTAATTCTAATCATTTTTGGTGTCCACTTGAATTGATTCATTGTTCGGTATGTTCTTTTAGGAATTGGTTCTTCGTCTGCCTTTTTGGATCTACGCGTATAGGCCGTAGTTCATCATATATGCCTTATAAAGTTGCTTCGTTAAGTGGATTTGGGATATATTATCTTTGTAATTGTCCTTCTTTGTAATTGTCCCAATTAGCCATATGGTAGGATTTCTATTCCCTTGTTGGTATCTGTATCGGATTTTTGTTAATTTGTAATAAGATGGCTGTGTGATCGCTGCAACTAATATCTATTGGCTCCAAATGGTAATTGAAAGGTAAATTTGTATTTGTTAGACATATATGCTTGGTTGCTGATTTTTTTGTCACATAAGTTGGGAAGTTTGGGCCTATTCTTTGGCAAATTCGTCTAGCAATCAAGGTTTCAAAGTGTCGTCCGTTTGTGTTGGTTCTTCTGTAGTCCTATTATCTGATGTGTGCATTAAGGTCTTCCATGAAGATGACTGGTAATCTACGATTAAATATAGTTGTGAAGTTTGCTATGGGTAATCAGTTTCTTCTCCGTGGTTGATATCCGGTTGCCATTATTATATTAGTTAGTTTCATTATAATTTATGTTGCCAGGTATGCTTCTGTTAGTCTTGTTTAGTCTTGTAATCTAGGTTCTTTTTTATTGCTATAGCAGCCCCGTTGAAGGCCGCATCTGTAGGGTTTGTGGCTAGTATGTTGTAATCCCAAATTTTAATATTTTTTTCTTTAAGATTAATTCCATTTCCAGATATTAAAATTACATCTGGGTCGATTTTTCTGAATATGTTTCCGAATGATGTCTGTTTTTCTTTATCCATTTGTATTAAGCTGAAGAATTCTTAGTTTTCTGTTGTCGATGATTAATTCCGTTTACTATATTTTGTCCTTTTCTTGGCGAAATACGTTAATATCTTTTACGTTTACTTACTTTCTTCTTTTTTTGAAGGTTGTTAATCTTTCTGAAATAGTTAAAGTTGATGGTATTGAGTTAATTTCAAGTAGTGAGTTTCCTCTTCCTGGTTTAGATTTCTTCATTTTATTGCTCTTTGTTCGTGTGGTGCGGCATTTGATTCTTCCCAGTTTTCCTCGGTTTATATATCTTCGCTTTCTGTGTCATCTTCTTGCTGTTTGTCTGTTTGAGCTTGTACACTTTTCTTATTTGTTTGCTCTTTTACTGTCTTGATTGTATTTTCCGAAATATTTACGTTGAAAAGTTTTTTGGAATTAACATTAGGAAATTTCATCTGTTCAAGCCCATTTTCTTTCAGCATGTTATTTAGATTTGAGGCATATGATCCTGGGTAAGCGATATTCATTACATGCAAATGTAAAATACACGTTAAAATCTTGACATTGAGCGAGCCATCGATGGTAATTTGAGTCACTTGGCTTTCGGGTGCGTTTTTTTTGGCAGAGGCGTGGTTGTGGTTTTTCTCGTCTCCGCTTCTTTCGTGGTTTGGGGCATGACATGGCCATTGTTCTATGTGCGCCTGAGCAAATAATGCATTTTTTATTTGGGATTTGGCAATATTTCCACGAATGTCCTTTAAGGATGCATTCGGAATGTGATAGAACGAGTTAATTTCAACTCCTATCCCATATTATTAAAAACCACGATGCTGCCCACGTGCATCTTCGATTCGAGACTTGGAATCTTATCTCAGCTACCGGATGCCAATGTTTAAACAAGGAGGTTATCTTACCCCCCCTGTTGTTCAAAGGAGAACAGCATTAGAACAGCCATTGTTCGTTTTGAGCCCTTCGCCAAGAAACGGTTCTCATCCCCCCCTGTTGTTCAAGGAGAACAGCATTAGAACAGCCATTGTTCGTTTTGAGCCCTTCGCCAAGAAACGGTTCTCATACCCCCCTGTTGTTCAAGGAGAACAGCATTAGAACAGCCATTGTTCGTTTTGAGCCCTTCGCCAAGAAACGGTTCTCTTCCCCCCCCCCTGTTGTTCAAGGGAGAACAGCATTAGAACAGCCATTGTTCGTTTTGAGCCCTTCGCCAAGAAACGGTTCTCTTCCCCCCCTGTTGTTCAAGGGAGAACAGCATTAGAACAGCCATTGTTCGTTTTGAGCCCTTCGCCTAGAAACGGTTCTCATCCCCCCCCCTTTGTTCAGAAGAGAACAACCTAGAACAGCCATTGTTCGTTTGGAGCCCTTCGCCAAAAAACGGTTCTCACCCCCCCTGTTGTTCAAGGAGAACAACATTAGAACAGCCATTTTTCTTGAGCCCGTAGACAAGAGACGGTTCTCATCCCCCTTTTGTTCAGAAGAGAACAAAGTAGAACTGCCATTGTTCTTCAAGCCGTTCGTCGAGTAACGGTTCTCCTTTCCAAGACGCCTCGTCAGGATCCTTTTATCCCCCCCCTTCGGCTGGAACTCGCCAGCGGACCGAATATTCCTTCAAGTACCTTCCACTGCACCCTAATGAAAAGTTACGTAAGCCAAACGTCACCTTTTGAGTATTGATCCCTTTTTGTCAATTCTATCCTGTGCTTTAAATTGTTTATCGAACCATCCCATCTCTTTAACTCTATATTTGTTTTACCTTTTTTTAATCCCTTAAATCCTTGGATTAGCCCGAGTCTCCACGACCCTTTCCATTCTGTTTATGTCAATATTTTCCGTTTTTGTGTTTTGTTTATAGTTATTATTAATAAAACTCTATTTTATTAATGATAGCAATATTATTATCCTTGAGCTCAGTTCCACTTCTTAAGCATCTTGAAGATACATAATATCGGCCGCCAGACAGTAACGCACTCTAAAGATATTTAAGGAAGTTCCCTCAACGAATAGTGTTATATATAGTATCGTCGGGAGTCATTCTACGACACGGAACATATTAATATATCCTGTTTTGGGCAGTTACCTGTAATGTGTTCCTCTAATGCATAACATTTGAAACATATTTGAATATTAACAAATAGGTCTCTTTGTTTATTAGCCGGTGGTATTTTCATGCTGAACGCAAGTAATCCCTTTTCCAGTATCTTTGTCGCCATTTTGGTTGCTCCACATATAATTATGAACACGTGTGTGTGCTCCTTAAATTTAAGGATGTCTCTTATTTTCAGCCATGCCTGGCTTTCTTCGAGTTCCTGCTTTATTTCCTCACAGGGATGCTCTTCGATCCAAGATTCAATCTTCCTGCACACCACGCTCCTATTAGCTGTTTTTTTTTGTGGTGGGATTTTAGCTTCTAGACCTAATCTTTTCAAAGTATTGTTTCCGTCCGACGATAAATGAAGTTCCACTTCATTATTTTTAGGAAAAATGGCAGTAAATCCGTTCGGGGTCTCGATGCATCTAATAAGGCGAATTTTGAGATCTGTAAAACCTGTTGCACTACCTATATGTTTCCATCTATATAAGGGTCATGCAACTGGCTTCGGGTCCGTGGCCAGAATGGGCCCCCTTTTTCTGGCCCCCTAACGGGGTCTCTTGCAGGGGTTCTCTTGCTCCTACAACCAGTGCTTCTGTGACTTCGCCGGTGACAAAGTTATGCAGTGTTAGGAGTAAGGAATTTGGAGGTAAAAAGTATGATAAGAGGCAAGAGTAGAGAAAGAAAGAGCAACACCTCTTTGAGGCGTTACCTCGCTCAAAGGGAACTAATTTCTCTGATCAGTCCAATTAACGCATATATTTCTTCTTTTACTTTCTTGAGTAAGATATTCAAGATGATACGAATCGAAATGCGTGTGAACGAAGGCTCTCATGTCCTAAGATGAAAACGCCTTCACCATGCAAGCACGATACAGCACGATGGTGGCTATCATTGATCAAATAACTCCATCTATATTCGTACAAATTCTTCATTGGTTTCAAGACAAGATAACTAAAGTATATATTTTAAACATATTCCACAGCAGTCATTATAACTCTTTTTATTATCCTTTTCATCTTACCGAACAACTCATAACCAGACATTTCAACCCTAGGTTACTTGATACCTTAGGCATCTCATAATAAAATGCCAAAAAAAATTAAATATAAAGACTCAGAATAAATTTAAAATTGTCTTTTCCATTAAGAAAAATGACCGTTATTCTGTTACATTGTATTAGGTTTAGGTAGTTGAGGTCCTGTTTAGTTAGGTTTGGTTAGGTTACCTACGTTTGTCATGGTCTGAGATATCTTTAGTTTCAGATTTACTAGATATGAATTGTCCTGTTATGAGTTACCGAGATAATAATTCCCCTAAATACCTTTTTCATATGAAAGAATAACATAAACTTGACTTCTCTCTAATTGAACCTTCCTCTAAAATCTCATTGCTTTTAACTTATTAGGTTTAAATTCTAATTGGCTTTTCATTAAGCTATTTCATGCATTCAAATTTTAAAGATACAACCAGCAAACCAATTCGTCTACACTACAGTACACAACTAAAGAACAAAATACCAAAACTTACATTTTCTTGAAAATTGTTACAATATGTTCATGAAACAGTCACTAAATTTAAGTATCTTTATTAGAAACTAGGGTGGGGGGGATTGAAGATAATTTAATTAAAAAAATTGAATACTAGGAGTACAGAACATTGATCGTAGTAATATTATTACTAATAGAGTAGAAATAGATCGGTTATTCAAGTTCTCTAAGCAGTCTTTACAAGTTAGAAATAAGGCAATTTTTGTATTAGGATCCATCACTAGAAATGTTAGCTATGAATGTCAAAAATTATTTCTAGAGGTATATAACTAGTATTTTAGGCAATGCTCGCAGAAATGATTGTTTCTAAAGAAAACCATTATTGCTCTGCACCAAAGTCGCCTGAAATGCAAAGGATATTTGCTTAAATTATTATATAAAGAGGCTCCATATTTAAGGTCATGTATGACTTTATAAAAGGCTTATTACACTGTAATTAAGATGTGTTTTAGACAACCAAGTTCTTTATATGCTCACCAAGATGGTTTCCAGGTAAGGTCCCAGCCCAAGTATCGAGTTGCCTCCAATAACAATCTTGCTTGCATGTGAAAAGAAATTTTGGTTGACGATTTAGAGGGCAAAAGGAGGTTGATATACTTAAACAAAAGTCTAAAATCGAGAAGTAATGTAAAGAAGCATCATTTCACACAAAAACAAAAAATTCCCGCCCCACATTTTTACTCCGTCGCCCTTTATATACTCCAACGCCATTGATATCTCCTCTTCAAGCTCAGGGGACCCCATACCCGGCCTGGTTTCACGCTGGAACCTTTGGTTTGAAGGTTCTGGATGATTCATTGTTAAGAGGAGAAAATTGGAGCCCTTTTTAAAAATCTTGTTTCGTGCCCAAAGTGGAGCATCATAACCGTGTCCATGTCTGGGGCTTCCTCTGATCTAAGGAAACTAGAGCAATAACAATTTTGCTCAAGAACACTGCAATGAGCTCAATCGAAATGGTACCAATACGTGTTCCATGAGCACCTATTCTCAACAGTTTAGTATCAATTTTTGGAAAATAACTATATTTTTTAGCAGAGTGGAGCACTTTGTCGCAAAACAAAATCAATATCAAAGTTTGTGGCTGAAAATAACTTTAAACTTCTGCGATCTTGGCTCGGGAATCCTCCACATTTTAACCAACTAGAGAATTTGCGGGTGTCATAAAACTACGATATATAAACAGAAACTCACCGATTGTGAACAGTTGCAGGTGCGTAATAGACAAAAATGGAGCGATCTCAGTCAATATATCTTCACAACTCTGGTATCAAGCATGTCAAAATGAATTCCATTACTCCTGAAGAAAAGGTAACATCATTGAAAATATGGAATGCACGCCACAATTGACTCTGTTTATTAATAAAATGGTTTGGGTTCTAAATTTTCTATATATCCCCTTTAAATTATAATGTGAACACAGCAAAATGAAATCAAACGTTTCATAAGCTATATTAACTTTTTATTGAGAAAATTATAGCAGTCACAAAACCTTTGGCCATGAGTGTATTGGATAGGTTGATGCCACTCAACATATTTCGATTGAAAAGATGTCCTTAATAGGTTAAATGATCCAGCTTTTTACAATGATAAAGGAAATTGATATATTAGAAATAGTGAAATTATTCGAGCTGAATACTGATAATTGGCAAAGAGGTGACTGCTTGGAAGTTAAAGATTCTTAATGCAGGCTAGATTTAAGGAATTATTATATCAGTTTAGTCTTGGAATTTTGAAAGGCATTGCTTAGGGATGTTCTAAATAGCTCTATTATGACAAGATTCAAAGGGAGGCTAGAGAAATATATGAGGGAAGAAACTGATTTTGCATGCTTTACTGGGTGGCCAAGAAAACGGACCCTAATTTTCGATAGGCCGGCCTTATATCTTAATTCGACAAAACCTTAAGAAATGAAGCCTAACAAAAGTTGTGGCTTTGTTTTTTTAATTGGGTCTCCCTGTATTTATTATATCCAAGGTGTTATTAGTAATTGAATGTTTGGGTTTTTGTATTATAAACTTGATATGACGAGCTTATGGTTGATGGCTGATAACACAACCTATTGGATGCAGATCATACCTTGGTAGTAGTGTTATTCCTTTTTCAATAATCTGATTGAGATGAATTTGATACGCTCTAGTGACCGTTTTAACAATTTTAAGTTTTTATTTAAGTTAACAGCGGATAAGAAAGTTGTGAAGAGAGAAATATTTATTTTGAGAGAGCGCATGCGTCCAAAACTAGTGAACGATAAGTATTAATATACGAGGGGCGGTCAATAAGTTTTGCAATTCGGATATAAGGAAACAAGATATAAGGTAAAGTGTTTTATTATTTTTTGATATAACTACCCTCGACTTCAATGCACTTGCGCCACTTGTCCCTGAGGCTTCGAATTCCTGACAACCAAAATTCTCCCGACTGCCGTTCAATTCACTCCTGGACGGCGAGCTGGACATCTTTATCTTCCCCAAACCGGGGTCCACGCAGTGCAGCCTTGAGCTGGCGGAATAAAAAGTAGTCCTTAGGGGCCAGATTTGGATTGTGGGTGGGATGGTTGAGCTCCTTGAATCCGCACTCGCACAGGGCAGCTTGTGCAACTCTGGCCTTGTGGACTTTGACGATGTTCAAGTCGATCATGGGGCGTGAGGTTACTATGGACCCAACGGGCAGAGACCTTGGTCATGGCCAAATTGTCGTGGATGATGTTGATAACACTTCCATGAAATATTCTAAGTTCTCGCTTTCTTTGACCTTCCTCCGTCGATTTTCGAGGATCATCCTCTCCACACGGGCCACATTGTCCTCGTTGGTCACGTCTGACGGGCGTCCTAGACGGGGGTCATCTTCAAGGGTTTTAGGACCATGGCGGAACTCCCTATTCCAGCGAGCAATGGTTGCATAGGAAGGGGCGGTGTCGGGGTACACTGCAACCATTCGTTCATGGATGTCTTTTGCATTCTTGCCTTCCTTGGTCAAAAATTTGTGACCGACGATCTGCGATCAGCTACTGCTTCTTAGATAGACAAGGCAGGATCGTGCGGCTGCAGGTCCTGACTTGTCATAACTTTTCCTAACATCCACACAAACAGCCATCCCCCTTTCGTCTGTTTTGCCCTACCGATTCGCAAAACTTATTGACCGCCCCTCGTAGCTATAATGAGAGAATAACATAATTACTTTAGAGAAACTTGAGAAAAACATTAATAAAAATTATACTGGACCTTATTCTGATGACTTGTGAATATCTGAGGTCAATGCTGATCACCAATTTGTCGCATTATTTGGTAGTGATTTTACTCGCCATTGTTCTTCCAATCTTTGAAAGAGATATTGAACATTCGTGGGTTTCCGAGCCATAACCTTTCACGAAATACATACTACGTTTGCTATCGTGTTTAAATCTAGCTTTCTGCAAGTCACTTTACCACGTCTTTATTTTCAATTCAGGTGATATATTGATGTAATAAATAAAATATTTGTACGTATTAGGAACAAAAATAATTTATACCTTTTTAGAAGGTTATTTGCATATGTAGCCAAAGCCTTTTAAAGGATGAATTTGAGTATATTAAGAAAGCCTTCATGAAACTTAAATATACAGAAAGTCTTTTAATAAAATTACGTAAAAAAGAAATAAAAAAGGGGAGAGAAGGCGAGGCTCACAGAGTGGGACGAAGGTAATGAGCCCGCCAGGAAGGAATTAAAATGGGTCAGGTACCTCTCTTCTACGTACTCTTTGACGGAATAGAAAGTAAACAGGTCTCGTAAAAAGACGGTTCGAAGAATTAATGAATCATAGGAATTCGACAGCTTAAAAATACAAAGGTATTATTTATCAAATACCCTGTGACAGATGAGACCGCAGTCATTATAGAAAATCAGGAAGAGACATTCAGACTACGATTAATAAGCGTAGGAGGGACATTAGAGCCCATAGAACATCAAACCCAATGGTACTACATGTTGATGAATACGGTCATTTAGCTAATTGCGGGGAGATCAAAGTAATTCACAAAGCTCAAGCAGAGAGATAGAGGAGAATGATTGAAGCGGCACAAATTATCTCCGACGGCTTAATAAATCACCGAGACGGGTTCGTCCGAGGGACCAATGGTGCAGCTAAGGTCATAAGAAATGAAGTGGAAATGTCGGAGTCCAATAACATCAACCAACCAACTCGAAGAAGCCGACCGAGCAGAAGGAGCCATGACTCGCAATGACATCTACCTACATATATAGATAAAGAGTGATCTCCTTTTCCCTCTCTAATGTTGTTCTGAAGAAGAAAGGCGAAACGTCAATAAAGAACTCCAGATTGTTTCCAGATTTTTAATTCATCCACTCATTTTCACACACATATATATATATATATATATATATATATATATATATATATATATATATATATATATATATATATATATATATATATATATATATATATATATATATATATATATATTATATTTATATATATATATATATATATATATATATATATATATATATATATATATATATATATATATACACAAACAATTCGTCAAAACATTCTTTTTTCCTGACGTTTCTTTACGCAACATACACGAATTTCATCTCATAAGAAAGCAAAAGTAATCTCACATATTACAATGGCATAACATTTAAATATTCAGGTAAATATCTAAAAGGTAATAAAATATATGAACATAAAAATGATAAAAAATGTAATGAAAAAGCCACTACATCACAACGGGGGTGGGGCGCAAATAATGACTGTCAAGTTTAGTGGTAGTGGGTTTTATGTTAACCCGAAGTACTGAATTTGGAGCCAACTTTTGTAATTGAGACGAGATGAAAAAAGATTTTATTTTCTGTTCCTATTTTCAATGAGAATTAACTGTAATATTGGCTCTTTGATAATTTAGCAACCCCAAAATAAAGGAATCTGTTCTTTTGTTCTTGATGATAAGAAAGTAGTCATCAATGTGTCTTTTAATTACCAACGATTTGAATTAAAAAATAAAATTTCTGAACCAGTTTGTTCTTGATGATATAGAAAGCTTTTGATAAAGCTAGGTCATAATGGAGAGAACATTTCCATACCATCTACGGTGACCTTTAAAGAGACTCTTAAACAAACCGAGAATATTATATTATATTATATTATCTGATATAATATTATGCGTTTTCTAGGAGAGATACATTCGTAAAGTAAGAGTCGACATCAATGAATGGCATCAAAATATTATTATAATAGAGTTGTAAAAACGAATTAACAAAATAAAATTAATGCTATAGACTGAATTAAATTTAAGTGAGCGAATCAATGGCGACTTTAATCCTTAATTTAACGGTGAAGGTAAGAACAGAGAAGAGACTCAGGTAAGTGTGATTTATTTATTTGGTAATGAAAAACGACGTTTCCGGAGTATCGCCCATCTTTAGATTCTAAAAGCATAAAAATAATTTAAAAATCAAATAAAATATGATTAAATTGTTATAGTCAAAAAACTTATAGGGAAATCGTATAAAATATTTGAAAACAAGGCCATATGAATTATTTTCACATAGAAGAAAATCACCTGAAGATAATCTAAGGCTAAATTAATGTAATTTCATTAAACAAGAAAGATTAGGAAAGTAACCTTATTTAAAATTAATTAAAAGAATTAATATATAGAAGTTAAAAATTATGAACAAACAATTATTATTAAAATGAAGGATATTAGGCTCGTATTCAAATAAAATATAAAATTATTAAGTAAAAGTAAGGGAAAAATGAGAAGCTATATTACACAGAAGTTAAATAAAAACAACTAAAAAATGTATTGATTAATATTAAAAATAATCAAGTTTCGAAAGAATTAATAGCTAAAATCACTGATTATAAGACAAGAGTATTGAACGAAACAAATGTTTTAAATATCTATCATATGAAATCACTAATGTGCACAGAAACAAACAACCCCCCACTAATTTTTTTAAGTATAATATATGTAGGGGAATAAATATTTCGAGGTAAAACAGACGCTAGTTTGTTTATACAGCGTCAACAGTTACGTTCCATGTGGGCTGATACTTTACCCCCCTTACCCTTTGCCTCACTGCTCCAAAGACCCTTCGAGCGTCGCTTGCAAAGAAGGATTTCAGTCAGCAGATTTCTTAGTCTGTTAATATAAACATAGGAGGGTGTGATAGCCTTTATAATAAAAATCTATGAACAGGTTTACTGTCCCCTCCAATTATTTAGGTCTATTTTCACCAAAGAGACGATATGCCACCTTCTCCGTGCGTAAGCCAAAAGGGGTGAATTGTCACTTCGTTTAAAATTTATGCCCTAGGAGAGAGGGTTAACTGCGGGCCCTAGTCTCCCCTCTTCTCTAACCCAGGGGATAATCGAAGTATATATAGTTCGATCTTGGAAAATTTAAGAGAATCCGCGTAGCAACCGAGAAAAAAAAGACGAGTCTCTGAGTCAAAACAGGGAATCAAGAAGATAAGTGGAGCCGAGCGAGACTTTACCTCCCGAGGCCGTTCCTTCGGTCGCGTTAAAGAGCAGACCAGCGGTATCGAGACCTACTCTCATACCATTCTTGTCCAGAGAAAATCCCTTATCTCAGTTTTTTGAAAAAAAACAGAACATCCCTCACCATTGAGGAATACCAATGTGAATTTCCATACGAGAAAAGATTTACCTCTTAGTCAATTCTCATCACCAAGAAGCCCGAATTTGTAACAAAGAGATTGGAATAACCCGTACATCCACAATCCCCTCGCTTACATCTTTAAATCAAGAAGCTCCAACACGTGCTCCCCACCTACCTCGGGATAAACATCAGCTGTTTTTCCAGAATCAACTCACCACGCGTCTCTTTCACCCAGTAAGACGATCAACTGTCTTCCGAGCCATTCTCACGCCAGCGAGCAGGGATACAGTCCAACTCTCCTCTAATCATCTCATCGAGGAGGTTCTCGTTAAAGATAACCCAACTGGAGACTCCTTCTTAGTTAGAGGTAAAAGAAATCCAAAACTTATTCATGTTGGTTAGTTACCATTCCGTACGAAAGTGATTTTTGCGGCAACCATCGCTTTTTACTCATTGATAGTGTTGATTTTTATTACATTCTCTTATTATAGCATTAAAAAATTTGAAAGTTTAATATTTCATTTTTTGATTTAATTAAAGGGATATATTAAATCTGAGTTGTTTAATTAGATCCTCGAACGCTGCAAATGGAAATAGATATATAATAATACGAATTCTCCCTGGTTAAAGAATTAAAGTAGAGCACTCTTAGCGAAAGGTGGAACGGATTTACTCATGTACAAATCAGATGTACATACTTACTCGGCCGTAAACTATGACAATATAGCTTACCGAGGAAGTTCAGGTAAAATCCGGAAGAGTATAAATTATAACGACAGAGCCTTGAAGAAAGATAGGTTTTTAATTGGTTGGTTAGTGAATAAGATAAGTTGGTTGTTTCTTAACAGAGGTAATTATAATTAAGAAATGAGAAAGGAAAGAGCGATGTCCTCAAGGATCATGTAGGAGTTTATTATTACTCTCTAATTCAATAGTATATTTAATGTTGGGATAGAAAGAGTAAATAAAATTAAAAATTTGGTTGGCTTAATCTAAATAATTCAAAATAGCAAAAGAGTCATCCACATACCTAGAGTAAAATATGCGTTTAAAATCTAAAGGGCCTTCTTTCACAAAATTGTTTTTAAGATGAATCATGAAAATGTTAGCTGCTTTGGGGGTCTTATTCCTATTCTGGCTATCTGCTGGTAAGCTTTGTTATTGAATAGAAAATAATTCTCACTAAAATTTTATTATAAATACTCTTGAAATTGTGGAAGGCGTCAGTTTTGTTAAAATTTGTAAGTTAAGATCAATGCCAATTGTTTATTTGACAGGTACATTCCTATGAAGGAAAAATATATCAAAATAGACTAAGTAAGACCTTTGAGGGGGCAAAGTTGTGTGACATCAATCCATTAACAAAGGAAAAACTAATTTTCCTAGTATATTGCCTGACAGCAAACTCCAGAGTAATTTATCAACCTATTTGTAAAGTATGAAGGTAGCAAGGCCAGAGGAGACTAAAATTGGTTGGAGAGGGACATCAGCTTTGTGCAGCTTGGTTAGGTCGTATAAAAAGCCTAGCAGAGAACTATTAAAATGGAAGGAATCATAAGTTTCTTAGTCTATAACTTTAGATGGTTTTAGGTTGAACAAAACCCTGAATTATTCTATAGGGATCTCTACGTTTCAATTTATGATTCGTAAATATAAGAGAGAAGTTCTTAATTTCCTAAGTTTGCAATAAAATTCGTGTTCGACTTCTGAAAAGTCCGATTTATAGCTAATTGTAGTCACCGAATATGGGTAATTTGCAAATGAGAATAAATTTTAAAGTATAATTAGAAGTAAGGGAATTTGTCCAGGAGATAATTTGTGAAGTTTTTGATATGAAGCTTACATACTTGTAGATAGTACTCTAAGATATCTTCGTAATTTAGTATAAGAAATTGCATGAAATCTAAAAATGAAAACAGAGTGCAAAAAATAATTTTAGAGCGTTCATAATTGACCGATAAGCGCTCGTATAACCTATCATTGAATTGAATTTAATTATTAAGCAAATATTCAAGATATTTTTTGTACGAAACAATCTTTTTCGAAAAATTTGTTACGCAATAGAGAAGAACTTCAGCGACAATTCCTATAAAAGGTAAAAGAAATTTTACATAATACAAATGCATAACATTAAAAAAATTAGGTGAATATCTAAAAGGTAATCAAATATTTGCTTATAAAAACGTAGTGTTAAAAGCTTTTAAATACTAATGGGCGATGAGCGGCGAATTATGAATGCCAAATTTAGTGGTGGTGGGTGTTCTGTAAAGCGAAGTACTGATTTTCGAGCAAACTTTAGTAAGTGGAGAATTTACTATTGGGATTTTTAATTCCCCCGAATTTTTCCACTCATTATTTTAATAGTAAGAACTTGTATTATGTGGGATTTCTTTTACATTCTTAATTGATGCAAAGTCGCTGAAGTCAGTGTCTTTAAGCACTGACGTTTCGACCGCGGCACTGGAAATGCTCAAAACGTTGATGGTGCCTTAAAGCGTAGGAAGCTCCTTATATAGGAACTCAGTTGAGCCCCACGAGACAGGCTATATAGATTTGCTTGAGGAGTCTAGAGGCGGCGTCAGCGATGTTTCTTTTTGACCGGACGTAGCCGACATTTAGAGAAGTCCTCCTGTAGATCCTCGAGATGAAAGAATGCGTAGAGTCCGATCATCGCAAAAGGAGAAAGAGGGGGGAGCTTGCCTCTCAGGGTGTTACATAGTATCGGTAGGTTGTCGGTAAATAGACGCGCGCCTGGTAACATGAAAATGCAGTTCCACCAGTATATTTCTCAGCTTCGAAGATAGAGCCGACCACCTCATAGGAGAAAGGGATAGCCAGGCCTGGTTTGGAATCGTCGCAGTTAATGGTAAGTGTGTTTGCCTTTCTTCTTAAAGAAATAGACAACTTAAAAATATTAATGGGATAAGAGGGAGGAAGTCTTCTGGCCTTGGGTCCTTGATCTGTTTAAAACACATCTGAGTCTAGATGGAAGGGAGGCGAATAAATGGTGATATGAAATTTATTAACCTCGCACATTCTCAGCCAGGCCTTAACACTTAAGCACTGCTGGCACCTTCAATGCGCCTCTCAACTTGTTACAAATGCCAAGGTTTTTTCTAATACCATGGTGTGTTAGCACTTTAGTAGGGACAAATTCACTTTTCTCCAGATTCACGTTAGTGGAACTATTCACAATAGTATTGACACACTTTCGCATGTTCTTTGGCGTCTCACTATGAGTATGTCGTCCAGGTAGGTGTGAGCCAGGCACTGAAACATGGAGGGCCATTTGTTTACGCGTGCGCCTTGTGCCCCATGCAATGATGAACAGGCTACCCAGGAAGCCCATGGGGAGCTTTGTAAACCAAAATCTCTGTTCACCGACAACTATGCCGAAGATGTGACGAGCCTTCGTATAGAGGGTTGAGTTAGTAGAATCCATCTTTCAGGTCTATTCTTGAGGCTTTATGTCCGTTACAAACTTTCGAGAAGAGTTCATTGATTGAGGGAAGCATGAAGGAGGGGGGCTTGTAGTACGGCTCAATTTCACTAAGGTTATAAACTATCTGGAGTAAGCCATTTGATTTAGGCACCACAAAAATCTTGTGCACCCTGCTGATTTCGTCATCCTTTCCACTCTGCCTTTTTCAAAGAGTTGTTCCACCTGGAGGATTACACCAGACGAAAACGCCCTTCAATGCCTGTATTCTCGTTTGACGAAGAGCTGACGCCCTTTCCTTGAGTAACATGTATGATGTGGTTCGACAAGCAGCTGTACTGGAAGGAACCCGGAAGTTGCACGTCCAGGCGTGCCATAGAATGAGGTCCGTGACTTCCCGCACGGGTTCAAGCGGATCCAAGACGGGACTGATCCACTCCAGTTTCTCTCCTCCCCTCGGCCGTCGTTGTCGTTCTGCACCCAGCTGCCTGCATTCCCGCTGCAACGTTGTCGTTCCTGGAAGCCACGATGTCAGGCGAGCCACTTATCATATCTTGGAGAACATCTTGTACTGAATGGTGCTAGAACACTAAACTAGAAGAGAATGACCTAGAAATGGGGGTAGATTTCCACTACGAAAGGGACTGCCAGAGCGAGGAGAGGATGACCGAAGTCACTTTGCCAGAAGAAAAAGGAGTAGCATCGTTCTGGATTGACAAGGCTCCTAGCTGACCTGCTCTCTGTTTGAAGAAGTCCCTGATCTCCACTGTGTTTTGGAGAGGGATGGGTGCCTCTACATTGAGGACCACGTGGTCCTCCTGGTTAATTACGATGAGCTCTTCGATTTTTTTAATCAAGGGAAGTGAGGTGGGCTCGGCTGGAAGGGCATCTCGAGGAGGAAAAGGACGGAAAAGATTACCTCTCGAGGCTGCCGGGGAATGAAAAGGTTCTCCCGATGACAACTAGGATATTAAAATCACTTCTGATTCCAAAAAGAATGAAGCGTCGCTCCAGAGTCTCGGTATAGACGAGGAGGAAAGAGATTGAAAATCCTCCGAAGTCGATGATCTGCATGCGTCTCCTCGTTTTTGCAATCCAAAGGTGCCAGTTCAGATCCAGGTGATTACCGACGTCGTCAAAGAACAGCTGGGCGCGCTCTAGACCTTCTTGCTGTTTTTTTTCATCTTCACGAACCCATCCGTGCCGCATGAGATATTGCCAAGGATCCATATCTAAGGAAAGGAACGTTTCTTACCTTGAATCTAGGTCCGTACAATGCTGCCTCGTTAATTTAGATTCCAATCGAGACGGCCACCTACTTGCGAGCATCCCTGATGACAACATGCCACCCGTGCTGCCAAACGTTGTGATATAGTCTCAATCGATTATGAAGACGAAGGAATTCCTCCCGAGTAAGCTGTCATCGGAACCTGAATAATGCAAGAAGATTGTTAATTTCTTCTTTATCTCTTATCTTAAAGCAAGGATCGTTAATGTTGTCTTTAAGATTTCGTACTACACTCTCCCAATGGACTGCGCCGAGGGGCACGAGGTTGGCGGGGACGAGAAGTTCGTTTGGGGGGCTAGCAGGCGGTTTTGAATGATTCCGCGGAATCCTCGGTGTCTCTGGCTTCAGCGCGTGAGCCGACGGAGACTTTTTTAAAGCAGTGGTAAGGGGTCTTTGGCGTGGTTTAAATATTCATGTATTATCTCGTATTACCATATAAGCATAGGTGTCACTTAACTCTTTACTTTTCAGTACGCCTAAGTACTTATTTTTTCACTCATTTTTTCGCTAAACATCTCTGTATGTCACACGGTATAAGATGATCTTTCACCAACACCGTGTCAAACCCAGGCTTAGTAGCTATTTTGCAACCAAAGATGTGTGTGGATTGGATTATAAATTTTGCCTAGACTACTTATCTATGGTTGCTTTCTTCGCTATCTTCGTCGACTTATTCTTGAACACCCATTTGATCGGAACAAATTTCTCTATAGTGGGAAGGTCCAACCACTTTTTAACTACAAAAACGGAAAAGAAGTACATGAAAATCTCTATTTTATTGATTTAGAAGTTTTAATCATTGGTGAAAAATTAAAAAAACTAGCTTATGGATCAGTTTTTCCTTTGTAGTAAGATGAGATATTGCTAAGTGGAGAGAGTAAGGTTGATAACACTGGGGAACAATGTACTTGATGAATTGACAAAAGTACATTTTCCTAACTAATTCGAGCATACTAAATTCAAATCTGAAATCAGATTCTCTCTAAATGCTACAAACATTTCGTAATATCAATAACTAATATAATACAATAATTTTCATCTTATCAAGCCTATCATCATGCCCTGAAGTAATTTTGAATCATTCTTTTGCGTTATTTATAGTAGAGCAGGTTTTTTTTGCACAAACATGTTATTGCATATGAGAAGAAACGAATTACACATTAGGATTACAAATACTGTAATCAAATAGAGACTAATTTATTAATGACCGTACATCAGGCTGGAGGACCTCTTCTTGATTTCAATCGGGCAAAATTTGCGTTTGTAACTCTTCCTCTTGTAATTCTTCTCTTCTAATAGTCCAGCAGTAGTCCGCCATCCTGTTTCTATCCAAGCGACCTTGGTAGCGCTCTTCCTGCGTCACCAAATCCTGATGGAAGCGTTTTCCTTGTTCGTCGCTCACGACTCCCAGATTCTCTGGGAATCGGTCAAGGTGACTATTTAGGAAATGCAGCTTCACACTCATGCTACATCCCAGATTATGATATGCTAAAAACATATAGGTAACCAGATGCTTGTAGTTATGCGCTATTTGTTTCCCAAGAAGTTACGAGCAACGTCAGAAAATGAGAGCCAGGCTGCCTTCTCTTTTTTATTCATGGTGTTCACGAGTTTAGAATCACTAAGAAGTCTTTGGATTTGGGGACCATCAAATACTACTGCTTTTATTTTTTCGTATGACAAAGCAGGAAACACCAATACTATGTACTGAAAACAATCATTGTCAGTGCTCAACGTCTTGACATACGGCTTCATCACCCCCAGTTTAGGATGAAGTGAAGGGGAAAACGATCTTCTCTCGACTTACGATTGCCTCATTAACAATGTTTGGCATTCCTGCTTCTAAAGTTCCCCTAACTGGCCAATCTTTTTAGAACCAGTGTTTGTCACGGGTTCGACTGTCTCACATATAGATATAGCATGAAAACTTTGTATATCCCTTCTGCTGGCTAAGGAGGAAGTTGACCATCTTAAGTGTCTACACATATGATCAAATTGTGTTCATAGTACTTGAGGAAATCTATAACCATTCTTATGTCATCGTGGGTTTCTCGCAGATGGACAGAGTGACCAAGAGGAACTGCACCAAAGTCATTGCCATTATGCAGAAGGACACACTTCAGGCTACGCTTAGAGTTATCTAAAAACAGCTTTCGCTCAGCAGGGCTATAGGTGCCAAGTCCCAACTCGGTAAACAGACCAGGAATATCGTTGCAGTATACAAATTGTTTCTCTTCAGAGGAATACATAAAAATGTACTCTCCCTTGTTTGGTAATCTGATACCCGTACTGACTTGTCAAGCATATGTCTTCAACTTAACCTGGAGACTAAAAGTTCTGCAACTTTCTTGGAGAACGTCAAATCACGTATCAAGTCAATCAAATCCCCTTTATTGAAACAGTGAGGAGTTAATTACTGTTCAGCATATAATGATGAATCTGCAGATTCTGAACCCATTCCGTGGACGTCCATATCAGGTACATCATTTTCATCCTCGGAGGAAGCATATGCACTGAAAATCGGAGGTACTGAGAACGAGGTACTGGCTGGATCACCGAGGGAATGTTGGGGTAGTCGATCTTGTGCCGATTTTTCTTGCCCAATCCCTTTAGTATTCACCAGACAGAAATAACAGTCCGATACATGATCCTTTGGCTCTCACCACACCATGAGGATTCCAAAAGGAAGACCATTTCTCTTTCCTTTCGTCCACTCACGAAGATGTTCCACACAACTATCACCAAGAGGAACATCAAAATATGCCTTAAAAGTGCGGATCACAAAGTTTGGTATATTGCGCCTTTGACGAACTAGCACGTAACAGCCACATATGTAGCAGCTAGTGTCTGTATCATTGACGCAATTTACTCTTTACGAAGCCATCACTCTAACATGAGACCTGAAAAAAGAAACAATAATATCAATATTTTGCACAATAACACTTATTACTATCTTACTACTATGTACTGTGAAGTATTTGTTTTTTACAAGCACCCTCTTGTGTCCGTCCGGAGGGGAGTATTTGGGGAAACGAGAAAATAGAAATTATAGAATAACTATAGCATGTAGGTAAAAATGGATTATATATTTGAAATCAGCATGAATAAATATAAATTAAAATTGGTAGATAAATCTAAGTTACCAGAAAATGTTATTAAAATTGTTCCCCTGTGTAATTTCTCTCAACGATGAAAGTTTGGTTCGTTGGAACGGTAAACAAATCGAGTTCTCTTTTCGAAAAGGTTTTTACTTGTTGGATGAGGAGCATTCAATTTTATACGAATATGATTTACAGCCGTTAATAGCTTTATAAGAACATCTATGAAATATGTACTTGTTTATACTATGAGAAAAAAAACATCGCCATCCACTTCATCATTTATTTTTAACTTTTTCTCTTCTTCAACTTCTTATCCATTTTCGCTTATTTATTTATTTAAAAAATAGTTACTATACATTAAATCTTTGTCAGTTATTGAGAACTCTTTATCTATATAATTATTTATCATCCATAATATTCCCAGATTGATATGAATAAAATAAAGATTAAATAGTACGCGTAATACTACCAATGTTTTAATTTGTCTACAAATAACTCCACATTTTCTTGATCTCGTGAAATGGTCGATTCAGTGAATTTATAAAAGATTTGGAAGAGATTTTCATCCTATTTTTAAAACAATTTTTGGGAATTGACTGATCCAGTAATGCGTTCAACCATAACATTATCTCAGCTTTAGTATTCCAAGCTCATCCAGTCGAATAAGAAATAAAATGAGTTTTCTTTCAATTTGTAATGAAATCATTAATCTTTTTCGGATTTTAACAACGTTTCAAAATACTCAATGCAGTTTGTTATAAAGATTCATCAAATGCTCATTTGGAAGAGGAAAAGAATTTTCTTCCTTATTTATAACTTGAAGTTTTAAGGGAGCTTAGGGTGTAAGGTCTTTTTCCTTTAAAGAATCTACTATACTAAGGTAAAATATTGTAAAATCCTTTCCTTGAAAAATAATTTAGGTTCGAATCGCACAATGTGCACACTATGGCATGCCATATTTGGCGATAGTTAAAATGGCAGTTCTGTTTAATGCTTATAATTTTTTGTAATCACTATTTATTTACTTTCTCTTTATTTGGGTATCATCCTTCTTTTGGTCCTTTTCCTGTCGCATAAGAAAGAAAACTCAAACTATTCGACAAATTGTGTAATATTGATATAACATTTTGCTAAACCTTCAATGTCCTTTTTATAAAAAATATCGATTAAATTCAAAGAAGGTGCAACATGGTAGTAAAAATTGATGGTTAAGAAATAAGAGTAAATAATTAATTCTTATATCCTCTTCCCTAGTACCAATTTTAATTCTTTGCATGGTAAACAAATGCTGTTGCTTAGAAAGTTTAATGCTACAGCTTTTAAACTTACTATCCATACGAATAGATTGTAAAATATATCTACAAGTTTTACAACTTTTATATATACTGTAGCTCATCTCAAAACAAAGATAGGCACATATTCAACATTTAATATTTTTGTCCAGTGTCTTGAGTTGTCATTTTGGTTCCAGAAAAGTAACGCTCAAATTTATATATAATTTATGACCAGAGTCAGTTATTTTCGACTAGCAATTCAAGGAAGCCTTCAGAATTTGTGGCCTCTCAAAATGATTAGTATTTTTCTATTTTACTGGGAACGAACCCCATATTTCGTTTGCTGGTGTTTTAGCCACGTCATTATCAGATCCTTATGGCTCGGTAAGATACCAATACTTAAAGTGACAAATTTTCTATCATTTTACAGAGTTGTTGGCAGTTGCGCTTAATAGCGATAACTCTCTATTAGATGGTTTCAGCTCCTTTACCGTTGTAAAGTTTCAAGCTATCGATAAGATTCTCCATTTCTCTTACAAATAAATTAGTGGCAAAACAAAGCGAACTATTTTTGAGAAGAAGCTTGATTTCAAGGTACCCGCATAGGGAACCCTAGTACTGCTTTGGAAGGGTCAAAAGAACAGAGGTGGGAGGGGGTATGTTGTGTCGTGAAGACTGGAAGAAAAATAGAAGCGGTAATGTTATTTGTTCTGTGCATTATTATGAGTGTGGTGATACTTCTCCATGCAGAGGGTTAGTATCAGCGTATCCGCCAATGTGTTTCCATCAAATGAGGATGCCCAAAGTTTTGCGTCCGCACTCGCTGAGATTGAACCCCTCCCTTAACGTCAGAAATCTAACTCCGCATCCACTAGGCTAGCAAGAGCTCTCTTAAAGGTTTTTATTTTTTCTGTTTAGGTTAAAAAACAGAAGCTGGAAAGAGTTTAAGAATCTTTTCAACATTATTTGGGGAGCAGCTGTTGTTCAAGTTGGAGGAGTGAGAACAAGTTGCATCAGAATATCTCGAAAGATAAACTGATAAAATACAAATATTTCATAATATTAAATAGGTCTATTATTATAATTATATTATATTTATCTTATAATTAGTCCTTGACCTGTCAATTTGTGAATGTGTAATATATATATATATATATATATATATATATATATATATATATATATATATATATATATATATATATATATATTATGATTGTTATTCGTCAGTCCACCAAGAGCGAACATTACGGATGGACATTCTTCGTGCTAGAATTTTTAGAAGACATTATAAGAATAATTAGTTTTCATTTTCTGGAAAGGAAAATTTTGATTATTTTATATCGTTATATATTTATAAAAACGTATTCTATTGCTCAATCATTTGAATTCAATTGCATTGTCTATTTTTATTAAAATTATGAATCAAAATACTTAAAGCTTATCATTGGATCTACCATACGCAATAGATACCCGTCAATGGGTAGGTCCCCGAAAAAGAAATAGAAATAAAGGGTAGCTTAAATAAGAGCAGATCAGCGGTAAAACTTAAATCTTTAAAGTGGCGAATCAATTCCCTTTTTGAAAATTAAGGAACCAATAAACTCCCAATGAAGTTTTACCCTCAATCCAGGATTTTCGGGAAATCAGGATAAGAGAATCTCCGGGAAAGAAGAACCCTATTTCTATCCCTCTCCGGGAAACAAGAACCCTATTTCTATCCCTATGGGGCTACGAACTTCCCCATACCCTTGAGGCAAAGAAGTTCTCTTCAACAGTGTGGTCAGAAAGGTTTCTACGACACTTGTTGGTGTCAAAAACCATGGAGATTCCAGGGTCAACAGTAGTTGTCATTCTGATCTTGATGTAAGCTCCATTGTCCTGTCGAGGGATACTATTGACGATGCAAGGCACGAACCGTGAATCTAACCTAAAATTATTACTAGAATTAACTATTAAACATTTTACAACTCCCAAACTAATTAGAATTCGTTCATTTGGATGCTAAATAAATTGGTGCTCTTGCGAAGTTAAGATTCCAAATTATGTCTCATCTACATAAAGTAACCAAACCTTTGGGATTGGTTTTACTTTGGTACTTAACACACTACCTACGAATAGGGCCATATACTTATGATGGCCCCCCGATAGTTTTAACTAATTTACTCTTATTTTGTTTTGAAATATTCTTAGATGTTAAAACATTAAAGGCAATAATCGCACATGGGGTACAAAGAGGTTTACTACTACCCTTACAAGCTAACCCTGTCCCCGTTTCAATGGTACGAGTCATATCTTCATCTACAATAAAGCTTTTCCTCGGTGAAGCCCAAATAAGGCAACTTCCATCCGAAAGGATGAGAGTGTTTTATAAAAACTTAATATTATGATTCTCTTATAAATTACAAAAACTTTGAGAGAAAAACTAACAAAATTGAAAAAGCTTTTCTTTGAATGCTACGCAATATAAGTTAACATTGAAGTTTGAACATATTATAATTATTAGTTACGAACTTGAAAAGAAATGTCTCTAAGAAGCATAAATTTCAATTGTTCGAGTCATTATTACTTATTTACCTAAATCTTAAAATTTAATCACTATTCCTTGAAACTTGAGAGAGAGAAAGAATTACAATTAAAAATAATAATAACAGGTTAATTAAGGCTGAGATTGTGCAGACGAGGATGAGCCTGAAGGATATCGGAAAAGAGAAGGAAAGATACAAATAATAAAATGAGGTTTAGGGCAAAATGTCCTAATGAAATGAATTAAATTAATATTATTACCTATTGAGCGACGATATTAATAAGGAGATGTAACTATGCTCCTAAAGTTTTAAAGGAAATCAGAGAGAAAGAAAACGAGACGGGATAAGATTAGGATGCTTAAGCTTGTGGGTCAATTGAGTGGTCGCGTGATAATTAATTTCTGCTCTTAACCGTGAAGAGTTGTATAAAAACGTATTATTATTATTTATCCCTTCCTTGATATTTGAGTTCATTTAGGTTTCTCTGCACATGAATTAATGGCTCATGTGTGTTATCCTGTGGTGCGAAAAGAAATTACTTGATTCACTCACATGAGGAGGATATATTCCTCCAGTCATTTGCAAGTTATGCGTTCTTTTTTGTGATCCTGGATAGATTATAACGAGGTTAGTATTGAAAGAGCAGAGTAAGATTTATTAGTACTAAACATAATAATTTTCAATAACGTCATTAATATTGTAATTATAAATTTAGAAACAGTTACCTTATATACCAATCAATCTCCTCTTTCTCACCTTTAGGCCTCTTCCTTTAACTACAAAAATGCTTATAAAATAATGCAATAACAAAATTAAATACATAAAAGTACATTTTTACACATATAAAAGCACGTACGAAAGAGAGATCCAAACCATTTTAGCTCAAATTATGTTTAGACCACAAATTTTAAAAGAAATTTCCGATTTACGTAAGTTTCATGTTGCCGATAAGGAGCCCCTCCCCCTCTCACAGAGGCAATGGTGTACTTCCTTCTTCTTTTTCCTTTTTATCATCTGATTTTTTATTTGTTTTGTTTCATAATGTAACCTAGTATGAGGCTAGATAGTGATTTCAGTGATTTATGTCCTGAGTGACAGGTTTTTCTTTCTATGAAGCGAAGACGCCAAGATCCACTTTAGGTTAGCTCAAAGCAAGAGAGACAGAAGGGGAGGAATTAAGGATAAAGGAGAGTCAACGAAGATAGATTATAGATAAAGTATTAGTTTCACAACTCATAGTGTCTAAAAATAACGTCTACTTTTATGTATGAAAAATTGCTTTCGAGATCAGAGATGCAAAATATATTTCGGATGTACATCCATGATCAGAACAAATGGGAGTTCTATCATATATGCCATAACGATTTTGTACAGAAGTGTTCGCTAAAGGTACTTATGTCCGCCAGAAGACAAGGGTATGTGATCACCTGCCATCATACCAATAGTTCGGAGAGAACAAACAATAGCTACTTTTGCATGATGCATAGAAATATGCAAAGTTTGTCAAAGAAGAATATAGCAGAATTGTAAGTATACAAAAATCACTTCATCTTTTCGCCCAATACACCATTGTGGACTAACATATCCTAATAGCCAAGAATCATTCTCTGTTTAGTGATGTAGTAGATGATAAAACTTCTAGTTCTGGAACATAAACCTCATAAGGCAGAAATTTAAGTAAGCTTATTTTTCTGAATACTACTTCATAACTACAAATGAACTCCAAGACCTTGTCAAGGATTCGTGCCTACCGAAGAGTAAGGCAATATTTACGACTGGGCAATGCTCTGAAATCTCATGGTAGCTAAGTTTAAACCTTCTTGTATCCCATTAAAGATAAGTAAACACTGAAAATTCCTCTTTATAGAGGAATTGCTTACGTTGAGCAATAATTTGGATGATCTAATACTACATTTTAACATCTTTCATGATCCACGTGACTCTTGGTTGTTCATAGATTCTTTCCCAAGAATGTGTTAATGGTGCTAAAATGCATATAAAAAATGATTTGCATTTAATTCCCTTGGATTATGCAGTAGATATAAAGAAACGACATGACAACAAAAAAACAGCTTTCAAAGTTTATAAAATATGACCAACATCAGTTGTAACTCTTTTGCGACTTGAAGGTACTGACGTCCCCCATGGATATGTGATCATCCTGCCATCGTTGGTCTGATCGTGTACAAGATATTCCTAAAGGTATTTGGCGGATTTTTATGAAATTTATTGTAAAGAGAGGCCTTGGAAAAAAGAGCTGATTATATGTATAGAGTGGATCTTGATCAAGATTTGGATTCTGCATTACTCAATCATTTTTTTAATATTTCGAGGGAGCGAGTTCCTTACATTTTTACCAATATCTTGGAAAATAACATGCCAGCTAGCTAGTCAAATTGGAAATAGCTTGAGATGGTCAAATTATGACGTTTTACCAAAATGCACACTTGATCCGGATTATGTGATGATTTATGAAATAAAAATATACACTTAGAGGCCAATATTCATCAAACTTTAAGCAGATTTGTTTATCTGCTAAAAGTAAAATGTTGTATTAATAACAAGAATACGAGACCCTTATCTTATATTATAAAAATCAGCTTCCGTTTTGTTAATTCGCAAATTATTGGAAATTGACAAATGATTTATACATAATTTCGCTAATGGCTGATCGGGAGTAGAAAGTGGAATCATGCTGTATTACGGAAAATCATAAGTGAGTCGATAATCTCCTTAGCATTAATATATGATTCTAAATGATATAGAAATGTTACCAGGATCGAAGACTATTTTATACACATATTAGGGCACTGTAATTTCAGTGAGCTTGGGCATTGACAGAAATATCTAAATACGGATCCATGATTCTTTTTTGTCTCTGTTTAAAATATGCTGAAATTGGATATGTTTGACATTTTAATGAATTTCTTAAAAAGAGAAGGTAGATTTTGGAATCAAAGACAAAAAGAAACATATTAAGTTGACTAATATTTATGATTATTATGATTGTTTGCGATGTAGTGTGTGGGAGTGAATAGATCTAAGCATGCAAATAAGGTCCGATATCAAAATTAAAATTAAAATTCGGTGGGTAAATTCAGTCACACATGCCACAACGAAAAAAATTAAGCACCTCCCAACCAAGTTTTCGAGATTAAGTGAGGCTAAGTTTAAGGAAGCTGTCTTTTTCAATCTTCAGAATCCAGAATTTTAGATAAAGAATTTGACCTTGCTCTGCGAGGCCTAGTTAAGAAAACGTGGCAAAATCTTATGATGGTGTAAAGAATAGAGCAATAATTGCAACCAGTTTATAGAAGCTCTCTTCAAGGCGAATTAAAGCAATAGATGCACCTTGTCAATCAAGAGACCTTTTTACACACGCATCTGGATTTCTTCTGTCGAACTGAGGAGCAGAAAGTGAAAAGCCAAAAAAAACCCACTTTATTTTATAGAAAAACGTATCGAGGAAAATTGAGCCTATAAATGCTAATAGAATACTAATAGTAACTGAGTATTCGTGGTTTATTTCATGCATTATTATATAACCAGAAAATATATATATAGTGATGGGCAGAACTTTTGATACTACTATTTTTTTTCTATGTAATAGAATTAATAGAACTAATCAAACTTTACATTTCAATTTAGTATGTTTATATTATAATTTATAGGTGAAATGAAAAACAAATTAGAGCATAAACCCGTTTCATTATAAATAAAAACAAATATTGCGTGAACTCATTACTTACAATAATATTCTTTGTTCTTCACGACTTCATTAATAGATTTGGCGTGCTGGAGACTAAATTAATCATGATATCTTGACTGATATTTCTTCATATTTCGTAAATAAGAAATTATAACTACTTCTATTGAGCAACTGTCAGTTTGCTTATCACCCACAAATTCTCTATTGTGATTAAATCGTGCGATTTTCCAGCCTACGTCTCAAAATATATATATTTTCAGTCAAGAGCTTTTTCATTGCTTTTGCTTTGAACAGGTGAGCTAATATTTTGAAAAATTAAATGATTATCGCAAAATTGGGCCGAAAATTTTTGGAAGATGTGCTGATGAAGCATTTTTTGGTCTTATTTTGAGTTCATTGTAATGTTCATTGTCAAAATTGTTATTGCACCAGTTTCCATTTTTTTAGAAACAGCACCTGACATGGAAAGTGCAAAAGAGCTTCGAAGGAGTAGTAAAATCACACCCCTTTTCTTTTCTTTAAAGAATAGTGTCCACATCACTGTGCGCCGTAAAGTGTTCACACCTGATTCTTTCCAATCGTGAGCAAGATTGCACGGGAGGCAATCCGATCCTTGAGCTAGGCCTGTACCAGCACGCTATGTTAGAATTCCATTAAAGACATTTAGCGTCCATAAGGCTTCTTTACAAGAGTGTAACCACTCTTTTAAAAGGCATTGATGATCTTAAAATGGTTCTCCTTAATGCAATACCCTTAACGGCGTTTTCTCGTCACTTCAGGCTACTTTGGTGCAGAAAAACGATGCTTGCACGCTTTTTTTTGGAAAGAACCATTTTTTATTACGGAAAAGATCCAAAGTTTATTTTACAAAAATATATTAAGGAATAAAGGATAATTACCCAACATTATTCATTTAAGCAATTTGTTATCCTTTTACCCTTTTGATTAAATAACATAGCTTCAGGGACTGAAAACTCACCTAGTACAGGAATAGGGCCTTAAAGAGATTTTGCATTCAGTAAAGGTATTCAGTCCGTTCGTAATATTTTTGAAATGCTGAGCTTTTATTAAAACTTCAATAATTATTTAAATCTTTGCATAACTATTCCCATAAATTAAATTTTAAAAATGAATAAGGAAAAGAAAAATATATATGGGTCTCACACGTTTTGGTCATACCTGTGCATATAAAAAGCCTCTCTGGCCTTTTAAAAGTGTAGCACTACTTAACCGTAGTGGCGCCCGAGACCCTCAGTCGTTGGTATATGGAGTACAAAGTCTAGTTGAGCAAGCAATCAACTCAACTCACTTCTTCTTGTTGGCCAAGGACTGCCTGGCTCTTTGATGCACACTACAATCTGATGTTGAATGAGGTTAGTTACTTGGGGTTAAAATCGTAGTAGAGGAGCGTGAAACCTTAAATTGCCACGCCGGCTCGCCCTTGCGCTTCCCACAAGAGAGATTACTAATGCACAATTAAGAATGATAGATTGCTTTTTAACATTGTCAGTTTGATTTGCTGGATTTATGACCAGTGGGCGAGTGTACACGTTTATACACTATATTGAAAAGTTGATGGAACCAGAAGCTTATGACGGCAAGCCTAAAATGATTTTAATATTATAATAAATTCAGAAAAATTTAAGAAAAATTAATTTTTTAGCAATTCCAAGGGTTTGTTAGTGTCAAAGAGCGTTTTTTGCTGTGGTATCTTTGGGATTTTCAGAATTGAACTATACCATTTGATAAGCAAGTGAGAGAGTTTGATATAAATAACGCATTGTCAAAATAAAATTAGAAGGTAGAAGACACCCATGGCAAGTAATTTTCAAACCATTTGAAATCCTGAAATCAGGCTAAGAATTTAAGTGGTAAGTCAAGTAGTTACAAGAGATAATTTTGTGCATTTTGATCGTAAAATGCGATCTGTTTCAACGCTCAAAGTGGGAGTATTTTTTTATAATTTGATGTGACAATAGAAGTAATTTTTTCATCCAAGCTTTGATGTTTATACAAATCATATACAAAATTACCCTTTCCTAATGACTTGGAAATAAGATCCATGATATAAACAACAAATGCTTAATTAGAGAAACGACTCTCATCATTCAATTGTGCGAAAACTATAGCTTTCCTTTCAATACACTATCAATTCAATCGATTCATGGAATTCTCAAACTCTTAAGCCTCCTCACATTTTTGTATAGAGAATATCACTATGATCACATTTCAACTTTTAAGCACGGTTGTGAATGGTCTCTTATTTATTACTCTTAATCGAATGTAATTAATTGCCTTTACAACTGTTTCCACGATACGATTCATATTTATAACGCCATTACAAAGAACTCATGAATATATAATGCTATGCAGAAATATAATAATTGTTCCCCATCTGTTTCACTGACTTAATTATATTTGTACCCCACCTCACAATCTGTGGTCACATTTACCATTTTCTGAACTCTACTCCTATTTTAAAAATACAATTATTTCCTGCTTCCAATAAGTCTTCTTAATTTTTGGTTATTTAAAGTGGCTACATCGATTAAAGCATTCTTTTAAGCTAAATATATGGTGATGCCTCAAATAAAAAATGACACACTTTATTTGTCTCTGTCATCACATGTCTCATAAAGCTCCAATGAAGAAAATTGCAGTCTTCTCTTTAATCTCTATATCAATTTTTTTCAGAGATGTCCGCATTACATCATATAATTTCTCTTCTTGAAAAATATACTTTTTCGCAAATAGTTTTCTTGTCTTGAAATAAATTAGAGGCAGAATTAACCATAAATATATTATAAATGCTCTTCCAACCTATGTATTGTTGTATTTAACCATCTTTTGTGCAATTAAATATATCACATGCTTTTGTAAATTATTTCCGTAATGAAATTTGTGAAATGGAAATATTTTTCCCTTATTGTACATACTCGTAAGTAAACAAACACCTTGTTTTAGGTGACTTTTGTCTCAAAAGCGCGCTTTAAATTGTAATTATTTAGCACTGTCATAATGTCTTGCAAAGTAAACTGCTTTTTTCTCGAATTGTTAAAAAACTATTTTTATTAATCTAATTCCTATTAGATTTTCTACCCTCTTTCTTAGCTTTTATTCTCCTTTATTCCCTCAATTTCATTTAAAACCTATTGCATAGGCAACAACACATGCAGTATATGTAAATTTCGCAAACCCACACCAATTTCTTACATGAGAAACACAGAGAAGACTGATGAGAACCAGAGAGAAGAAAGTAATGTATGGTCAAGAATGGGCCCATTCCAGCTCTCGGACATGATACATTTTTCATGGTGCTTACCGAAACATTCCCCTATTTCGAAGCTTTTCTATGGTTGTTCCATGTCCATTAGACACTCGTAAATTTCAATGACAGCTGATTGCGTCTGCCACAAATAAAAGAGAGAGGGAGAGAGAGAGAGAGATAAAGAGAGTTTTCTTGTATTCAATGAAATAGAAAAGTATTGTTGGAACAATAAATATAAAACTAAGTGATTTCAGGATTAGTATTTTAATTAGAAACTTTTAAAGGAATTGCGAAAGATATGGTTAAAGGTGAATGAATACAAAGACAAAGGGTGAAAAATATATATTAATAATATGATTAAAATAATGAAGTTTTGTTAATTATTTTAGTTTTCCAAACCAAAAGAGCGCATCCAAAGGCTCTATGATGGGATGTGTACATAAACACATTTAAAAGTATGAACAAAAAAACAAGAAATTACATAATTAATTATATAAACTCTATCATACACTTGTGTTTTTTAAGTTTTGCAAATACTTTAAGTCATAATTTCATACTCACCTTGAAATTTAGTAATTAGAGCGATAACAAAAACTATATTCTCTTGGCCTCTTGACCTTGACATATAAAAATCCCTTTTTAGAATTGAACAATAATTCAATTCTAATAAAGAAATTAAAAATTGTTAAACTCTGATTAATATCCATCCCCACAAAATGCAAATATACATATTTACCTTCTTAATTAAGAAAAAATAAATTATATAATATGTATTACTTTAGAATAGTCGACAATCGACTAATAATGCATCCATGTCAAAAAGTTTGGAGAAAGATTTTCTCATAAGGAAATTGATTAAAAGCGAACTGTTAAAAGTATGGAAGGTTACCACCCCTCCACCCTGTCTTCAAAAGATAGAAGAAGAACTATTGCCAAACCCATGCATGATGTTCCCACAGGGCACACATTTCCAACTCCAACCTCTTTTGCCGACATCTCTGGTTTTCCAAATAGATGAAAAACATGTTAAAATTTATAAACTCTCCTCTATTTCTTTCTCATTTGAAGTCCTCAAATCTTTTTAGAACCACTGATAATTCTGTAACCTATTCAAAAATAAATTCAAAACGACTTATAAGATTATAAGAGGTTATTAAAATAATATACTTTCAGCTATACTTTAGGAATAATACAAAATAGACTATGAATCATGAATTACAATGAAATTATTCAGTTATCATAAGTGAAGATGTAATCTTCTCGACTATGAGAAATTAATGATTCGCCCTCGATCGATATAAATTAAAATAAAGGGTCGTATAAAATAAGGCTACTGTGATTCAACGTTCGCACCTACTGAGTTAAATAAAAATGGGAATAAAATAATTAGATAATTATAAGCGATTGCTTATGTGGTACCATAAATGAAATTATAGACTCAAGTTCGTTAACCCTTCGATAGAAATTTTGACCACGGAGAACCGTTCGACCATCATAAAAGGGTGATTAATGATGCAAATAATTCTGGCGGCAGATTCTCTTTTTCCAGTACGTTGCTTCGCTCTTTGTTTGGGAGATAAGCTGATCTCTCCTCTGTCATTGTGGGCTTTCTCTCCAAGTCCATTAAGTAGGCAAAGAACGAGTTTGAGTGGAGTTTGATAGTTGTATTTTCGCTTTAGAATAACGATTCTTATTAATTTTTATTATGTATTATCAAAAATATATCAATGTAAAAACAAGCAATTTAAACGAAACTTAAATTCCATTGAAAGGAATGAAGAATATGGTAGAATAAATGTTTAGGGATGAACGGCAATATCTAGAGCCTCTAAATAAAACTCAATAATCGATAAAATGTTAGCAAAATAATAATAATAATTATATCAATAGAACTGATGAATATTTTGATTAAAAATGATTAATATTATTAATTTGTATTTACTCTTGTTACCATGTGAAATGCCTAGATATGAGTATATTCAGAATTATGCTTAATCCAGGTGTTGCGGTTGCTTGCTTTGTAATACTTTCTTAATTTAGGAGGTGGAGTCGATTATATATTGGATTCGATAAATCAAATTTGACAATTACCAAGAAGGACATCTTGACGTGTTGTTATTCTGAGAGAGGGATTTAATATCGAAATGTATTTGTCTCAACTTATCTATCGATACCTTTCATACTTCAAAGATTGGTAGGCTAAAGGAGAATGCAAAACCACTACAAATAAATGCTCAAAATAAATAGACACCAACTTAAATCATTACTGAAAAAACTTTATTTGAAAATTTAGAGAATAAAATATATTCAGAAAAATGAAATTACATTGTTAATATTGTCTGTATTTTCCTTTAACAACCTTTAAAGCTGCAACTCTACTCAGCGAGTCAGCATATTTCAATAAGTACGAAAATCAACGCTTGTAGTATTTCCCGCTGTATTTTGTGCAATAATTTTTCTTAATATATATATATATATATATATATATATATATATATATACATATATATATATATATATATATATATATATATATATATATATATATATATATATATATATGAATCCATTAAACCACATTGAAAGAGAAAACGGAATAATTTTTCCTTGCAGCAATATTTTTATTACCTTTTTTCAAAAAATCCGTGCAGGGAAGCGATTCGAACCAGGCGTAGTGTACTAACGGCATACTTTTAACTGTGATCAAAGCGGTGCTCGCTGTCTCAGTGTGCCTGGTTTGAATCGCTTCTCTGCACGGATTTTTCGAAAAAAGGTAATAAAAATATTACTGCAAGGAAAAATTATTCCGTTTTCTCTTTCAATGTGGTTTAATGGATTCATTTTTATCATTCTCTCGTGCTACTTTGAGAGATATATATATATATATATATATATATATATATATATATATATATATATACATATATATATATATATATATATATATATATATATATATATAAAGATAGAGAGAGAGAGAGTGTACAAGAGAAAGAGAAATTTGATGCGAATGAACAATGAGACAAGAAACAGGAGTTATTTTAGAGGCAAGAGAAAGGGACATTAGAAGAATACTAGGATCAAATAGAACAGAGGGCGGCACGATTGAGGCAATTATTTACCGAAAAGACAGAAATAACGCCAGGGGAAAAACGTTTTAAATTACCGGCCGGGAATCGAACCGAGGTCTGCTGATTGCCAGTCAGATTCTCTCTTTGATTCTAGTGTTCTTTTAGTGTCCCTTTCTCTTATCTCTTAAAAAACGCCTTCTGTTTCTTGTCTCATTGCACATTCGCGTCTAATTTCTCTTTCTCTTGTACTTTATTGTTATTTAGCTTGCGATACAAGGTTTCTACATCTTTCTTTCTGTCTTTAAAATTGTTTGAAAGGCAGAAAATAAATATGGCGAAATCCTTGTGGTGGTTATCACCAGCAGAACTTGTACTTGCTCTTTCTTTATGCATAAATATATATATATATATATATACACTAGATAAAGAGTAGTTAAACCCATGGTTTTAGCCAGAGGGTCAATTGATGTGTGTGTGAACTAGATTTGACATCTAATCCGGCAGTGTAAATTGCATTGAACGAAATTTAGTTAACTTGTTGTGGGCGTTTGCTGCAAAGAAGCGCAAATAACAACAAGATTTTTGACATGTGTGCGAATGTTAGGCTATATAAATTAATTGGAAAGTAGAGAGGCTCTGGTTATAGAAGCAGAGTGAGCCAAGAAATGAAAGAAGACAAAAATTTGTTGTTCAAATGATTGATACACGACTACACATAGCCTCTTTAGCGAGGTGTACATAGGAAATAGAGAATATAATTGATGGCAATTTCTAGGCAGCTAAGTTGGTATGTGGCTAACAGGGTACATTGTACCTTTTGGAAGGAGACAAGGAAAAAAGTAAAGTGGCAGGCTTGAGAATGATCTGTATGAGCCAGTAGTATTCAAACAATGGGAGAGGGGAATCGTCACTTTGACCGGGAGAAAGGATAACTATGGTGGGTTGAATTTCTCCACAGATTCTCAGCTGGGAGGAAATTTATCAATGAAATCAAGCAGTCTAGTCATAGGAGGGAAGTGGAAAAAGTTGGAGAAACGAACGTTAAGGTAAGAAAGAGTCTAGTGACGATTGAAAATTGTTACATTTATCCATTGAATATGGAAAAAGAATCTTTTGTGGCTAAGAAGCCAGCAAAAATCTCTCTTCCAGGCATATACATGGGGCCTACATTCTCTTTTGATATTGTTCTAAATTACTTCACACCCCTGTTGCACTTGGATCAGCAAAAATACAAAACAAGGAGTCCTGGCCTAGATGCCCTAATTCGGTTGCACTTTGCAATTAAATCAATGGATATTTGCTGCATTTAACTGTCCCATTTATGATTTCATTAAGTGGTGTTAAAATTTAGGAAAGCCTTTTACATGATTCCCGTAAAAACTTAGAAAATATAGGAATTCAATGAGAAATTATATATGTAGGGTGGACGAAAATTGCTTGTAGCTATAAACTTCCAGACCGACGTGAGAGGTAATAGCTACTTAGGATGTATCTTAGAAATTCGAGCCGCTCTATAATCTTTGAATGCCAAAACAAATTCAAGATCTCTCAGAAACTCATTAATCAACGCACAAACGTTTGTACAAAACAAATTATAGGCAGGTGGCATGTAAAAAATACGTAACCCGCAAATAGAAACGTTACACACTTATTCGACACATAACGCTTCGGCCAGTATTTGATTGTGGTCTTTTAGAAATCGAGTTAGGAAAATACGTCTGCACCTTTGATTTAGGCCGTAAAATCCAAGACGAAGCGAATTGCGTACGAAGCAGACTTAATGACTTTGTTTTATTCACGGAAGTCACGCACTGTCTTATATCACCTAGCTTCTGTGTAACCAGATGTATTAGACTTGGCCACGAGGATCGAGATTTTCATGTTATATATACCTTCCTTCTCCATTCTTCAGAACTCTGACTCTGTGACAAGCGGCACCAGCGTGCATAGACTAGGATGCCCGTTTGTGTGAAAATAACTTTGGATAGAGTGCTTATTTTCACACAAACGGGCATCCTAGTCTATGCACGCTGGTGCCGCTTGTCGCACAGTCAAAGCTCTGCAGAATGGAAAAGGAAGGTATAAATAATTTGAAAATCGCGATCCCCGTGGCCTGTCCACAGAATCCGGGAAAGTTAAATCAGAGAAGAATGCGATTATTTTTATTTAGACTGTATTTTTGAAAGAAAGGCTTGAAGAAGGCTTGGTTAACTTGGCAAGTAATGTCCTTGAAGAGGCACGGTAAAAGTAAGACGCGGGAAGCGGAAGCACGGATTGCCTAGACTAACGCTTCCGGACATTCGATCATTGAGATCACGCCTTTATAAGTCCAAGACAAAAGAGAATTTTTTCAGCTAAGAAGATGAAAAGGAATTGTATAGACCTAAATAGGCTGACCTAATAATTTGTAGAGATGAGACCATCGAGTGTTGATGTCTGTACTCAGGCAAAGCCGGAAGTATGAAAAAGGTAGAACCGCTTTTCACGAAGAGGTTGACTCCCATGTCTGGATCCCGGATGATGAGGAAGGGGATCGATCCCTTTATCGTAACCAGATTGGAGGAGTACTCTGGAGGAAGGGTTCCTTAAGGTAGAGCTGGTCTGCAAAACGCTGAAAATCGGGTGTTGTGAGGTGAATGACAACTCTTACAAGGTGACGCTGGAATTTTATGTAAAACATTGTGAAATGTGGTTGCGGGTCCCGTAGATTTGCCCTTGGTGAAAATTGACGTTGAAGTTTGCAAATATTCACGGTGTCTTGATGAGGCAGAGTGGTGAGACTAGCAGCCAGTGAAGGGATTGAGACTAGCATAACGCTTTTTGATATCTTCCGTCAGCGAAAGGGGGAGAATGGGTGCAGGGATCCCTTGGAGGAAGCTGGAAAAGATAGGCTTTGGCTTCCTTTCACACAGAAGCCAGGAAGAGAGTGACAGAAAAGGGCCTCACCTTTAAAGTTCTACTGTTATCAGCACTAACGGATGACTTTCTTTATGTATCTGCCAATAAGAGGGGATAAAAGCCAAACCGAATGATGAGCGGGACCCAGGACTCTTACCACGGAACGAGCTTCTACCCCACAGGTCCGTGCTCAGATTCTGGACTGCCTCAATATTTTTGGCCATCTTCTCTTCTAGCGATAGGTATTCCTGGGCAGCGGGAGAACTGCACAACTAGCCAGGGGTAGATGTTCCTCCAGCGCCTCCAAATAGCGGGTATGCTTAGTGGATGCCTTTCAGGAAAACTTTGCTTAAATCTATATTGTTCTTACTTAAATCTTCCAGCCCCACTAAAGTTGTGACAACAATTAATTGTTGATTGTTTAACTGCATGATAAAAGTGATATACTGAAGTAGTCTTTTCTGTAATGCATAGTAACCTTTTCATGTACCAATGAAAAGAACGGGCTATTTTATGCAATTCATTGGTATCAAAGTTACATAGAATAATAAGAGTGAAATATATGGTGGTGCATATTGAATATTCTATACTCCGGACAATTTGGTAATATTTAAATTGGGATTTTCATTATTTCACTTCTCTGTGGAAACAGAGAAGGAGATGCTATCACCCGGATATCATCCTCATTCGCCTCTTTTAAGCAACATAACCTCTCCCTTTTTATAATCTAGCAAATATTTGTTTGTTTTTATTATCCCCATTTTCATCATACCAATTTTAAAGTTAAAATTATTTTACTATTTAAAACAACGTATAATTTATAAACAACTTTTTTTGTGTTTATTGGTATTTTATAAATTTCTTCACTGCTTTCTAATATTCCCTGGACCAAACAATCGTTATCATTGTAAGACGAGCCTTTGCTTAACCTTACTCTTATTTCTATGGGGTTATCCTTCTAACTTCTAAAGAACTACTGGAGTTAAGTGTTGATGATAATTGTTTACGTTTAACTTATTGTCAAATAGACGAGGTGTGGCAACATCATTGGGCAGCTTTGGGACCCGGACTTTGCTGATATCTTCATGCCCTGGTTTTAAGTTCAATCTTTAAACCAAAAAGTACCAAATATTAGACATGTACTGCAGTCACTTTGTCATAAGATAAATCGCTATAATAGTCAACCCATTTAAATCCCATTAATAAATTTATGTGCGAAATGTAGCTCAATGGTTCTTTTTAATTTTAGATCTTTCTTTCTCCCATTGGTTTACACTATTTAAAACCAAAGTTTTTCACAAGCCAACATTTACCGGTCAACGACATAAATTCTTGAGTTTTTGATATTCTTGGTTAAGACGACCACAGCTAAATTTCTATACAGTATTTAGCAACCTTAAATTGAAATTTCATGTATGTCAAGATATGCGTCACGTAGTTTGACATGATATGGAATCTTTTAAATCTAAAATTTAAAAGGAAAATTACAATTATTCTAAAGAAATTCTTTTTTTATACTAATATTAAGATAGTTTTCTAAAAAACTCAACTAATGCGCCATTTTAATTCTAAGGACAGAATCGTGCAAGAGGCGAAGTGCTTCCTCATATCTCAATTCAATTGCCACAGGTGTAATCTGGAGAGGTATATTGGCATGACCCTGCCTCGCTAAAAGCAAGGTTCTGCTCTCCCATATGGGAATTAGCCAAGGGGCTAAGAAAGTTACTTCTAAAAAAGCGTTCTCACCTGTTCCGTAAGTTTCTATTAGTTTTTAAACTGAAGTTACTTTATAAAATTAAATATCTATTTATGCACAACAAATACATTTCCCTACTTTAAATCCAGATTTCTTTTCCTATCCACTACTTCTACTATAAAATATTAACCATCCTCCTAATTCTTTCTTTCTTCATTTTCTCTTCGCACTTTCCTAACAGTCTTACGGTCACAAGTGATTAGACAAGGTTTGTATTTGGTTAATGCAAATATAGTGTTTCAATCATATTTATATGGCCCATTATATTATTTAAATATTTAAACATTAAATATTTAAACATTAAACATTAAACGTTTAAAATTACTCCCTATATTAAAGGGAAAATTCTCCTACCCCCCAATTCCATTATTTGAATGTTCTAAATTTTAAATATATATTTGCTTAGCCTCTTCCTGAATTTGTTGTTCCAGTAACATGAGATGGGTGAAATCAAGACCCCAAAAGTTGCAATAGAAGAATGAATTTCTCCTTTTAAGTCCTTTTGTTCTTCCTCCAATATAAATAAAGGTTGTACAGGAGCAGGCAAGCGCTTATACATATATATTATATATATTCACTTTGATACGCATATCATTAATATAGTTTTAAGTATAACAAAATATCCTCACTATTTCTGCTTGATCAAGGGCCTGCTCTCTCCTTGATGAGCGAGAGACGCGCAAGTATTTTAGGCCATGTCTCTACCATTAGTATATTTTACAAATTGTTTATCTACCTTGTTAATCAAGCGAATCAGTTCTTGTTCATACAGGATATAACATACTTATAGGAGTTTATCTTACTGGAATAAGAATGGAAATTACAAAATATTTTTTATTTATTCCGCATTTATGTTTTCCTGGAATTTTTACTATATTACTTAAATATCTTTGCGAGGCGTAAAATCTATAATACAGAAATTCATTCCATGTTTTCTCGACTTCGGGAAAATTTTGTTCAACAACTTTACAAATTTGAACACAGAACAAGGTTTGCATACACATTAAAAAAATATTAATTACTATTTATTTTTTCCTGCACTTTGTTAGCAATTACAGATGCCAAACGGTATTATAGTTTTAAATAACTTACAGATGTCTTTAACGGAAATTTGACTCCATTTGTTCTTATAATATATTTATCATTCGTCCCCCTCAGGATGAAATTTCCTCAGAGACCAAGACAATTTAGAGATTGTAATGGACCCCACTCCGCAAGTTCCTATCTTACGTTCTAAGTAGGTATTGTAAATTATCCCTTTCCCGTTGAGTTATATTTACTCCTCTATGCATTCGTCCATTCCTATTTTTATTCTGGTTAGGTATTAGTTAGCTTTCCGCTATCGCATTATTCCCTGGTTCTAAAGAAGCGACTGAATTTTTAAACGATGTCCTGTTTTTTCATGAAAGCTTCCTTCTTCTATTTAATCCTTCTTTATTAACCTTTTTAATTCTGTATCTCTATTTATTTGTGCCTCTGTTTGTGTTTATTTTTATCTATCATGTCTTTCCAAGGTGTTTGTGGCATCTTATTTTTGCATGTCTTATTCGCTATTCGTATTGTTCATTTTATTTTATTTGTCTCATTTACTGCTGGTATATTAGTCATTTATCTATGATTTTATTTCATTTACATCTTCTTCTCTTATATTTTTTCCTTTTTCTTTCTGCCTAAATTCATGCTCGTTCATTTGTTCTTTTGCTTTCTGATTATTTTGTTTCTAGATTTTTTTCTATTCTTTACTTTTTGGTTCTTTCTTCAAATTTATATATTTGGAGGGACTGTGCCACTTTTCTTTATACAAGCTTGCTTTGGAGACTTATAAGACACCTCCTGGTCTAGTATATACATCTAACGAGGTCTTTGTTATTTCAGTCTTTGTCATAGTCATTCTCTTTACTCGTCTATTTTAAAGTTATCCACCCTTTTTTGTTTACATTATTTTACTTAGAAACTATGACCAAAATGGTTTTAATTTTTCTGCTTTTTCCCCACATATAAATGACCTCATTGCTAATGTGTTGCAAGATGAGGAAGGGTAAAGATTCAAGAATAAAGCTGCTCAGGTTAAGCTCCATAGATGCAAATTCACTTCTTTAATTAACCAC